>NC_069412.1:23495742-23542429 GCF_026875155.1 Cherax quadricarinatus | reverse complement strand
ACACCTATTTCCTCTAACATAAAAATTGCATTTACTGTGCGTATTTTTTTGAATGCTATAATTTGAACATTATATGCTAGTCTGTCAGAGCTGCACAGGGATTTTTTATAAATGGTTTCATATACACAGTGCTTGAATTTATCACATTAACATAAACTGTGATAGCAATGAATTGGTAGATCTCCTCAAAATTTGTATTCTGGTGTTACATCAGTGGAACAACTGAAGGGTAGACTCCTCAATACCAACTGACTAATAGACTTTGTTATACAAACTAAGTAATGTTTAATGTAGTGTTATGATCAGTCATTTAGATGACACACATATAAGTGCTGCAGTAAATAGATGGAGTAATTATCATTCCATATCAATTTTATCCTGTTCAGAATCTTCACTTTTTTTCCAGACATTCTAAATCAGAGAGTAATGACCGTAAAGCCCTATAAAGCATTAGCTCTTCATCATTGTGTATAAATGGTTTAGAAAACCGACAGGTTGATAAATGAGACACTTGTGCAACAATTGGGAATCTTTATTCTGGAAATGTTTTGCCACAGTGGCTTCTTCAGTCCAGTGCAGAGAAAGGTGGAAGATGAGGAGGAGTTTCCAGTAATAAGACCTGAACACAACTCCAGGCTGAGGGACTGATTACCTGAAACTCTTCCTCATCTTCCACATTTCTCTGCATTGGACTGAAGAAGCCACTGCATGGCAATAAACATTTCCAGAATAAAGATTCCCAATTGTTGCACAAGTGTCTCTTGATCATTGCACTAGAGAAACAAAACTAGTTGGAACAGCCTAGAAAAGCCAAGCTGATAAGGAAAGTTCTTGTGTGTATCAATGAAACAGTTATACATAGTATAGAAGATCTACATCATTACAGTCTGTTGACAGTGGGGCAATCATGTTGAATCATTTCAACTATAAACAGTCAAAACACTGTGTGAAGTGACAATGTGGCAGTGTGGGTTCAATAAAGACAAATTATCTCTGAATTGGATTCAAAGAGTAATAAAATAAAATGGTCACTGATATTGTTATCATAACAATTAAACAAGTTACAATATTTGTTTGTCACATAAACCCAATGAACTTTTGAAGACCATTGGATACAGTCTAAATAGTATTTAAATTCTTACATACATTTTTTCTTGAATAATTATTTTATTGTTCAGCTTGTCTCCTTGTTTGACATGATATTCCTTCACAGTATTGAATCTTTAATTTTATTCTACTTGATATAGACTATCATCATAGGCTACAGCTTTTTTTTGTAAATGTTTGCAGAGGTGAGCTATTTATGATAGGTACTGTACATATATCTGTAGTACTGGTATGTGGATTTCTCTTTTTGTACGTAGTTATTAGTTATATTTACCACTTCAGAGATATAGACAGATTGCTTCAAGTAAATATTAACTTAAAAAATAAAATTCATCTTAATGATAAACTCCATTATTAGCTGAGGATATTCATAACTCACCATCAAAGCCTCAGGAAACATTCCTACCTTTATAAAGGACACAAATCCCTTAATGGTTCAGGTAAAGTCTCACTCACCACATGATGCTACTGTTTATGCATTAATCATTGCTGAATGATCCATACAGGCTGAGTTATTTGTGAAAATAATAAGCATAAATCAATAATGTATTTCATTTACTGTAGCCAACTGGTTCCAAACTATGATTTTAATGTTACTGTAATGCAGTTATCACTTAAATCTGATAATAGCTATTTTTATAAGATGTTAAAAAATTTACATATTCATAATAATCCTAACATGTTATAATTTTAAGTAGGTTATGACTTCTATATTCTTCACAAATATACTAGGCAGCCATTAAATATGCATTTCTAAGAAGTCTAATTTCATGTGTTGATTGGAAGAATGAATATCACTTTCCCAACGACTGATCACATGACCCATATCGAAGTACTCTAGAGTGTAAATCCTTGTCAGCTTCTTGTTTACAAAAGTGATAAATGGATCTTTTTGTTACTCCTACCATATTTTCTTCAGAATATACTGAAGACTAACTTCAGTCTAATCTTATCACAGCATATGTTCACAATAATTGTATATATTTGCTGATGAGGATTTCCTTGCTTGAATTTATATATATAAAAAAAAACACACTGTTGGTAAAGGGCTCTTGATCCAAGGAATTAAAGCTACTCTCCCTTTCTTTGAATCAAACTTATCTCCCATTCAACAGACACTGTATAACCCTAAGGGTTTAGTGCTTCCCAGTGCTTATAATAATACATATAGAAATTAAACAATTTGATAACTGTATGAAATAAATAAATTCTACACAAAACCTGTAATACAGAGTGCACACAGTTCCATCTCTTGGGTGATTTAGAAGGTACACTATCACGACCCTTAAGAATTAAAACTTTGAACAGGTAGACAAGAGATTGGTACTTGATACTAGCATGCTTGTAAATGAGCCACATGTGTAATATGAGGACATTTGAAAAAGAAAGTTTTGCTCAATGGAGCTTATATCAATCCAAGCTTGAGAGCAAAATGTCTCCTCAATGAAAATGCTGGTACAGTGGACCCTCGCTTTACGATCAGCTCTCAATGTGACTAATTATGTAAGTGTTTTATGTAAGTGCGTTTGTACGTGTATGTTTGGGGGTCTGAAATTGACTAATCTAATTCACAATATACCTTATGGAACAAATTCGTTCAGTACTGGCACCTGAACATACTTCAAGAATGAAATAATATCGTAAACCGGGGGTCCACTGTATTATTGTGGTCTTATTTACATGCAAACTGATAAAAACAGTATTAATGTTGAATTAATCACAACATATTGAATACCAAAAGCTGAAAGAGGTAGTGTGTCACAAAAAGACATGAAAATGAGGGAAAATAAACTAAAATACCAATTACTTTATGTGAAAAAATTAAATATTGTTATCTGACAAATAAATAACAGTAAAGAAAAAATCAGAGTGTGAAGTACTGGTAATGTAATTTAGTACAGAATATCACATTGTTCATAAAAACCAGCGTTGTAAGACCCTCGTGGGTTTAGCGCTTAGTTATGATTATAATAATAATAATGTTCATAAAAACGCATTACAGAATATGCACTCTTAAGAGAAGGAACATATAGAGTACTGTACTAAGGAGGGGACAGTACATGTAAGCCAGCAGGGATTAGATCAAGCCATTGCATCACAAGTAACGGAAACATTTAATACCAACTCATATACAAGAACTCTCTTCGGAGGATGGGGTTCCCTGGTGCAGGTGCAAGGCTCTTGGTCCATAGAATAGGAAGTATCCTCCCTTTCCTTGGATCAGACCTGACTGCATCCTAATCCATGATGGTGTATGACCCATATTGGTTTAACACTTCCCCATGAATATAATAACACATACAAGAACTAATGTTCCTGTTAACCACATTGTGAGAGTAGATGTTGTAATAACTTCTAGTTTTCTCTCATCAGTAATTGATCCAAAATTTACAAATCTGTAAATGAATATCAACAAAAATTACTAAACATATTATGGTACAGTTCATATTAAATAAATGCCATTCAAAAAAATTACATTAATGTAAGAAGCCAATCTACAGTACACTTGTGAAAATCAGAAATGAATAGAAAGCTCATTTTATTTTTTTTTTCTTAAAAAATACAGGACAATAAATATCAAGAATATCATGAATCATATCAGTACAGTACACCAATTATTTCTTAAAAAAGTAGGCACAATAGTAACACGGGCCAAGTCCTGTAGAATATGGTTGTTCATTATGAGAAAAGTATTTGGTCCACTGAATAGCAGATATGATAGGGGGATATACTACTGGCACAAGTATACAAGTTATGGGTATTGTAACAGTTTAAGTGTTATTCAGAGTAGCCCTTAGTACCTGGTGATTTTATGAATATAAAATTCCTACATGAAAGTTGCCTATTATTTAAGCAACCAATATGCAAGGAACAGAATGTCTACAGCATCTAGAAACAGATCTTCAAATTATATCATGCCTAGCAATATACTGTACGAAAGATGGGGAACATTACAACAATGATGCCTGGTAGGTATGTCGCTGTTGACACTGAGGATCCCAACGTATGCTTTTAATTGACTAATTTTACAACAGTTTATTTTGGGTCCAGAAAATTACTAGCATTAAAAAAAAAAAGCTACAGGGAATAAGCAAGTACATATCTGATTCAAAAACAAAAGTTTTCTTTTGAATTTTATTTCCTTAATTTGTGTTTGACCTATGTTATAGGGGGGATATTGAAGGCAAGCAGTGGCTGATTCAGATGTAATGCACTGACAGAATGTACAGTTGATTCATCCTCCCTACATTAACATTATAGATTGTAAACTAGTTATGATGTAGAAAAACCCTTTCACTATAAAAAACACTATAAAAATAGGAAAAAATACAAATATTGTACAGGGTTGTCAGTAGTTGTGTTTTTTAAGCAAGAGAAAAAATTTGTTTAGAAAAAATTTACTAATGAACACCCAAATTCCTAATTGTGCTTGTGAGGGCTCTTGATGCACGACTTGAAGCTACCCTTCCCTGATTACTTCTCATTTCTCTGGTGCTGTATTAGCCTTACAAGCTTAGTGCTTACCATGATCATAATAATAAAGTACATGTCAAATAGAGTGCTGTCCTTAGTACAACTGCCATCATAATCTTGAGAGATGTTAGGCATACTGCTATGGTATTCTTGTATCTTTCAAATTATCCTTTCAGCATTTTTAAAAGTGAGCCTAAGCACAAACTTTATTTCACCACTGGAATTTTTAAGTACACTGGATACTAGTATTGTTGTTTTAGGAAACTTGCAAATATAGTTTCACATAGTACTGGAACGCCAGTACCAGAATTGCAAAGAAATTTGGTCTTTAAAGGCAAATAGTATCACACACATATACAGTTTTAAAAATAAGTTTTAAACATGCCAACAGAAAACACATGTGTAATGTAATTTTTATATTCACAATTTCTTTGTCAATATTTAATTTGGAATTACGGGTACTGTTTATACAAAAAATCAAAGAAAAGGTGGAAAAATTTCTAGCAATATAGGCCTAATATGCTTCGATGTTAAATACAAGTACTGTAATGTACATATATTGCAGTAAAGCTTTTTGTGGTGCTTGGATTTTGATAGACTGCCCTTATGGTAATCTAATATGTAATAATTACCAGGAAATAATTATTAAAAATCTATGCATTAGGTTATTTCCACTTTTTCCCCAAAAAAAGGCACATACATTCGTCCATACCTCATGGGATTTGATATCATTAAGTCTTCAGTTTTTCCCAACCCAGTCAAATTTCTGGATATATTACATATTTCATTTTGAAACAATTTCCCTTTTAAATTTTTATATATTCCATAATGTGTCATTGCTATTTTTTCTTCTATTTTTTCAATTAATGATACAAAGAATTAATGATGCATATTTTGTTCAAAAGCAGGCATCAGTGGGCAAAGAAAATGGCACAAATTAGGAATATATACTTTACATTCAGTTTACAGTACTTCCACACACATATGAAGTTATGATGTCACAAACTAGAGGTGGTGGCATTGTAACACACACACATTGATAATGTATGAACACAGCTGACTTAAACACCACATGAATTTATATGATGTGATGAAGTGATACAAAATTGGTGGTAATGTCACACGTTGACAACAGAGTCTCGTTTACCAGGCTCAAGGCAGAGTGCTGCAGCAGGGTCCTTGCCAGATTCCTTTAATTTTTCTTGCATTTGACTCAACATCTCCTGCATACGCCGGATCTAGAGAGAGGGAGACATAAATGATATTACACCTTGCCTTCATTATAAGTGCAAAAAAATTATTCATTGGAAAACAACACAGCAGTCAGCTGTACAGCTGTACTCTCTTAAGATTAGATGAAATATATGATTTGGTCAGCTTGACTACTGAATTCAAGTAAGCAGACCACCCTACATAAATTACAAAAATGTAAATAATTTAAATATAGCAATGAAATCCATTTTAAAAAAAGGGTTTTCCCTTTAAAAAATTGGACTTTCCTTTTTAACCCCCCTTTTTTAAATTTTTTTTTTTTTTCCCCCCCCGGGGGTTTTTTTTTTAAAAAATTTTTTTATAAAAAAAAAGTGTTTTTTTTTTGTTTTTTTTTAAAATTTTAAAAAAAATTTTAAAAAAAATTTTTTTTTAAAAAAGGGTTTTGGGAAAAAATTTTCCCCAAAAAAAATTTTTTTTTTTAAAAAAATTTTTTTTTTTGGGGTTTTTTCCAAAAAAAAAAACCCCCCCCCTTTTTTTTTTCCCCGCCCCCAAAAAAAGGGGGAAAAAAAGGGAAAAAAAAATTTTCCCCCCGGGGGGGGAAAAAAAAAAAATTTTTCCCCCCAAAAAATTTTCCCGAAAAAAAAAAAAAAATTTTTTCCCAACTTTTTAAAAACCCTTTTTTAAAAAAAAATTTTTTTTTTTAAAAATAAAAAAAAATTAAAAGAATCCCAAAAAAAAAAATTTTTTTTTTAAAAAAAAAAAAATTTTTCCTTTTTCCATAAAAAGTTTTTTTAAAAAATTTTTTTTAAAAAAAAGGGGAAAATTTAAAAAAAAAAAATTTTTTTTTAAAAATTTTTTTGGGGGAAAAAGGGGGGTTTTTAAAAGGTTCCCAAAAAATTTTTGGGGGGGGGGAAAAGGGGGGGGAAAAAAAAAAGGGGAAAAACCCCCAAACTTTTTTTTTAAAAAGGGGGGGGAAAAAAAAAAATTTAAAAGGGGGGGTTTTTTAAAAACCCAAAAAAAAAATTTTTCCCCCCGGGGGGCCCTTAAAAAAAAAAGGGGGTTTAAAAAAAACCCCTTTTTTTTTTTAAAAAAAAAAAAAATTTTTTTTAAACCCGGGGGTTTTTTTAAAAAAATTTTTAAAACCCTTTTTTTTTCCCAAGTTTTTTTCCCCCCCCCCCCGGTTTTTTTTTTTTTTTGGGTTTTTGGAAAATTTTTTTTTTTAAAAAAAAAAAAAATTTTTTTAAAAAAAAAAATTTTTAAAAAAAAAGGGGGGCCCCAATTTTTTAAAAAAGGGGGGGTTTCGGGGTTTTGGGGGAAAATTTTTAATTTTTTCCCCCCCGGGGGTTTTTTATTTTAAAAAATTTTTTGGGAAAAAAAAATTTTTAAAAAAAATTCCCCTTTTTTTTGGTTTAAAAAAAATTTTTTTTTTTTAAAAAACCCGGGGAAAAAACCCCCCGGAAAAAAAAATTTTTTCCCCAAATTTTTTTTTTTAAAAAAAAAACCCTTTAATGCATTTTTTAAAAAACTTTTTTTTTTGGGGGGAAAAAAAGGGAAAAAAAAAAAAAGGGGGGTTTTAAGGGTTGAAAAAAAAAAGGGGGGGGTTTTTTTTTTTTCCCCCTTTTAAAAATTTTTTGGGTTTTTGGGAAAAACTTTTTAAAAACCCCCCTTTGGGTTTTTTTTTTCAAAAGGGGTTTTTTAAATTTAAAAAAAAAAAGGAAAAAAAATTTTTTGGGGTTTTCTTTTTTTAAAACCCCAAAGGGGGCCCCGGGAAAATCCCAAAAAAAAAGGGAAATTTTGGGAAAGTTTTTAAAAAACCGGGTTTTCCCCCCCCGGGGGTTTTTCCCCAAAAAAAAATTAATTTTTTTTTTCTTTTTTCCCCAAAAAAAAAAAACCCGAAAAGGGTTTAAAAACCCTTAAAAATTTAAAAAAAAAAAAAAGGTTTTTTTCCCCCCCTTTTTTTTTTTTTTTTTTTTTTCCCCCTTTTTTTTAAAATTTTTTTTTTTTTAAGGCATTTTTTTTTAAAAAAAATTTTTGGGGTTTTTTTTGGGGGGGTTTTGAAGGGGGAAAAAAAGGAAAAAAATTTTTTTTTTTTGGGGTTTTTAAAAAGGGCCCCCCCCCTTTTTGTTTAAAAAAAAAGGGGGGGAAAACCTTTTGGGTTTTTAAATTTTTAAAAAAAAATTTTTTTGGGAAAAAAAACCCCCCAAGGGGGTTTTTTTTTCCCCCCCCCAAAAAAGGGGGGGGAAAAGGGGTTTTGGGGGGGAAAAAATTTTTCCCCCCCCCTTTTTTTTTCCAAAAGGGTTTTTTTGGGGAATTTTTTTTGGGAAAATTTTCCCCCTTTTAAAGGGGGGGGGAAAAAAAAACCCCCCCTTTTAAAATTTTTTTAAAATTACTTTCCCTTTTTTTAAAATTTTTTTTTTTTTTTTTTTTAAAAAAAACCCAAAAAAAATTTTTTTTTTTAAAAAATTTTTCCCTTCAAAAAAATATTTTTTTTTTTTGGAAAAAAATTTTTTAAACCCCCCAAAAAAATTTTTTTTTTTTTTTCCCCGGAAAAAAAAAAAAATTTTTAAGGGGGGTTTTTAAAAAAAAATTTTTTTTTGGGTTTTTTTTGGGGGTTTTTTTTTTCCCCCCGGGGTTTTTTTTTCCCAAAAAAAAAAAAAAAAAAATAAAAAATTTGGGGAAATTTTTTTAAAAAATTCCAAAAAAAAAAACCCCCTTTTGAAAAAAAAAAAAAGGGAAAAAAGTTTTTTAAAAAAAATTAAAAAAATTTTCCCTTTTAAAAATTTTTGGGGGCCCCAAAAAAAAGGGGTTTAAAAAAAAAAATTTTTAAATTTTAAAAAGGGGGGGGGGGGTTTTTAAAAAAAAAAAAAAAATTTTTTAAAAAAAAAAAAAAAGGGGGGGAAAAAAAAAATTTTTTTAAAAAATTAAAAATTTTTTCCCCCAAAAAAAAACCCCCCAAAAAAAAAGGAAAAATTTTTAAAAAATTGGGGGGGGGGGGGAAAAAATTTTTTTTGGGGGGGTTTGGAGGGGGCGGGGGGCCCCCCCTTTTCGGGGGTTTTTGGGGGGGGGGGTTTTTTTTTTTTCCCCGGGGGGGGTTTTCCCAAAAAAAGGGGGGAAAAAAAAAAGGGGGGGTTTTTTCCCCCCCGGGGGGAAAAAGGGGGGGGAAAAAAGGGGAAGGGGGGGGTTTTTTAAAAAAAAGGGGGGAAAATTTAAACCCCGGAAAGTTTTTAAAAAAAGGGGGGTTTTTTTTGGGAAAAACCCGGCCTTAAAAAGGGGGGGTTTTTTTTTAAAAAAATTTAAAAATTTTTTTGGGGTTTTTTTAAATTTGAAAAAAAATTTTTTAATTTTTTTTTTGGGTTTTTTTTAAAAAGGGGTTTTACCCCCTTTTTTTTTAAATTAAAACTTAAAAAAAAATTTTTTTTTTTTAAAAAAAAAAAAAAAATTTTTTAAAAAATTTTTTTAATTTTTTTTTTTAAACAAAAAAAAAAAATTTTTTCCCAAAAATTAAAAAACCGAAAAATTTTTTTCCCCAAAGTTTTTTTTTAAAATTTTTTGGGGCCCCTTTTTTTTTTTTTTACCCCCCGGGGGGCCCTTTTTTGGGGGGGCCCGGGGGGGGTTCAAAAAAAAGGGGGGGTTTTTTAAAAAAAAAAAAAAAAAAAAAAAATTTTTTTTAAAAAAATTTAAAAATTTTTTTAAAAAAAAAAATTTTTAAAAAAAAATTTTTTTTTTTGGGGAATTTTAAAAAAAATTTTAAAAAGGGGCCCCCCCCAAATTTTTTCCCCCCTTTAAAAAATTTTCCCAAAAAAAAAAATTTTTGGGTTTTGGGAAAACCCCCAATTTGTCCCCAAAAAAAAAAAAAAATTTTTTTTTAAAAAAAATTTTAAAAAAAAAAACCCGGGTTTTCTTTTTAAAAAAAAAAAATAAAAATTTTTTTTTAAAAAAAATTTGGGATTTTTTTTTTTTGGGGGGAAAAATTTTATGGGGGGGGGGGGGGGGGGGGGGGGGGGGGGGGGGGGGGGGGGGGGGGGGGAAAAATTTTTTAAAAAAAAATTTTTTTTAAAAAAAAATTTAATTTTTTGGGGGGGGGGTTCCCAATTTTTTTTTTGGGAAAAAAATTTGGGAAAATTTTTAAAAAGGGGGGGGTTTTTTAAAAAAAAAAAACGGGGGGGGGGGCCAAAAAAGGGGGGGGAAAATTTTTTAAAAAGGGGGGGAAAAATTTTTTTTTTTTTTTAAAAAGGGAAAAGGTTTTTTTTTTTTTTTTTAAAATTTTACAAAACCTTTTATGGGGGGTTTTTTGGGGGTTTAAAAAAAAAAAGGTTTTTTTTTCCCAAAAAAAAAATTTTTTTTTTTTTTTGGGGGGGAAAAAAATTTTTTTTAAAAAAAAAAAAATTAAAAATTAAAATTTTTTTTTTTTCCCCCTTTTTTTGGGGGGCCCCCCCCCCCCCTTTTTTTTTTAAAAAAATTTTTTTAAATTCAAAAAAAACCCATTTTTTTTTTAAAAGGGGGAAAAATTTTTAACCCCCAAAAAAAAAATTTTTCCCCCCCCAAAACCCCAAATTTAAATCCCCCCAAAACCTAAAAAAAATTTTTTTCCCCAAAAATTTTAAAATTTCCCCCCCCCCCAAAAAACCCCAAGTTTTTTTAAAAACCCCCCCTTTTCCCCAATTTCCCCCCTTTAAACCTTTTTTTTCCCCCCCTTTTAAAAAAAACCCCCCTTCCCCCCCTTTTAAAAAAAATTTTTTTTTTCCCCTTTTTTTTAAAAATTTTTTTTTTTTTTTTCCCCTTTTTTAAAAAAAAAATTTAAAAAAAAAAAACCCCCCCAAAAAAAAAAAAAAAACCCAAAAAACTTTTTTTAATTTTTTCAAAAAAAAATTTTTAAATTTAAAAAAAAAAAAAAAATTTTTTTTTTTTAAAGGGGTTCAGGTTTAAAAATATTAAAAAAAAACCCCCAACAAAAAAAAAATAAAAAACCCAAAAAAAAAAACCCCCAAAAAAAAATTTTTTTTAAAGGGGGGTTTTTTTTCCCCGGGTTTTAAAAAAAAAGGGGGGGGAAAAAAAGGGGGTTAAAAAAATTTTTTTGGGAAAAATTTTTTTTTTGGGGGGGGGTTTTTTTGGGGGGGGGGTTTTTGGGAAAAAAAAAAAAAAAAAAAGGGAATTTAAAATTTTAAATTTTTTTTTTGGGGGGGTTAACCCGGGGGCCCCCCCCAAAAAAAAAAAAAAGGTAAAAAAAAAAATTTTTTATTTTTTTTTTTGGGGTTTGGGGTTAAAAATTTTTTTAAAAAAATTTTAATTTTTTTTAAAAAGGGCCCCCCAAAATTTACCCCCAAGGGCCCTTTTATAAAAATTTTTTTTTTAAAGGGTTTGTACGGTATTTTTGGGGGGGAAAGGAAAAACCCCAAAATTTTTTAAAAAAATTCCCCCAAATAAAAAAAAAAAATTTATAAAAATTTTTTTTTTTTTTTTTTTTAAAAAAAAAAACCCCTCCAAATAAAAAATTTTTTTTTTAAAAAACCCAATTGTTAGGGGGTTTGGAAAAATTTTTTTGGGGGTTTGGACCCAACCCTTTTAAAAAAGGCCCTTTTTAAAAGGGGGAAAGGGGGGTTTTTGGAAAAAAAATTTTTCCGGTTTTTTTTTCCAAAATTTTTGGGGGGTTTTTTTTAAAAAAAAAAAAAAGGAACCCCCGGGGGTTTTTTTGGGGGGGTTTTTTTAAAATTTAAAAATTAACCCAAAAATTTAAAATTAAAAAATTTTAAAAACTGGTGGTTTGGGGGGGGGTTTTTAAAAAAAATTTAAAAAAAAAAAATGAAAAAAAATTAATTTTAAAATTTAAAAAAAAATTAAAAAATTTTTTTTCCCTTTTTTTTTTTTTTTTTTGGGGTTTTTTTCTTTTTTTTTTGGGGTTTAAAATTTAAAAAGGGTTTTTTCCCCCCCCCCCCCAAAAAAACCCCACCCGGAAAATTTTTTTTTTAAAAAAAAAAAAAAAAAAGGGAAAAAAATTTTTTTTAAAAATTATTTTTTAAAAAAACCCCTTTTAAAAAACCCCCCCAAAAAACCAAAAAAATTTAAAAAATTTTTAAACCCCCCCCCCCCCCAAACCCCTTTTGGGGGGCCCCACCCCCGGTTTTTTTGCTTGGGGGGAAAAAAAAAAACCCCCCCCTGAAAACCCCACTTTTCCCCCTTTTAAAAAAAATTTTTTTTTTTTATTTTTTAAACCTTTTTTTTTTTTTTTTTAATTTTTTAATTTTATTTTTTTCCCCCCCCCGGGGAAAATTGGGGCCCCTTTTTTTTTTTTTTTCCCCCCTTTTTTTGGGGGTTTTTTCCCCCCGGGGGGTTTTTTTTTCAAATTTTCCCCCCCCCGGGGGGAAAAAAAAACCCCCCCCCCCGGGGGGGGGGTTTTTTTTTTTTTTTTTTTCCCCCCCCCCCAAATTTTTTAAAAAAGTTTTAAAAAATTTTTTTTTCCCCCCCCCAAAGTTTCCCCCCCCCCCCCTTTTTTTTCCCCCCCCCCCCGGGTTTTTTTTTCCCCCTTTTTTTTTTTTTGGGGGTTTTTTTTCCCCCCCCTTTTTTTTTTCCCCCCCCCCCCCCCTTTTTTCCCCCAAAAGTTTTTGGGAATCCCAAATTTTTTTCCCCCTTTAAAAAATTTTTTTTTCCCCCTTTTTTAAAAGGTTTTTTCCCCCAAAATTTTTTTCCCCCCCCACCCTTAATTTTTAAAAAAAAAAAAATTCCAAATTCCCCCCCGGGGGGCCCCCTTTTTTTAAACCCAAGGGGGAAAAATTTTTAATTTTTTTTTTTTAACCCCGGGCCCCCCACTTTCCCCTTTTTAAAAAAATTTTTCCCCCCCCTTTTTTTTTCCCAACCCCCTTTTTTTTCCCCCCTTTTTCCCCTTTTTCCCCCTTTTTTTTCCCCTTTTTTTTTTTTAAACCCCAAAAAACATCCCCTTTTTTTTTCAAACCCCGGATGGCCCCCCAAAAAACCCCCCTTTTTTTTTTCCCCCCAAAAATTTTTTTGGGGGGGGGGTTTTTTTTAAAAAATTAAAAATTTTTTAAAAAAGGGGGGCCCCTTTTTTTAAACCCCTTTTTTTTTAAAAAAAACCCCCCTTTTTTTCCCCCTTTTTTTTTTTTCCCCCAAAAAACCCCCCCCCTTTTCCCCCCCAAAAAAACCCCGGAAAGGGGGGCCCCATAAAACCCCTTTTTTTTGGGGGGGGGGGGCCCTTTTTTTTTTTTTTTTTTTTTAAAAAATTGGGGGGGCCCCCCCCCCCCCCTCCTTTAAAAAAATTTTTAAAATTTTTTTTTTTTTTCCTTTTTAAAAAAAAATTTTTTTTAAAAAAAAAACCCCCCCCTTTTTTTTTTTTAAAACCCTTTTTTTTTTGGGGTTTTTTTTTTTGGAAAAAAATTTTTTTTTTTTTTTTTAAAAAATTTTTTTCCCCCCCGTTTTAAAATTTTTTTTTTTTTCCCCCCCCCTTTTTTTTTTTTCCCCCCCCCCCCCCTTTTCCCTTTTTTTTCTTTTAAATTTTTTTCCCCCCCCCAAAAAATTCCCTTTTTTTTCTTTTCCCCCTTTTTTCCTTAAAAATTCCCCCCCCTTCCCCCTTTAAAAAATTTTCCCCCCTTTTTTTTTTTTTTTTTCTTTTTTTTTAAATTTTTTAAAAAATTTTTTTTTTTTTTTTTTTAAAATTTAACCCCCCTTTTTTTTTTCCCCCTTTTTTCCCCCCCCCTTTTTTTTTTTTTTTTTCCCCTTTTTTTTTTTTTCAAACCCCCTTTTTTAAAAAAAATTTTTTTAAACCCCTTAACCCTTTTCTTTTTAAAATTTTCCCCAAAAAAAAAAGAAAAAATTTTTTCCCCAAAAAAAGGGGAAAAAAAAAATTTTTTTAAAAAAAATTTTTTTCCCCCCCCCAAAAAAAAAAACCCCCCCAAATTTTTTTTTTTTTTTTTTGGGGGGGAAAAATTAACTTCTTCCCTTTTGGTTTTAATTTTTCCCTTCCCCCCCCAGGGTTTTTTTTAAAAATTTTTTTTTTTCCCCCCCCCCAACAAAACCCCCCCCCCTTTTTAAAAAAAAAAAACCCCCCCCCCTTTTTTTTGTTTTAAAAAGGGAAAATTTTTTTATTTTTTTAAAAAAAAAAAAAAACCCCCTTTTTTTTTAAAAAAAAAAATTAAAACCCCCCCCCCAAAAACCCCCCAAAAACCAAAGGTTTTTTTAAATTTAAAAGGGGGCCCCCAAAACCCCCCCTTTTTTTTTTTTAAAAAAACCCCCCAAAACCCCTTTTTTTTGAAATTTTTTTTTCCCTGGAAAATTTTTTTTTTCCCCCCCCAAAATTTTTAAAAAACCCTTTTTTGGGGTTTTCCCCTTTTCCCCCCGCCCTTTTTTTTCCCCCCCTTTTTTTGTTGTTTTTAAAAAAAACCTTTTAAAAAGGGAAAAAAAAGGAATGCCCAAAAAAAAGGGGGGAAAAAAATTAAAAAAAATTCCGGGGGTTTTGGGGTTAAAGGGGAAAAATTTTTTTAAAAAGGTTTGTTTTAAAATTTTTTTTGGGGGTTTTTAAAGGTAAAAACCAAATTTTTTAATTTTCTTTTAATTTTCCCCTTTTCAAAAAAAAGGAAAAACCCCAAAAAAAAATTTTTTTTTAAAAAGGGGTTTTTTTTTTGGGGGTTTTCCCCCCCCCAAACCCCCCCCCCCCCCCAAAACAAAAAAACCCCCCCCCAAAAATTTTTTTCCTTTTTTTTGGGGGGAAAAAAAAAAAAAAAAAAACCGGGGGAAAAGGGGTTTTCTTTAAAAGGGGGAAAAATTTCCCTTTGGGTTTTAAAAAAAGGGGGGGGGGGTTTTTTTTTTTAAAAATTTTTTTTCCCCCAAAAAAGGGGGGGGAAAAAAGGGGGTTTTTGGAAAAAAAACCCGGGGGGGGAAAAAACCCCCCCCAAAAATTTTGGAAAAAATTTTTTAAAAAAATTTTTTTTAAAAAAAGGGGGCTTGCCAAAAAAAGGAAAAACCCCCCCCAAAAAAGGGGGGGGGGGAAAAAAAAAAGGGCCCTTTTGGGGCCCCCCAAAAAAAAAGGTTTTTTTTTTTTTGGAAAAAAAAAAATTAATAAAAATTTTTTTTTAAAAAATTTTTTTTAAAAAAAGGAAAAAAAATTTTTGGTTTTTAAAGGGACAAAACCCCCCCAAATTGGGAACCAAAAAAAAAATTTGGGGTTTCCACAAAAGCCCCCCCCCCCCCCCCCCCAAAAAACCCCACCCCCCCCCCCAAAAAACCCCACAAAAAATTTTAAAAACCCCCCCCAAACCCCCCCCCCCCCCCCTTTTAAAAAAAACCCCCCCCCCCAAACCCAAAGGGGGGGGGGGTTTAAAACCCCCCCAACCCCCCAAAAATTTCCCCCCTTTTAACAAAAAAAAAAACCCCCAAAAAAACCCCCCCCCCCCAAAAAAAAAAAACCCCCCCCCAAAAAAAAAAAAAAAAAACCCCCAAAAAAAAACCCCAAAAAACCAAAAACCCAAAAAAGGCAAAAAAAAAAAATTTTTTTTTGGGGGGGGAAAAAAAAAAGGGGGGAAAAAATTTTTTTAAATTTTTGGGGTTTGGGGGGTTTTTTTAAAACCCACCTTTTTTGGGGCCCAATTTTGGGAAATTTCCTTTTTTTTTTTGGGGAAAAAGGGGGGAAAAAAAAAACCCCCCCGGGGGGGGGAAAAAAAAAGGGGGGCCCAATTTTTTTTAAAAAAAAGGGGGCCCCCCCAAAAAAAAAGGGGGGAAAAAAATTTTAAAAAAATTTTCCCCCCCAAAAAAAATTTTTTTCCCCCCCCCTTTTTTCCCCAAAAAAGGAAAAAAATTTTTTTTTTTTTTTAAAAAAAATTTTTTAATTTTCCCAAATTTTTTTTTTTTTTTTTTTTAAAAAAAAATTTTTTTTAAAAATTTCCTTGGGCCCCCCCAAAAATTTTTCTTTTTTTTAAAAAAAATTTTAAAAAAATTTTTTTTAAAAGGTTTTGGAAAAAAAAAAAAAGCCCCCCAAAAAAAAGGTTTTTTTAAAAAAAATTTTTTAAAAAGGTTTTTTGGGGAGGGGGGTTTTTTTTCCCCCCCCCCCCAAGGGGGGGGGGGGTGAAAAAATTTAAAAAAACCAAAAAAAAAAAAAAAGGGGGGGGGAAAAAAAACAAAAAAATTAATGGGGTTTAAAACCCAAGGGGGGGAAAAAGGGGGGGGTGGGAAAGGGGGAAGGGGGGGTTTTTAAAAAAATTTTTTTTTTTAAAAAAAAAAGGGGGGGGAAAAAAATTTTTTTTTCCCCCCCGGGGGGGTTTTTGGGGGTTAATTTTGGGGGGGTTTTGGGGGGGTTTTTGGGGCTTTTTTTTTTTTTTAAAAAAATTTTTTGGGGTTTAAGGGGGAAAAAAAAAAAAAAAAAATTTTTTTAAAAAACCCCTTTTTTTTTTTTTTTTCCCCCCCCAAAAAAAGGGGGAAAAAAAAAAGGGGGAAAAAAATTTTTTTGGGGGGAAAAAATTTTTAAAAAAAATTTTTCCCGGGGTTAAAAAAAAAAAAAAAATTTTTTGGGGGGGGGCCCCCAAAAAAAAAATTTAAAAAAGGGGGGAAAAAAGGGAAAGGGGGGGCCCCAAAAGGGGAAAAAAAATTAAAATTTTTTCCCCCCGGGGGGGGGAAAAAAAAAAAATTTTTTTAATTAAAGGGGGGGGGGAAAAAAAAAAACCCTTTTAAAAAAAATTTTGGGGGGGAAAAAAAAAAGGGGGGAATTTGGGAAAAAAAAAAAGGGGGGGGGGGGAAAAAAGGGGGGAAAAAAAAAAAAAAGGGGGGGTTTAAAAAAAAGGGGGGGGGGAAATTTTAAAAGGGAAGGGAATTTTAAAAAGGGGGCCCCCCCCGGGTTTTAAGGGGGGGGGGTTTTGTGTCCCCCCCCCAAAAAAAAAATTTTTTTGGGGGGGCAACTACCTGAGGTATGGAAGATGGAAAATTTTAAATTCCCCTTTTAAAAAAAGGGGGCGGGAAAAGAGGCACAAAAAAAAAAATTTTTTTAAAATTAATTTAAAAAAATTTGGAGAAGATTATCAGGAAGGGGGGTGGAGCACCTGGAACGGAAAAAAAATTCCCCCGGGGGGAAAAAAAAAAAAACCCCCCCAAAAAACCCTTTTGGGGGTTTTTTAAAAAAAAAAGAAGTAAGACACGGGAGAGGGGGGTTGGGGGGATTTTTTGGGGAAGGGGAAAAATTTTTAAAATTTTAAAAAAAAAACCCCAAAAAAAAAAATTTAAAACCCGAAAAGGGGGAAAAAGGGGGGGGTAAAGGTTTAAATTTTTAAAGGGGGGGGGGAAAAGGGCCCCGGGGGGGAAATTTTTTTTTTGGGGAAGGAAAGGGAAAAAAAAGGGGGGGTTTAAATGGGAAAAAAGGGGGGGGTTTAAAAAAAAAAAAAGGGGCCCCAAAAATTACCTTAAAAGGGCCCTTTTTTTTTAAAAACCCCAAAAAAAAAAAAGGGAAAAAAAAAAGGGGGGGGGGGTTTGGGGGCCCCAAAAAAAAACCCCCCCAAAAAAAAAATTTGGGGGGTTAAAAAATTTTTTGGGCCAAAAAAAAGGGGGCCCCCCGGGGGGAAAAACCCCAGGGGTTTTTTGGGCCCCTTTTAAAATTTTAAGGGCCCCGTTTTTTTGGGGGGGGTTAAAATTTTTTTCCCGGCCCCTTTTTAAAGGTTTTTTCCCAAAAAAAGGGGGGGGGAAAAAAACCCCGGGTTTTTTTTTTTGAGTAAAAGGGGGGGGGGAAAAAAAGGGTTTGGGAAAAAAACCTTTTTTCCCGCTTAAAAAAGGTTTAAAAAAACCCCCCTTTTGGGAAAAAAAGGGGGGTTTAAAAAAAAAATTTTTTTGGAATTTTCCCCCCCTTAAAGGGTTTTAAAAAAACCCAAAAAAAAAGGGGGGGGCCCCAAAAATTTTTTTTTGGGGGGGTTTTAAACCTTTTCCCGGGGTTTAAAAGGGGGGTTTTTTTTTGGGTTTTAAAAGGGGGGGGAAAAAAGGGGGTTTTTTTGGGGGGTTTTTTTTTGGGGGGGGGGGGTTTTTTCCCAAAAAAAATAAAAGGGGGTTTTAACCTACCCCGGGGGGGAAATTTTAAAAAAAAGGGGGAAAAAAAATTTTTTTTTTTAAAAATTTTTTAAAAAAAAAAAATTTTTTTAAAAAAAAATTTTTTTTTAAAAAAAAAAACCCCCCCCCCCCAAAAAAAAAAAAAAACCCCAAAAATTTTAAATTTTTTTTGGGGGAAAAAAAAAAAAGGGGGGGGGGGGGTTTTTTTTTTAAAGGGGGGTTTTTAAAAAAGGGGGGGGGAAAAATTTTTTGGGGGGTTTTTTTTTTTTTTTTTTGGGGGTTTTTTTTTAAAATTTTTTTAAAAAAAATTTTTTGGGGGAAATTTTTTTTTTTCCTAAAGGGGGAAAAAAAATTTTTTTTAAAAAAAGGTTTTTAAAATTTTTTTTTTTTAAAAAAAAAATTTTCCCCCAAAAACCCCAAAACCTTTTTTAAAAAAAAAATTTTTTAAAAAAAAAAAACCCCCCCCCAATTTAAAGGGTTAATTTCCCCCCTTTTTTTTTTTTTTTAAGTTTCCTCCTTCCCCCCCCAAAAAAAAACCCCCCCCAAAAAAAAAACCCCCCCCAATTTTTTTCCTTTTTTTTTAAAAAACCCCAAATTTTTTTTTTTCCCCCCCCCCTTTTTTTTAAAAAAAATTTTTTTTTTAAAAATTTTTAAAATTTTTTTAAATTTTTTTTAAAAATTAAAATTTTTAAAATTTTTTCCCCAAAGGGGGGGGGGGAAAAAAAAAATTTTAAATTTTTTTGGGGGGAAGCCCCAAAAAAAAAAATTTTGGGGGGGGGAGGGAAAAAAAAAAACCCCTTAAGGAAAATTTTTGGGCCCCCCGGGGGGGGGGGGGGTTTTCCCAAAAAAAAGGGGTTTTTTTTTTTTTTTCTTTAAAAAGGGGAAAAAATTGGGAAAAGGAAAAAAAATTTTGGGGGGGAAACCTTTTTCCCCCAAAAAACCCCCCCCCAAAAAAAAATTTTTTTTTTGGGGGGGGGAAAAAAAAATTTTTTTTTTTTTAAAAAAACAAAAAGGGAAAAAACCGCCGGGGGGCCCCCGGGGTTTTCCCCCCGGGGGGGGTTTTTTTTTTTCCCCCCCGGGGCCCAAAAACCCCCCCCCCCCGGTTTTTTTTTTCCCCCCAATTTTTCCCCTTTTTTCCCCCCTCCCCTTTTCACCTCCCGGGAAGGGTTTTAAATTCCCCCCCGGGGAAAATTTTAAAAATTTTTTTTTTTTTTTTTAAACCCCCCCCTTTTTTTTTTTTTCCCTTTTTCCCCCCCTCCCCCTTTTCCCCCCCCCCTTTTTAAAAACCCCTTTTTTTTTTTTCAAAAAAAACCCCCCCTTTCCAAAAAAATTTTTTTTTTTTTAAAAAAAAAAAATTTTTTTTTTTTTTTTTAAAAAACCCCCCCCCCCCCCCCCCCCCCCCCCCCCCCCCCCCCCCCAAAAGGGTATTTTAATTTTAAAAAAAAAATTTTTAAAATTTTGGGGGTTTTTTTTCCTTTTTAAAACCCCCCGGGCAATTTTTAAAAAAAAAATTTGGGTTAATTAAAAAAAGGGGGGAGGGGGGGGGGGGGGTTTTTGGGTTTTTTTGGGGGGTTTTTTTTTGGGGGGGGCCCTTTTCTGGGGGTTTTTTTTTTTCCCCCCAAAATTTGGGGGAAAGGGGGGGAAAATTTTCCGGGCCCTTTTGCCAAATTTTTTAAATTTTTGGGGGCTTTTTTTCTTCCCCCAAAATTTTTTTTCCCCTTTTAAAAATTTTTTTAAAACCCCCCGGGGGGGGTTTTTTTTTTTGGGGGGGGTTGGGGTTTTTTTTTTTTCCTTTTTTTAAAAATTTTTTTTTTTGGTTTTTCCCTTTTCCCCCCCCCCCCTTTTTTTTTTTTTTTTTTTTCCCCCCCCTTTTTGGGTTTTTTAAACCCCCCTTTTTGGGGGGGGGCCCCTTTTGGGGGGGGGGTTTAAAAATTTTTTTAAAAACTGGTTTTCCCCTCCAAAATTTTTTTGGGGTTTGGTTTTTTTTTTCCCCGGGGGACGGGGAAAAATTTGGGGTTTTTTTAACCGGGGGGTTTAAAAGGGGGGGTTTTTTTTTTTAAAAAAGGGGGTTTTTTTTTGGGGGGGGGTTTTTTTTTTTTGGGGGGGGGGTTTTGGGTTTTTTTTTAAGGGGGAAAGGGGCCCCCCCCCCCTTAAAAAAGGGGGGGCTTTGATCTAGGAATTGGATCTGTGTTCATGTTCCCTGAATTGAGCCTGAATGCCTTCCATCCCCTCCCCCACAGGTGCTGTATAATCCTACGGGTTTAGCGCTTCCCCATGGTTATAATAATAATAATAATAATAATAATAATAATAATAATAGTCTTGTTGCAAATCTTTGCACTTCTCTAATTTCTTGACGTGTTTGACCAAGTGTGTGTTCCATACTGGTGCTGCATATTCCAATATGGGGCTGACATACACAGTGTACCGTGTCTTGAATGACTCCTTAGGTGCTGAAACACTATTCTGAGGTTTGCCAGGTGCCCATATGCTGTAGCAGTTATTTGGTTAATGTGTGCCTCAGAAAATATTCTCAGTATGATACCCCAAGATCCTTTTCCTTGAGTAAGGTTTGAAGCCTTTGGCCCCCTAGCCTGTACTCCGTGTACGGTCTTCTTTGACCTTTCCTAATCTTTATGGCTTTGCACTTGGTGGGGTTAAACTCTAGGAGCCCGTTGCTGCACCAGGCTTGCAGCCTGTCCAAATCCCTTTGTAGTCCTACCTGATCCTCATCCATCTGAATTCTAAACATTGTACTCGCCTAGTTTTGGTTGCAAGGGCCGAGTCACAGCTCCTAGCCCCGCCTCTTCACTGGTCGCTACTGGGTCACTTTTCCTGCTCCATGAGCTTTATCATACCTTTTCTTAAAACTATGTATGGATCCTGCCTCCACGACATTGCTTCCCAAACTATTCCACTTCCTGACAACTTTGTGACTGAAGAAATACTTCAGGTCACTTGTTCTATCTAGGCTGGAATATTGCTGCACTCTAACAGCACCTTTCAAGGCAGGTGAAATTGCCGACCTAGAAAATGTACAGAGAACTTTCACGGCGCGCATAACGGAGATAAAACACCTCAATTACTGGGAGCGCTTGAGGTTTCTAAACCTGTATTCCCTGGAACGCAGGAGGGAGAGATACATGATTATATACACCTGGAAAATCCTAGAGGGACTAGTACCGAACTTGCACACGAAAATCACTCACTACGAAAGCAAAAGACTTGGCAGACGATGCACCATCCCCCCAATGAAAAGCAGGGGTTTTCACTAGCACGTTAAGAGACCATACAATAAGTGTCAGGGGCCCGAGACTGTTCAACTGCCTCCCAGCACACATAAGGGGGATTACCAACAGACCCCTGGCAGTCTTCAAGCTGGCACTGGACAAGCACCTAAAGTCAGTTCCTGATCAGCCGGGCTGTGGCTCGTACGTTGGTTTGCGTGCAGCCAGCAGCAACAGCCTGGTTGATCAGGCGCTGATCCACCAGGAGGCCTGGTCACAGACCGGGCCGCGGGGGCATTGACCCCCGAAACTCTCTCCAGGTAAACTCCAGGTAACATCCCTGTGATTCATCTGAGTCTTCAACTTCCAATTGTGTCCCCTTGTTGCTGTGTCCTATCTCTTGAACATTCTGTCTCTATCCATCTTGTCGATTCCTCTCAGTATTTTATATGTCGTTATCATGTCCCCCCTATCTCTCCTGTCCTCCAGTGTCGTCAGTTCGATTCCCTTAACCTCTCCTCGTAGGACATATCCCTAAGATCCGGGACTATTCGTGTTGCAAACCTTTGCACTTTCTCTAGTTTCCTTACGTGCCTATCTAGGTGTGGGATAAATAACAAAAAGGCACAATACCGTGACTGGAACGATACACAAATAACCCGCACATAAAAGAGAGAAGCTTACGACGACGTTTCGGTCCGACTTGGACCATTGACAAAGTCACCAGTCAATGGTCCAAGTCGGACCGAAACGTCGTCGTAAGCTTCTCTCTTTTATGTGCGGGTTATTTGTGTATAGGTGTGGGTTCCAAACTGGTGCCGCATACTCCAATATGGGCCTAACGTATACGGTGTACAGGGTCCTGAACGATTCCTTATTAAGATGTCGGAATGCTGTTCTGAGGTTTGCCAGGCGCCCATATGCTGCAGCAGTTATTTGGTTGATGTGCGCTTCAGGAGATGTGCCTGGTGTTATACTCACCCCAAGATCTTTTTCCTTGAGCGAGGTTTGTAGTCTCTGGCCCCCTAGACTGTACTCCGTCTGCGGTCTTCTTTGCCCTTCCTCAATCTTCATGACTTTGCACTTGGTGGGGTTGAACTCCAGGAGCCAATTGGTGTACCAGGTCTGCAGCCTGTCCAGATCCCATTGTAGTTCTGCCTGGTCTTCGATCGAATGAATTCTTCTCATCAACCTCACGTCATCTGCAAACAGGGACACTTCGGAGTCTATTCCTTCCGTCATATCGTTCACAAATACCAGAAACAGCACTGGTCCTAGGACTGAGCCATGTGGGACCCCGCTGGTCACAGGCGTCCACTCTGACAAGTCGCCACGTACTATGACTCGCTTCTGTCTTCCTGACAAGTGTGTGTGTGTGTGTGTGTGTGTGTGTGTGTGTGTGTGTGTGTGTGTGTGTGTGTGTGTGTGTGTGTGTGTGTGTGTGTGTGTGTGTGTGTGTGAGTGTGTGTGTATGTGTACTCACCTATTTGTGGTTGCAGGGGTCGCGTGTGTGTGTGTGTGTGTACTCACCTATTTGTGGTTGCAGGGGTCGAATCATAGCTCCTGGCCCCGCCTCTTCACTGATTGCTACTAGGTCCTCTCTCTCCCTGCTCCATGAGCTTTATCATACCTCGCCTTAAAACTATGTATGGTTCCCGCCTCCACTACTTCACTTTCTAGGCTATTCCACGGCTTGACTACTCTATGACTGAAGAAATACTTCCTAATATCTCTCTGACTCATTTGTGTCTTCAACTTCCAATTGTGGCCTCTTGTTTCTGTGTCCCCTCCCTGGAACATCCTGTCTTTGTCCACCTTGTCTATTCCGCGCAATATTTTATATGTCGTTATCATGTCTCCCCTGACCTTCATGTCCTCCAGCGTCGTCAGGCCGATTTCCCTTAACCTTTCTTCATAGGACATTCCCCTTAGCTCTGGGACTAACCTTGTCGCAAACCTTTGTACTTTCTCTAGTTTCTTGACGTGCTTTATCAAGTACGGGTTCCAAACAGGTGCTGCATACTCCAGTATGGGCCTGACATACACGGTGTACAGTGTCTTGAACGATTCCTTACTAAGGTATCGGAACGCTGTTCTCAGGTTTGCCAGGCGCCCATATGCTGCAGCAGTTATCTGGTTGATGTGTGCTTCCAGAGACATGCTCGGTGTTACACTCACCCCAAGATATCTCTCCTTGAGTGAGGTTTGCAGTCTTTGGCCACCTAGCCTATACTCTGTCTGTGGTCTTCTGTGCCCTTCCCCTATCTTCATGACTTTGCATTTGGCGGGATTAAATTCGAGAAGCCATTTGCTGGACCAGGTGTCAAGTCTGTCCAGGTCTCTTTGAAGTCCTGCCTGGTCCTCATCTGATTTAATTCTCCTCATTAACTTCACATCATCTGCAAACAGGGACACTTCTGAGTCTAATCCTTCCATCATGTCGTTCACATATACCAAAAATAGCACTGGTCCTAGGACCGACCCCTGTGGGACCCCGCTCGTCACAGGTGCCCACTGTGATACATCGTTACGTACCATGACTCGTTGTTGCCTCCCTGTCAGGTATTCTCTGATCCATTGCAGTGCCCTTCCTGTTATATGCGCCTGATCCTCTAGCTTCTGCACTAATCTCTTGTGAGGAACTGTGTCAAAGGCCTTCTTGCAGTCCAAGAAGATGCAATCAACCCACCCCTCTCTCTCGTGTCTTACTTCTGTTACTTTATCATAAAACTCCAGAAGGTTTGTGACACAGGATTTTCCTTCCATGAATCTGTGCTGGTTGGCATTTATACTCTTGTTCCGCTCCAGGTGCTCCACCACTCTCCTCCTGATAATCTTCTCCATAACATTGCATACTATACACGTCAATGACACAGGTCTATAGTTTAGTGCCTCTTTTCTGTCTCCTTTTTTTTAAATGGGAACTACATTTGCCATCTTCCATACCTCAGGTAGTTGCCCAGTTTCCAGGGACGTGTTGAAGATTGTGGTAAGTGGCACGCACAGCATATCTGCTCCCTCTCTAAGGATCCACGGGGAGATGTTGTCCGGTCCCATTGCCTTTGAGGTCTCTATGTCCCTTAGCAGTTTCTTCACCTCCTCCTCATCTGTATGTATGTCGTCCAACACTTGTTGGTGTATTCCTTGCTGGTGTCCCCATCTGGTCTGTCCCCCCAGAGGCCTTCCTGTCTCCACTGTAAATACTTCCTTAAATCTCATGTTGAGCTCCTCACATACCTCTTGATCGTTTCTTGTGAGTTCTCCACCTTCTTTCCTCAGCCTTATCACCTGGTCCTTGACTGTTGTTTTCTTCCTAATGTGGCTATACAGCAGTTTCGGGTCAGATTTGACTTTCGATGCTATGTCGATTTCATACTGTCGCTGGGCCTCCCTCCTCATCTGTGCATACTCATTTCTGGCTCTTCTACTAATCTCCTTGTTTTCCTAAGTCCTATGCCTCCTGTACCTTTCCCATTCTCTGTTGCACTTAGTTTTTGCCTCCCTACACCTTCGGGTAAACCAAGGACTCGTTTTGGTCTTCCGATTATTTCTGTTTCCCTTGGGAACAAACCTTTCCTCTGCCTCCTTGCACTTTGTTGCCACATATTCCATCATCTCGTTTACTGATTTTCCTACCATTTCTCTGTCCCACTGAACCTCCTGCAGAAAGTTTCTCATACCTGTGTAGTCCCCCCTTTTATAGTTTGGCCTGTCCCCTTCAATTCCTGTTACCTTCTCCACTTGTAACTCTACTATATAATCAAAACTCAGAACCACGTGATCGCTAGATCCAAGGGGCCTCTCGTAAATGATGTCCTCAATGTCTGAACTGCTCAGGGTGAAGACAAGATCCAGTCTTGCTGGCTCATCCTCCCCTCTCTCTCTGGTAGTGTCCCTGACATGTTGATGCATGAGGTTTTCAAGTACCACATCCATCATCTTGGCTCTCCATGTTTCGGGACCCCCATGTGTCTCCAGGTTTTCCCAGTCGATCTCCCTGTGGTTGAAATAGCCCATTACCAGTAACTTTGCTCTGCTGGAGTGAGCTCTTCTTGCCACCTCAGCCAGTGTGTCCACCATCACCCTGTTGTTTTCTTCGTACTCCTCTCTTGGCCTCCTGCAGTTCTGTGGTGGGTTATACATCACTCCAATGACTGCTTTATGTTCTCCGGACTGAATTGTACCTACAATGTAGTCTCTTTCTCCAATCATGTCCATGCCTTCCATTTCCTCAAATCCCCATCGGTGTTTTATGAACAGTGCAACCCCTCCTCCCCCTCTACTCCTTCTATCTTTCCCCAGGATCTGATATCCCGTTGGGAAGATTGTGTCTTTTATTGTCTCATCGAGTTTTGTTTCTGTGACTGCTATGATGTCTGGGGATTCCTCACTGATTCTTTCGTTCCACTCCTCATGTTTATTCGTTATTCCATCCGCGTTTGTGTACCAAACTTTCAGTTTCTTTTCTATCATTGTGGTCCTGCAAGAATACTGGGGTTGAGGGAGCGAGAGCCTTGGTGGGGGCCTATGGGAGGCTGTGGGGTTTGTGATAATGGGGGTGGGGTCAGAATGCCCATAAGGGTCAGCTGTTGGGGTGGGGTTTGTGATATAGGTGTTGGCGGCAGAGGGAACAGTGAGTGGGTTGTAGTAAGTGTGTGTATGTACTCACCTAATTGTGGTTGCAGGGGTCGAGACTCAGCTCCTGGCCCCGAGTGTGTGTGTGTGTGTGTGTGTGTGTGTGTGTGTGTGTGTGTGTGTGTGTGTTTTAACTATTGCAAGTATGTTAGTACACGTAGGAAACATCTTGAGATAGTCTAAGTATACAAAAAACTTTCTTAGTCATAATGAGTATATCAAGACCTCTGAAAACTACTTAAGCTAGTGGGCCTTGCAGAAAGACTTCATCAGATGGTGTATGTTACAAGGTAGAATGAAAAGCCGAAATTAATAACGTAAAAAATGACAAAAGCTGAAAGAATCAAGAATAGAATAAAAAGAGCTGGATAAGAGGAAGAGAGGTACCAAAAAAGTAAGAATGAAAAATGAAAATGAGGAGTTACACAGTATGCAAAAGTAGAATTCATCAATGATTTTCTTAAAGAGACGATGATTCTTCTCGTGCCTTTTCCTTTAAGAGGAAAGGCGCCAGAGTTGCCTTGATGCCGGTGAAGGGATCTTGATGCAAGGAACTGCAGATACCCTTCTGTTCCTAGGAACAAACCCATGAATATTGTAATAATAATTCTTGATTTTGATGCCATTCAGGTTATGGTCAGTCGCCTCGTCTCAATTACATAAAAAGTAAAGTATATTTCCAGTGTGTGGAGGCTCGTCACTGCAGGATGGTCGTAACTGGTTCCTGCAAGGTTGGTGATCACACTAACCAGTCTAAGGTTCACTACATATCCAATATTCATTAGCCAAAAAAGCAGGTTTGGCCAGACTACTGCCATCAACACGAGTAACTTACCTTCCCATGTTAGTGCAAAGCTGAATATCTTACCTGAAACACAACATTGGGTACACAATCTTTATTCTATTTTAGGGCACTTAAGAAGTTATGCGAGTGAATTCCTGGCATGACAGATATTGAATGAGTGACGGTAAATGTTTTTACCTCTTTGGCGTCACTCAACCCAATCTATACTAGGCTTCTCCAGCTTCAGACAACTTGAAAATAGAAATATTTTCTGCAAAAAAATTCTACTTTATGTGGTAATGTATTAACATGCCTGTCTACACACGGTGACACTGGGCAATGCCTAAGCTAAAACTAATGTCACATCACTAGATCTTCAAAAATTACAAATCGAATTATCAATATTTGTCTGGTTTATTTTACAAAGCCTATCGACTACACGAAGGGTTATTAAAGAGTGTTACATGTACACAGCCAGGAAGGATATTTTAATCTCTAATTTATAAATTAAAGCAAACTAGTATATACATTCTGATATACACATCCTTCCAAGTGCACATACTTTGTGATTCAGTGTATACTTATCAGAATATATATAATACCTATTGCTACTGTAATACTGCGTACTGATGACACTTAAGAATTTATCATTTTATTTAACTATAATAACGTGAAGTGCTGAGGAACTGCTTGAACAGCAGTGACATGCAGTTTAGTAGAGCTATCTGAATAACAATAACATTAAAGAACTGCTTCAATATCAATAACAGTAAGTACAATAGAACAACTTCAGTAACATTAAGTGCAGTAGAACTACCTCGATAACACTGTACCGAACAGAGGAACGTGAATAACTGTAGTGACGGAAAAGTACAAAGAAGCTGCTTGACTAAAGCACCACGAAAACTCACACTCTCCGGTGGGCACTTTTCTCTCCTTGTAGAGGTCGGTGAGGAAGAGACTGTTGATGAGTGTAGACTTGCCGAGGCCAGACTCGCCCACCACCATGAGCGTGAAGTCGAACCCTCTCTTCACGCTCTTCCTGTGCACCTGCTCAGGCAGCGTGGCAAACCCGATGAAGTCCTGAGCATTCTGCGGCACACCAACAACAACGTTAATTTATATAGCCTGTTTAACCTATACGTTTTGCCTCACAGGGTCGTTTTCACCGTGGGCGAGTTGATACAGGTCGTGGTAGATGGAGGTAGATGGTGTGGATGGAGGTAGATGGTGTGGATGGAGGTAGATGGTGTGGATGGAGGTAGATGTGGATAAACGTTAGCTGGTATGGATTAGTAAGTTCATTTAAGTACAGGTACACATAAGTACAAATATCATACATAGTTTAACATATGTGTAAATTAACAAGGATAACCCCCAAAAAAGTCAAAGTGATTTATTTCTATTGGGACCCCTTGTAAAATCTTATTAAAGCCTAGCTGATAGTGGTAGATGCCAGGTGGTGTGAATGGTTTAGATGAATGGTAGTAGGTGATGTGATAAGATAAGATTTCGTTCGAATTTTTAATCCCGAAGGGTTAGCCACCCAGGATAACCCAAGAAAGTCAGTGCTTCATCGAGGACTGTCTAACTTATTTCCATAGTGGTCCTCAATCTTGTCCCCCAGGATGCGACCCACACCAGTAGACTAACACCCAGGTATCTATTTGCTGCTAGGTGAACAGGACAACAGGTTTGTAAGGAAACGTGTCGAAATGCTTCCACCCGCCGGGAATCGAACCCGGGCCCTCCATGTGTGAATCGGCGGCTTTAACCACCAGGCCACCGGGCCACCATGTGGATGGTGGTGAGTGGTGGTAGGTAAGTGATGTGGATGGGGGTAGGTGGTGTGTACAGCAGTGGTTGATAAAACAGGTGGTGTAAGGCAATACTACCCGTGTGGGAAACTAGCTTCGGGAGAGACTGACTTTCTCTCTCTCTCTCTCTCTCTCTCTCTTACAAAGTCTCAACGTTCCCCTACCCATCCGTTACACATCATCATCTTTAAAGCAGATTTTTCAAACACCACTACGCCTGACCCTCACATAAACCACTACACCTAGCTTCATACAAACCACGACAATCCTTATCTTGGGTAAACCACCAAACTATTCTCTTAATTAGTTTTACACCTCGCCGAAGACACCGAAATTATTTTGGCCGTGGGTGTGTACTCACCTATATGTGGTTGCAGGGGTTGAGTTATCTGGATACCTGGAGGTCATTCCGGGGATCAACGCCCCTGCGGCCCGGTCCATGACCAGGCCTCCCGGTGGATCAGGGCCTGATCAACTAGGCTGTTACTGCTGGCCGCACGCAGTCCAACGTACGAGCCACAGCCCGGCTGATCCGGCACTGACTTTAGGTATCTGTCCAGCTCTCTCTTGAAGGCAGCCAGGGGCTTATTGGCAATTCCCCTAATGCTTGATGGAAGGCTATTGAACAGTCTTGGGCCCTGGACACTTGTGATGTTTTCCCTTAGTGTACCAATGGCGCCCCTACTTTTAACTGGGGGCATTTTGCATAACTTGCCCAGTCTTTTACTTTCGTAGGGAGTGATTTCTGTGTGCAGATTTGGGACCATTCCTTCCAAGATTTTCCAAGTGTAGATTATGATATATCTCTCCCTCCTGCGTTCCAACGAGTACAAGTCAAGTGCTTCCAAGCGTTCCCAGTAGTTAAGGTGCTTGACAGAACTTATACGTGCAGTAAAGGATCTCTGTACACTTCTCTAGATCTGTGATTTCACCTGCTTTGAATGGAGATGTTAATGTACAGCAGTATTCCAGCCTAAAGAGAACAAGTGATTTGAAAAGGATCATCATTGGCTTGACATCTCTCGTTTTGAACGTTCTCATTATCCACCCTATCATTTTCTTTGCACTTGCAATCGTGGCGCTGTTGTGATCCTTGAAAGTGAGATCCTCAGACATTACTACCAGAGTTACAGCTCATGTGTGTACAAAATACCTGTCTATGAACCGTCATTCTTAAGACAGTCAAACAAGGCTTAACTCCAAAGTGCGTCAATAATTTGACCTATTTTCTAGTTACCTATTTATACGTATCTGCACTTACCTCTTTATATTTAACAAAAAATATTTACCAATTTATATTTGCCAGCATGTATTAACCTACTGACAGCTACTGGAGCAGAATGTTGTATTCACGAGGAAGTACTGATTGAACTTGCAGGAATCATGCAGCGAATGGGGAATGGAATGGAATGAAGTTTGATCCAAGGAAGGGGAAGGTAGATTCAAATCCTTGGATTAAGAGCCCTTCACCAGCATCAAGTCACCTCCACCTCATTTGTGGGGAACAAGAGCAATGTTATGCTCGTGGATGTCGCTGTATATAAATGCATCTTCTCTCTCTCTCTCTTGATACTTCTATTTACATCTAGGTTACACTACACAGGCATGTACACATATGTATAAACGCCAGTCTGAGTATTCTTCTATTTTCTTTATAGTTCTTGTTCTTATTTTTTTTCCTTTCATCTCAAAGTGGAAGTGGAAAAGAATCTTTCCTCTGTAAGCCATGTGTGTTGTAAAACCGATTAAAATCCAGGGAGTAAGAGGGGCTAGTAACCCTTTATGCATAAATTACCAAAAGTAAATATATATATTATATATATATATATATATATATATATATATATATATATATATATTATATAATATAAAATATATATTATATATATATTATATATATATGTCGTGCCGAATAGGTAAAATTGGTCAATTATTAGCAGGGACTTATTTAAAATTAAGTCCTTTCTAAAATTTTCTCTTGTGCGTTTAAAGATATATTTTTTTCATTTATGTTAACGTAAAAATTAATAATTTTGTACCAAAAGAACCTTAGAAAACTTACTTAACCTTGTTATAACAAGCGCAATTTAATTTAGCCTAATCCAACAAAATATATTTTAGATAAGTTTACAATAATTTAATAATAAACAAACACGATGATTTTTTTTCGTTAGGTTCAGAATGATTTTTGCGAAATTATTGCATACACAAATTTTCGCTTGCCTTATTTGGCAAGAAGAGCGTTGCTATTTAAGCCAAAGTAGCAAGTTTTACCTATTCGGCACGACATATATATTATTATTATTATTACAATTATTATTACAATCATAACTAAGTGCAAAACCCACTAGAGTGACCTTCGGCCAAGCTTCCTTGTTGAGTGCATGTTCAACTAGGCTGTTACTGCTAGTGTTCCACTGCGACCTACATATCAACTGACATCATAAATGATGACCTGTTTCTTATATTCTAAGAGATGATCTCTCTGCCTCCTGCATTCAGCTCTCATTTTCGAAGTCTTCATTCATCCCGCATGTGCACCCACTGAAATTTGTGGGCAGTGATGTTCACAATGTTTCTCCTCTGTCCGTCGGATGACCCGTGCTGATATCTGAGTGTGACTCACGATCTCGTAATAACACGACAGTAAACAAACCAGGGTACAGGTGGGGGTTAAACCTATGACGAGTGAGTCGTAAAACTCCAGACCAGAGCGTAAGCCACTGGGCCAACTGGCTACAGTGAGAGTCATCTAACTAGGTATATTTATACACCATAGTGAGGTTAGCATGGGCCACCACTATGACCACAGATGTAAGATTTTACAGATAAATATCCCGCTGGCGGGATCTGATTGTGAGTTTTCCATATCCTCTTCTTCTTCGTCTTCTTCTTCATGAGGCGACTTTTATGCTTATCTCGGTATTGTTCGCAAAGCTGTGGACACTGTTTTTATATTATTATATATAATATATATTTCCATGTACTTATTTTCAGGTTTTTGCGTGTGCGTGTGCGAATGTTCTTATGTATGTGTTTACAAGTTTTGTGCGAGTGTTTGGACGTTGGGTGTATATGTGTTCCCATGTTCCGTGTACGCATTTCGTAGCAGGTCGTAATTCCCAGGTGGACGGTCTGCAGAATCCCTTACTAAAGGAAAGAAAGTTTTTCTAATCTTATAATATCATTTGTTGGGGGGAGAGGGGAGAGAGAGAGAGAGGGGAGAGAGAGAGAGAGAGAGAGAGAGAGAGAGAGAGAGAGAGGAGAGAGAGAGAGAGAGAGAGAGAGAAGGGAGGAGGTGTTACCAGGAGGGATAGAGGAGGGCTGGTGGTGGGGCAAGGGCATAGAACTTAAAAATAATAAAATGGTAACAATTAAAGGTAATGTGGAAGCCAGAGAAGAAAGTACAGAAAAATCAGATTAAAAAGATCCAAAGTGAAAATGTGAGAAAGAGAAGACCAAAATAAAGAATTGAGGGAATAAGAGGAAGAACTGAAGGAATAAGAGAAAGAAGCGTGAACATGAAAAAAAAGAAAGAAGCAATCCGAGAAGGAAGCAATGGAAAGAAGGAAGCGAGGAAAAAGGAGAAGAAAAGGAGAGGCAATGGTCGTGTCTTCGGCTCACAAGCGAAGGACCTGAGTTGAGTCGGGTATTATGGGCGTCTCCAAACACCTGCTGCCCCTGCTGACCGAAGGAGGGGGAGTAGAAGAGAGGGAGGAACAAGGATATATAGACGGAAAGGGCAGGGTCAAGGGGAGAAGGAGGGCAAGGAGGAGTGGTAGAGAGGATAGGTACTGGGTTGCGGGGAGGTAAGCAGGGCAGAGGGCAAGGCTGAAGTGCTAAACATTTAATTGAAATTCCGTGAATGTTTTCAAGGCGGAAAAAGCCCGAACCTGTAGACCATATTAGGAGTCTATATACCGTGATCATGCGAGCTGACACACACACACACACAGGTGGGATTGTGCTGTGTCAGACACTGCAGTGTCTTGGGATCTTGATACAGGGAGCTGTATAGCCCTTGTGGTTTAGCGCTTCTTTTTGATTATAATAATAATAATAATAATTGATACAGGGAATTCTTCAACGCTTGCCTAACCTATAGGCATGAATTACTTACACTAGTGGATTTTTCCACTGGTGACTCCGCCTCCTGCTGCTTCAATTCACCTGTCTACGGTATATAAGCCACTTCTCCGCATATATGCTTTACTTTTCTTAAGACTGATGGACTGAACACATCGACTCCAGGCTGAGGGACTGATAACCTAAAACTCCTCCCCATCTTCCACAGTTCTCTGTATTGAACTGAAGAAACCAGTAGATGACGAAACATTTCCTAAATCAAGATTCCCAAATGTTGCACAAGTCTCATTCTCTAACATGATGGGTTTCTAAACCATCTACATCATATAACAATGTGATCCCATCACCAAACACTAAATTATAACAATGTGATCCCATCACCAAACACTAAAGTATAACAATGTGATCCCATCACCAAACACTAAATTATAACAATGTGATCCCATCACCAAACACTAAATTATAACAATGTGATCCCATCACCAAACACTAAAGTATAACAATGTGATCCCATCACCAAACACTAAATTATAACAATGTGATCCCATCACCAAACACTAAATTATAACAATGGGATCCCATCACCAAACACTAAATTATAACAATGTGATCCCATCACCAAACACTAAAGTATAACAATGGGATCCCATCACCAAACACTAAAGTATAACAATGGGATCCCATCACCAAACACTAAAGTATAACAATGGATCCCATCACCAAACACTAAAGTATAACAATGGGATCCCATCACCAAACACTAAAGTATAACAATGGGATCCCATCACCAAACACTAAATTATAACAATGTGATCCCATCACCAAACACTAAAGTATAACAATGGGATCCCATCACCAAACACTAAAGTATAACAATGGGATCCCATCACCAAACACTAAAGTATAACAATGGGATCCCATCACCAAACACTAAAGTGTAACAAAAGACAGTTGACGAGCTAAGAGTCTGAAGCTTATATATAGGTGTGTCTGGCGTCAGTGTGTAATGTACCTCACCAAGTGATGGTTTCTGCATTACCTGCTGCTTCATCTCCTCATCCTGAAGATATCCACTGATCTAGACTAATTCTTTTCCCTCCGGGACTTCACTCGACACCACCAGTATTACTTTACTCGCACCACCACTTAATACTCGCACCACCAATAATACTTGCACCACCAGTGATGCACCGCCAGTGATACACCATCAGTGCCTAACTTAATTTAATATAATCTAGTTGAACTTAAAATAAAGAAACTAGTATTTATAAGTTTAAATTAAGAAATGTGAAATTAAACATTAGATGTCTGGTTCAAAAATTGAAAAAGTAACATAAGAAAACAGTCAAAATGCCAATACTGGGTCAAAAGTTTCGTGACCCGTCACTCTAAATGTAGAGTGATCTTGGTTACTCAAAATGTGGAGTGATATTGGTCACTCCAAATATAGTGGTGTTGGTCACTCCAAATGTGGAGTGACTAAGCATTCACGACTGAAACGTGCACGATAAAATATGGAAAAGTAGACACAAATACGGTATAATGCGATCTAATAAAGTATCACATTATACTGCATTTGTGTCTACCATCGTGTCGGTATTTTATACCATTTATCTTCACGATAAAATGTTCTCGTGTTTGCATTTTGTGTGTTTGTTTTCTCTCCAAGTACTTGTCGGTATCACATACTCATTTGTTTTTTACCAGTAATAACATAAGGATAAATTGCACCTCACTAACTCATTTTGCCTCTGGCAGTGATGTTTTTGTACTAAAGATCTAAACGTTTCTTGACGTTGCTCAGTTGCCAGGTTGCCACGACACTTGTCGCCCTTGTATTTGTTGTACATATGGGCTGAAATATATGTGCAAGTCTCCTTCCACCTGCTGCCCATGTTCATCTAGTAGTGTGTAGGTATCCTGGAGTTAGTTGCCTGTTGTGGGTGGCATTTTACACAAGATCTGCAGAAATGTGGCACAGGTCCTAGGTGCACTAGAAGACAAAAAGAATGCAGATATAATATATACAGACTTCGACAAGTGTGACCATGGCGTAATAGCGCACAAAATGCGTGCTAAAGGAATAACAGGAAAAGTTGGTAGATGGATCTATAATTTCCTCATAAACAAAACACAAAGAGTAGTAGTCAACAGAGTAAAGTCCGAGGCAGCTACGGTGAAAAGCTCTGTTCCACAAGGCACAGTACTCCCATCTTGTTTCTCATCCTCATACCTGACATAGACAAGGATCTCAGTCACAGCACCGTGTCTTCCTTTGCAGATGACACCCGAATCTGCATGACAGTGTCTTCCATTGCAGACACTGCAAGGCTCCAGGCGGACATCAACCAAATCTTTCAGTGGGCTGCAGAAAACAATATGAAGTTCAACGATGAGAAATTTCAATTACTCCGATATGGTAAACATGAGGAAATTAAAACTTTATCAGAGTACAAAACAAATTCCTTCCACAAAATAGAGCGAAAAGCCAACGCCAAAGACCTAGGAGTGATCATGTCAGAGGATCTCACCTTCAAGGACCATAACGTATCAATCGCATCTGCTAGAAAAATGACAGGATGGATAATGAGAACCTTCAAAACTAGGGATGCCAAGCCCATGATGACACTCTTCAGGTCACTTGTTCTATCTAGGCTGGAATATTGCTGCACACTAACAGCAACTTTCAAGGCAGGTGAAATTGCTGACCTAGAAAATGTACAGAGAGCCTTCACGGCGCGCATAACGGAGATAAAACATCTCAATTACTGGGACCGCTTGAGGTTCCTGAACCTGTATTCCCTAGAACGCAGGCGGGAGAGATACATGATTATATACACCTGGAAAATCCTAGAGGGACTAGTACCGAACTTGCACACGAAAATCACTCACAACGAAAGCAAAAGACTCGGCAGACGATGCAACATCCCCCCAATAAAAAGCAGGGGTGTCACTAGCGCGTTAAGAGACAATACAATAAGTGTCAGGGGCCCAAGACTGTTCAATTGCCTCCCAGCATACATAAGAGGGATTACCAATAGGCCCCTGGCAGTCTTCAAGCTGGCACTGGACAAGCACCTAAAGTCGGTACCTGACCAGCCGGGCTGTGGCTCGTACGTTGGATTGCGTGCAGCCAGCAGTAACAGCCTGGTTGATCAGGCTCTGATCCACCAGGAGGCCTGGTCACAGACCGGGCCACGGGGGCGTTGACCCCCGGAACTCTCTCCAGGTAAACTCTCCAGTGTCTCTGCTGGGTTAATGTGGGATAATATGCCTTCCGGATTAAATAAACCTGTGTCGTTTTTTCTTATTTTATCTTTGTCTTTATATTCCGTTATATTTTTGTGCTGTATGATCCTAGTGGGTTTAGCGCTTCTTCTTATAATAATAATAATAATAATAATAATAATAATAATAATAATAATAATAATAATAATAATAATAATTTTATATTTTTAGTTTCAGTTTTTCCTCCTCCTCCTTCAACTACTTTTCCTTCTTTTTTTCTTCCTTTTCTTTTTCTCCTACTTTTTCTTCTTTTACTTCTTTTTTTTCTTTTTTCAAAAGAAACAAATGTGAGCGTGTAGCACCACACTGTGTCTGCTGCTGCACAGTCTGCTGTGCTGCGCCGCTGCTCTTACATCAACAATCTTACTCTCACCAGCACTACGCCTGATGTTGTTTTAGTTGTATTAATGTTCAGCTCCACTGGTCTAATTACGTTACTCTTAGACATGTCTGCACAATTTCCGACCAGAGACTGACACAGCTGGCACACGGTTGGTACAGCTGGCACAGGTGCTGTTTTTTTCGCACCTTTGCTGATGGATGCTCAACCTGGCTAAAACCTCAAGCTAATTTCCACGACAACATTTCAGCGACTATTTCATCTGGGTACGTCTCTCTCTCTCTATTGCAATAAGGGTGAGGTATAAAGGAAGCCGAGTGTAGTGGGTGGCTTCCTGGGTAGGTGGGCGGTTCCATGGGCGAGTGAGTGGCTTTTAAGCGTTAGTTAGTTTAATATCTTTATTACGCACCCCATACCCATCCTGTGGGCGGTAGTCAAAAGATTACAAAGGTACATAATGGGTCCAGGGACTGGACCCCTAAGTTATGATAGCTGAAGTAGTTACAAAGGTAATGAACTCCTGGTAGATCTGGTCACAATCATGGCAAGTTACAAGCGTCAAGATCAGTTCTAGCCAATCAGATTGGAGATCCATGAAACAATCACAAAACCATACAAACATTTTGCAAATGTTTTAAAACTGATCTGAATTCGTAGGAGAGAGACGAAGGTGTGTGTGTGGGGGGGGGGAGTGTCTTTTTGGGGAGGGTGTGTGAGTGTGGAGAGTGTGTGCGGTAGGAGGTTGTATGGGGGATATTTGAGTGGGGAGGGTGTGTTAGGAGAGTGTGTGGGGAGTTAGTCAGCAGTTATGGGTCACATCCTTGGGACGGATCTGAATACGGACCCCAGTGGATATAAGCCACATCGACTAGTTTTGTTGGGTTATCCTGGTTACAAACCCTCTGGGATTAATAATCATTATAAAGCCTTCTTCTTCATCTTCCTTCTTTGTATTTCTTCTTATCTTCCTCCTCCCCTCTTCCACTCAATCTAAATGCCCCTCTTGACCTGACAGGAGATTTCCCGGGTATCTTTCTGCTCACTCGCCGCTCCCTCACCCTAGGACGAACGACGGGACTGCTAGACAGAAACATAGAAGGCAAAACAGAAGCATCACATTTTCAAGTATCATTCTTACCAAAAAAAAAAAAAAAAAGCACAGGGGATTATAACCGTGGGATCGAAGCCTCTCTCAAGGAGTTGCAAAAGCTTCTGACTGTGGCTAAAAGCGTTTCCTTATGCGAGACAGTTCCCTTTTATTTGTGATCGCTTCATCTGAAGGTTCGCTAAGGGCTTCTTTCGAAGACTCGCGAAGAGCTTCGTTTCGAAGGCTCGCTAATGAGTGTTGTGGTTAGTTGAACTGGCAAAGAATGTGATAATTGTGACGGTACTGAAGACGAAGGTAATGTGGGGTCAAGTTAGTGAGTCATGAATAGTTTAACGTTGAATGGCAGGTGAGTAAAATAATGAGTGCAGGTGTGTATGACGGTCAGTTGAATATCACAGTGGCTAACGGGTCACTAACATGATAATGAGTGACAGGTGAATAAAAACGAGTCACATGTAATACAAGTGACAGGTGAGTAAATTGAGTGACAGGTGATGAAAAGGAAACAAATGAAGAGAGGAACTTTACTGAGACGTTTCGCTCATAGGACAGTTCTTCAGTCACTGATGGAAGAAGCTTGTCCACAGGCAATTTGTTTCCCTTTGACCGATAGGTGAATAAAGTGAGTAAAGCGAGTGATAGGTGAGTAAAGTGAGTGATAGGTGAGTAAAGTAAGAGGTAAAGAGGCTAGTTAATAATATTTCATAAAAATAATAATAAGAATAATGACCTTTTATTTCTGTAAATACATGTACAACGTATACAGACCATAGCTGACATTAGTGACATACTACTACACAGAAGACCCCTGGTTATATAGAACATTTCAGGCAAACTAGGTTAATTTTGTCCCCAGGATGCGACCCACATCAGTCGACTAACACTCAGGTACCCATTTTACCGCTAGGTGAACAGGGACAGCAGGTGTCTTAAGGAAACACGTCCTAATATTTCCATCCGTAACGGGGATCGAACCACGGGCCTCAGTGTGAGGTGAGTGGGCTAACAGTCGTGCTACGGGACACACTCGCACTGTTCAACAAACAGCCTCAACAAATTATCCAAATAAACCCAGGAATTAATCAACACTTTATTCCCCATTAACAAATACTTTAGTACAATTTTCCTGGATGAAATTGGATAAGAAATTCGTGTCACATCTGAATGAAACTATGAGGCGTCCCTTGATGTTGGCAACATGCTCTTGATTCGAGGAAATGGATCCAGGGCACCAGAACCAATAGGGTCGTGATGTCCCGGGTGTAGGGTTCTGAAGATGTAAATTTCTTGGTTTATATTTTTTGTGTATTGAAGAGTGATTCTTGTGCAACATCAGAATGGGTCCTCTTTGCCCTTTCCAGGTGAGGGATTAAAGGGAAAGGGGGCGTTGGCCCCCTGTGCCGACACATAAAGGAACCCCTCCTCCCATACCCCCCTCCAAAAAAAAAAAAAGATTCTGGACAATCTGGGCAAATACAAAGGTAGTTTTCTCCCCCTCTTCCTCCCTCCCCTCCCGGCCTCTCTCAGCATCCATCCCACCACCTTCTTCAACATCCCTTCCTCCTCAATATCCTCCCCTCCCAGTCCTCAACTATTACGCCAACATCCTTCCAGTATCACCTCTACTTCTCTCATCTGTTTGTTATCCCCCCCACCCAACTCCCCCTCCACCCCCAACGGCACTCCACCTCCACCTCCCCCCCAACGACACCTCCACTCCCACCCCAACTCCACCTCCACCCCCACCTCCACCCCCAACTCCACCTCCACCCCAAACTCCACCTCCACTCCCACCTCCACCCCAACTCCACCTCCACCCCCAACTCCACCTCCACCCCCACCTCCACCGTCCTCAAACCCTAGGTCTAACACTAGAGTCAGTGCAGGAGGGAGGGAGGGAGGAAGGTATGATTATACGGAAGGAAGAGAGGATCAGAATATTGGAGAAAGGGAGAGACGACAGGATGGAGAGAGCAGTAGGAGGGAAGAGAAATAAACGAGAGGGGTGACGGGGAGAAAGATGGAGGAATGGAGAAGAGGGGGAAAGGAAGAAAACGAAGAAGGGAATAAGGGAGGGAAGAGGGAGGAAGAAAAAACATTAAACGGAGGGAAAGTAAAGGAAGGGAGGCTAGGTGGAGGGAGGAGTGGAGGGCGGAGGAAGGAGTGGAGGGGTGAAGGAAGGAGTGGCAGAGGTGGAGGAGGAGTGTATGGGTGAAGGAAAGAGTGGAGAGGTGGAGGGAGGGTGGAGGGAAGATCTGAGGGGTGGAGGAGGAGGTTTAGGGAGGAGATGGAAGAAGATGGAGGGAGGAGGTGGAGGAGGAGGCAGATGGAGGATGGAGGGAGGAGTGGTGGGAGGAGGGAGGAGTGGTGGGGAGGAGGGAGAGTGGTGGGGAGGAGGGAGGAGTGGTGGGAGGAGAGGAGGGGAGGAGGGAGGAGTGGTGGGAGTGAGAGGAGGGAGGAGGGAGGAGAGGAGGGGGAGAGGAGGGAGGAAGGAGGGAGGTGAGAGGAGGGAGGAGTGGAGGGAGGAGTGGAGGGGTGTGGAGAAATGAGTGGATGGAGGAGTGGAGGGATGTGGAGGGAGTGGAGTATAGCAGCATCCGGGAGTGAGGTAATCCAAGCTAAGTGGCGCTATGTAGATCAGGGGGAGGACCCGCCTGTTGCTGTCTTCTGTTGCTGGCTCTCTGTTGTCTTCTGTTGCTGTCTTTTCTTGCTGGCTCTCTGTTACTGTCTTCTGTTGCTGTCCTCTGTTGATGGTTCTCTGTTACTATCTTCCCTTGTTGTTCTCCGTTGCTGGCCTCTGCTGACCTTCACCTAAGGCTGTCAGTATCCCCTAAATTATGGTAAAAAACGGTATCCCTCGGGACCAAAATAATCCATCCGTCTACACTATTTTTTTCAAGTAGAAAAATAAATCCGCGGCTTTAACACTGGCTTTATTTTAAACCCGCTTAGTGAGCTTTACGTTTCATATTTTTAATTTGCTAAACATTGAAAAAAAGCAGAAAAAAAAGTGGAATGAATAAATTTTACCATTTTTATTAACCTTATTTGTAGGAATATATGTATTATTATTATTATTAATTTATTATTAGTATTACTAACATTATTATTATTCTTTATTATTATTATTTATTATTACTAATTTATTATTCTTAATTTATTATTAATGTATTATTATTATTCATTTTTATAATTATTATAATTATTATTATTATTATTATTATTATTATTATTATTATAAGTGGACAAAAACTAACTTAGAAACGTCACTTAACCTCCCGAAAACTAACGTAATATATTTTTAGCTAAATTCTGCTAGATATATCACTGCTTATCTTAAATATATTTAATATTACATTAAATGTATGATATAGACTTTTTCGTTATGCTCAGATCAATTTCCGCTGATTTATGGCAAAAAAAAATTTTCATTCGGCTTGTTCGGCAAAATGAACCCGTGCCAAATAGACCAAATTGGACGATTCGGCTTATTAGGCTGAATATGTTGTGTGTGTGTGTGTGTGTGTGTGTGTGTGTGTGTGTGTACTCACCTAATTGTGGTTGCAGGGGTCGATACTCAGCTCCTGGCCCCGCCTCTTCACTGATCGCTACTGGATCCTCTCTCTCTCTGCTTCCGGAGCTTTGTCATACCTCTTCTTAAAACTATGTATGGTTCCTGCCTCCACTACTTCACTTGCTAGGCTATTCCACTTGTGTGTGTGTGTGTGTGTGTGTATATATATATATATATTATATATATATATATATATAATATATAATATATATATATATAATATATAATATATATATATAATATATATATATATATAATATATAATATATAATATTTTATATATATATATATATATATATATATATATATATATATATAAATATATATATTATATATATAAAATATATATATATATATATATATATATATATATATATATATATATATATATATATTATATATATATATATATATATATATATATTATATTATATATATATATATATAATATATATATATATATATATATATATATATATATATATGTATTATATATATATGTATTATATATATATATACCTGGAGGTTACCTGGAGGTTATTCCGGGGATCAACGCCCCCGCGGCCCGGTCCATGACCAGGCCTCCCGATGGATCAGGGCCTGATCAACTAGGCTGTTACTGCTGGCCGCACGCAGTCCGACGTACGAGCCACAGCCCGGCTGATCCGACACTGACTTTAGGTATCTGTCCAGCTCTCTCTTGAAGGCAGCCAGGGGTTTATTGGCAATTCCCCTAATGCTTGATGGGAGGCTGTTGAACAGTTTTGGGCCCTGGACACTTATGGTGTTTTCTCTTAGTGTACCAATGGCGCCCCTACTTTTTATTGGCGGCATTTTGCATCGCCTGCCCAGTCTTTTACTTTCGTAGGGAGTGATTTCTGTGTGCAGATTTGGGACCATTCCTTCCAAGATTTTCCAAGTGTAGATTATGATATATCTCTCCCTCCTGCGTTCCAACGAGTACAAGTCAAGTGCTTCCAAGCGTTCCCAGTATATATATATATATATATATCGTGCCGAATAGGTAAAATTAGTCAATTAGCAAGAACTTATTTAAAATTAAGTCCTTTCTAAAATTTTCTCTTGTACGTTTAAAGATATATATTTTTTTCATTTATGTTAGTGCAAAAGTTAGTAATAATGTACCAAAAGAACCTTAGAAAACTTACCTAACCTTATTATAACAACGCAATCTAGTTTAGCCTAATCCAGCTAAATATATTTTAGTCAAGTTTACAATAATTTAATAATAACCACAATGAAATATATTTTTTCGTTACGTCCAGAATGAGTTTTGCGAAATTATTGCATACACAAATTTTTCGCTTGCCTTATTCGGCAAGAAGAACGTTGCTATTTAAGCCAAAATTGCAAATTTTGCCTATTCGACACACACACACACACACACACACACACACACACACACACACACACACACACGGGTCCAGGAGCTCGGACTCGACCCCCGCAACCTCAACTAGGTGAGTACAACTAGGTGAGTACACACACACACACACACACACACACACACACACACATATATATATATTTTATATATATATAATATATTATATATATATATTTTTATATATATATATATATATATATATACATATATATACATATATATATATATTGTAAATTTTCCTTATATGTTCATGACTGGCACCCGTAAGATGCTGTCTATGGCAACCCAGGGTGACATGGCAACATGATTAGGAATCACTGGTCTAGACGACTCTCTCTCTGGCAGTACCTGAGTAGAGGATATTACTGTGAGAGGAGAGAGGTAAGGATAGCCGGACCTACCACAGTCACCTCCACAGGGTAACCCGACCTCAACACCTTCCCCTCCCTCCCGCTTCACCAAACCTCGACACCTTCTCCATTACCAGCGATTACTCTTACCTCAGTAACCGTACAAAAATTTTCAAATGGTCATACGAGTGCTCCTACACAGGGGCCAGGAGCTGAGACTCGACCCTTGTAACCACATATAGGTGAGTACACACACAGAGGAACAATAGATATAAGGAGATATGCTCCACGTCTCCACTGGCCCCAGGATCGAACCTGGAATCTTCAGTTGTGAGACAAGAGCTTTCGTAATACTAATCCGTATCTTGTGATCAAAGATGGTGCAGTATACATTAACAAGAAGATATACCCCCCTCAATGTTGCAGTATACATTAACAAGAAGATTACCCCCCCCTCAATGTTGAGTACATATTAACAAGAAGTTATACCCCCTTCAATTTTTGCAGTACATATTAACAGAAGATATACCCCCCTCAATGTTGCAGTACATATTAACAAGAAGATATACCCCCCTCAATGTTGCAGTACATATTAACAAGAAGATATACCCCCCCTCAATGTTGCAGAAATATTAACAAGGATATACCCCCTTCATGTTCCCAGTACATATTAACAGAAGATATTCCCCCCTCAATGTTGCAGTAATATTAACAAGAAGATATACCCCCCTCAATGTTGCAGTACATATTAACAAGAAATATTAGCCCCCTCAATTTTTTGCAGTACATATTAACAAGAAGATATACCCCCCCTCAATGTTGCAGTACATTTTAAAAAGAAGATATACCCCCCTCAATGTTGCCAGTACATATTAACAAGAAGATATACCCCCCTCAATGTTGAAAGTACATATTAACAAGAAATATACCCCCTCAAGCTGCAGAAACATATTAACAAGAAGATATACCCCCCCTCAATGTTGCAGTACATTTTAAACAAGAAGATATACCCCCCTCAATGCTGCAGACATATTAACAAGAAGATATACCCCCTCAATGTTCATTACATATTAACAAGAGATATACCCCCTAATGTTGCAGTACATAATTAACAAGAGATATACCCCCCCTCAATGTTGCAGTACATATTAACAAGAAGATATACCCCCCTAATGTGCAGTACATATTAACAAGAAGATATACCCCCCTCAATGGTTGCAGTACTATTAACAAGAAGTATACCCCCTCAATGTACTGCAGAAACATATTAACAAGAGATATACCCCCCCCTCAATGTTGCAGTACTATTAACATGAAGATATACCCCCTCAATGTTGCAGTACATATTAACAGAAATATACCCACCTCAATGTTGCAGTACATATTAACAAGAGATATACCCCCCTCAATGTTGCAGTACATCTTAACAAGAGGATATACCCCCCCTAAATGTTGCAGTACATATTAACAAGAAGATATATACCCCCCTCAATGTTGCAGTACATATTAAGAAGAAGATATACCCCCTCAATGTTGCAGTACATATTAACAAGAAGATATACCCCCCTCAATGTTGCAGTACATATTAACAGAAGATATACCCCCCTCAATGTTGCAGTACATATTAACAAGAAGATATACCCCCTCAATGTTGCAGTACATATTAACAAGAAGATTACCCCTCAATGTTGCAGTACATATTAACAAGAAGATATACCCCCCCTCAATGTTGCAGTACATATTAACAAGAAGATATACCCCCCTCAATGTTGCAGTACATATTAAAACAAGAAGATATACCCCCCCTCAATGTTGCAGTACATATTAACAAGAAGATATTACCCCCCTCAATGTTGCAGTACATATTAACAAGAAGATATACCCCCCTCAAGGGTTGCAGTACATATTAACAAGAAGATATACCCCCCTCAATGTTGCAGTATATTAACAAGAAGATATACCCCCCTCAATGTTGCAGTACATATTAACAAGAAGATATACCCCCCTCAATGTTGCAGTACATATTAACAAGAAGATATACCCCCCCCTCAATTTTGCAGTACATATTAACAAGAAGATATACCCCCCTCAATGTTGCAGTACATATTAACAAGAAGATATACCCCCCCTCAATGTTGCAGTACATATAACAAGAAGATATACCCCCCTAAATGTTGCAGTACATATTAACAAGAAGATATACCCCCCTCAATGTTGCAGTACATATTAACAAGAAGATATACCCCCTCAATGTTGCAGTACATATTAACAAGAAGATATACCCCCCTCAATGTTGCAGTACATATTAACAAGAAGATATACCCCCCCCTAAATGTTGCATTTACATATTAAAAGAAGATATACCCCCCTCAATGTTGCAGTACATATTAACAAGAAGATATACCCCCCTCAATGTTGCAGTACATATTAACAAGAAGATATACCCCCTCAATGTTGCAGTACATATTAACAAGAAGATATACCCCCCCTCAATGTTGCAGTACATATTAACAAGAAGATATACCCCCCTCAATTGTTGCAGTACATATTAACAAGAAGATATACCCCCTCAATGTTGCAGTACATATTAACAAGAAGATATACTCCCCTCAATGTTGCAGTACATATTAACAAGAAGATATACCCCCCCTCAATGTTGCAGTACATATTAACAAGAAGATATACCCCCCCTCAATGTTGCAGTACATATTAACAAGAAGATATACCCCCCTCAATGTTGCAGTACATATTAACAAGAAGATATACCCCCCTCAATGTTGCAGTACATATTAACAAGAAGATATACCCCCCCTCAATGTTGCAGTACATATTAACAAGAAGATATACCCCCCCTCAATGTTGCAGTACATATTAACAAGAAGATATACCTACTCAATATTGCAGTATGCATTAACTACAAGTGTCCAGGCCCCCGTTAATTAAATACACAAAAGGTTATATGCATTGTTAGTCAAAACTTAGACCATCCTTCCCTCCATAACTTTGTTAATATTAAAAGTAAATTAAATGCATACATCCCTTACCAAGTTGTATTTTGTGATACAAAGAATTTTTAAGATAAATCATTTATTGAAACAAACGCTTATTAACACAATCACTTATTAAAAGGAGTTTCGCTCGGTGAGAACTTTATCAGGTAACTTGTCAAAGTTCACACTGAGCAAAACGTTGTCTACGTGTCTATAGTGTGTCCTTGATTTAGTACATGTGGAGTCATGTCATTCTACGATCATTTTAAGTCTGCGACTGACAGAGGCGCAGACGCAGGGCCGTGGTAGGTGCAGTTAGACAGTTTGTATGTCTAGCTAATAGCAAACCTACCTAAGCTAAAATCAATCCAGACTTTTCTCTAAGACTAGCCATCCTTTATGGTTTAAGTTGAGAACACAGACAAGCAAGTAAGCATTATTTATGACCGGAAGAGAACTAAATCCTCACATCACTTAGCAGCCCTAATGGGTTGACAAAATCCCTTAAAATATAAATGCAAGAGCATATTCATTCTCCATAACAATCCACCAAAGCGAAGTAGTTCAAATCTTTGCCTAGATAATCCCATCAATAATTTGATAAATAATTTAACAAGTATTAAATGAAGAAGATGAATAATATCCTGCGAACGTAACTCCTCAGGCAGAAAATTTCTTTACATTTCCCAGGTGGTTGGTTGGTTGATTAGGCTTGAAGTCTATCTGTTGAACTAGGGTTCTGAGGCTATAAGTCACCTGAACACCACCAGTCAAGGATACTTTAATCCCTAATATAGGGATTATAGGAAATGCTGAGCGTATATACCCTGGTATATATATATATTCTACTTCGTGTCTACACACTTGTAACTGAATCACGGTATGCGATTTACGTCATTTTACGAAGAAGACGTTTCGCCCACCAGGGACTTAATCAATTCATGGAGTCTCTGGGGGAGGAAACGTTTTCTCAATAAAATGTCACAAACCGCAGTGTGTTTCTTATTAAAGTACCTGTCACTATATTACATCCACATATACAAACTTACTTTAATTGAGTGTGCGTAATATTAAGATAAATTTTGATGTCTTTTGACTGAGAATCCTCGTAAGTTATCACAGGTATGTCACAGGTAAGAATATATGCGCGTTATATGGACGTCGTTGTAAATCACGCCTTCAATTATAATTTTGCAGATGAATGCGTCAGGATTTCCTTATGGGGCAAATATATGAGTGCGTCGTCCTGAGGTGTACATCATC
>NC_069412.1:23443242-23490742 GCF_026875155.1 Cherax quadricarinatus | reverse complement strand
CTGAGCCAGTGATACTGAGCCAGAGTGATACTGAGCCAGAGTGATACTGAGCCAGAGTGATACTGAGCCAGAGTGATACTGTGCCAGAGTGATACTGAGCCAGAGTGATACTGAGCCAAAGTGATACTGAGCCAGACTGATACTGTGCCAGAGTGATACTGAGCCAGAGTGATACTGTGCCAGTGATACTGAGCCAAAGTGATACTGAGCCAGAGTGATACTGAGCCAGAGTGATACTGAGCCAAAGTGATACTGAGCCAGAGTGATACTGTGCCAGAGTGATACTGAGCCAGAGTGATACTGAGCCAGATTGATACTATGCCAGAATGATACTGAGCCAGAGTGATACTGAGCCAGATTGATACTGTGCCAGAGTGATACTGTGCCAGAGTGATACTGAGCCAGTGATACTGAGCCAAAGTGATACTGAGCCAGAGTGATACTGTGCCAGAGTGATGCTGAGCCAAAGTGATACTGAGCCAAAGTGATACTGAGCCAGAGTGATACTGAGCCAGAGTGATACTGAGCCAGAGTGATACTGTGCCAAAGTGATACTGAGCCAGAGTGATACTGAGCCAAAGTGATACTGAGCCAGAGTGATACTGTGCCAGAGTGATGCTGAGCCAAAGTGATACTGAGCCAAAGTGATACTGAGCCAGAGTGATACTGAGCCAGAGTGATACTGTGCCAGAGTGATGCTGAGCCAGAATGATACTGAGCCAGAGTGATACTGAGCCAGAGTGATACTGAGCCAGAGTGATACTGTGCCAAAGTGATACTGAGCCAGAGTGATACTGAGCCAGAGTGATACTGTGCCAAAGTGATGCTGAGCCAGAATGATACGGAGCCAGAGTGATACTGAGCCAGAGTGATACTGAGCCAGAGTGATACTGAGCCAAAGTGATACTGAGCCAGAGTGATACTGAGCCAGAGTGATACTGAGCCAGAGTGATACTGAGCCAGAGTGATACTGTGCCAAAGTGATACTTATCTACATATAGGTATTTATGTATGTGTGTAGTTGCCTAATTGTGGCTCCAGGGGAATCAAGTCTCAGCTCCTGGCCCCGCCTGTTGGCTGGCCGCTACTGGGTTCACTCTCTCCTAGCTGCGTGAGCTCTATCATACTTATTCTTAAAGCGATGTATGGATCCCGCATACGCATGTATGCGGGATTCATACAAATGTATGCGTGGGATAGGTTTTTGTGAAGTGTTGTCACTTCCTCTGAGGTGTCGCCTCAGTATTTAACATTTATTAAGTGCTTCTCTTGCCTCTTCTTCATATTCTTCTGAAGATGTATGTAAACACAGGAAAGCGCTCAGGTTATATTTCCTATTTTCACTGTGGTACTTTTACATATTTCCAATTACGAGTTTTACTGTGATTTCTTCCATTATGCATGTACAATATGTATGTCTTAATTACATTATATATATCTACATGCTTAATGCTACACATCAATCAGTTGGTGCGAGTATTACTTATCCGTCAGCTGGAATATTACTCATGTATTGTTTCTATTTAAAATGGAAAGCTGAGAGGATGTACTGAAGCCCAGGTGAGTGGGCATCACTGACGTGCATCCTATCTATAGTGATGGAGAAGAGTGTGAGCACGAGTGTACTGGAGCACCTGGAGACCAATGAAAACCAACACGGATTTAGAGATGGGAGATCCTGTCTCAAGAACCTACTGGAGTTGTACGATTGAGTTACTGATGATGATTATTATATATATATATATATATATATATATTATATATATATATATATATATATATATATATATATATATATATATATATATATATTCGTAGTTTGGAAGTTAGGAGGAGGTGCGGGATTACCAAAACTGTTGTCCAGAGGGTGAGGAAGGGTTGTTGAGGTGGTTCGGACATGTAGAGAGAATGGAGCGAAAACAGAATGACTTCAAGAGGTGTATCAGTCTGTAGTGGAAGGAAGGCGGGGTAGGGGTCGGCCTAGGAAAGGTTGGAGAGAGGGGGTAAAGGAGGTTTTGTGTGCGAGGGGCTTGGACTTCCAGCAGGTATGCATGAGCGTGTTTGATAGGAGTGAATGGAGACAAATGGTTTTTAATACTTGACGTGCTGTTGGAGTGTGAGCAAAGTAACATTTATGAAGGGGTTCAGGGAAACCGGCAGGCCGGACTTGAGTCCTGGAGATGGGAAGTACAGTGCCTGCACTCTGAAGGAGGGGTGTTAATGTTGCAGTTTAAAAACTGTAGTGTAAAGCACCCTTCTGGCAAGACAGTGATGGAGTGAATGATGGTGAAAGTTTTTCTTTTTCGGGCCACCCTGCCTTGGTGGGAATCGGCCAGTGTGATAATAATAATAATATATATATATATATATATGGGAAGGGGTAGTAGTTGTAGGGAGTTAAAGATGGTAGGGGTTCAAATTGAGGGTGGGAGGGAAGAGGTGAAGACAGATGGAGACAAGAGTGTGAAATGTATGTGATGGGAGAAAAGTAGAGTGAAGACGGGAGAGAGAAAGATTATGGTTTAATCGTTTTTGATACCTTTATTACGCACCCCAACACCAGCTTGCGGATGGTAGTCAAAATATTACTGAAGAACGCAGTGTGTCCAGGGAGTGGACCCAGAGGGAAGGTGCATGCATTCATTTTTATTAAACGAAAATTGTAACATGGGAAGAGTCACTACGCTACATGGTAGTTACATAATGTGAACAAAGGAGGTTACGTAATTTCCTGTTATAGCTCATTATACAGGATGGGTTTTATAAACTAAGTAAAAAAATTTGTCATCCTTAGCTGGATGACTTCAACAAGGCGTTGGAATATGGTCAAGCATTTCATTACTGGTTCAGTAGGTAGAAGATGCAAGTCTGTCTATGAGTGAAAGGAATGCAATGAGAGGAGAAAGCTCGTTGTTATGAATTCTAGGTAAGTACAAACAGGGAGCAGTGTCTCTCACGCTCAACAAACGGAGGCTCAAGCTTCCACCACGTCTTGCACTGAATGACCCACATGGGTTTAGCGCTTAATTTTATTATTATTATTACTATTATTATGATGGGTGATTGCGCTTAAAGTGCAGGAGTGAGGTATCTAGATGAAGGAGGAAAGGATGTAGGAATTTTAGGTCCAGCTGGCCCCTGGCCAGTCCTCCTACCGAGGGACCCGTCTCTGTCCTCACTAGGTATGGATGAGGGTGACAGGGTAGGTCACCCAAGAATTAGTATTAGTGCCTCCTCTGTTCCTGATATTTGCGTATGATCTATCAGAGGGATCGATTCCTTTGTGTCTTTTGTTGCAGATAATGAGACCCTCTTGAGAAAAATACGATGGGGAGGACAGACAATTTCCAGAGAGACTTGGACAGGTTGAAAGGACACTCAAGTGTATCAGATCAATTTTGTCAACCAGGATCTTGCTGCTAGAGAGCCCGTGGGCCTACATAGCATAGCCATCACACCTTGGCTGGTGAGGTACTTGCAGCAGGTAGTTAACAGTGATTGAAAGGTGTTGTGAAGCGTATGAGAGACAGGTGTATATAGGTATTGAGGTAACAGGTGTTAAAACGTCTCTAACTGGCAGGTGTTGCATTGGAATGTGGTGTGGGGAGGCAGAAGAATGTGGTAAAGGGAGAGAGAAAAGTGGCGAAGAGAGGGAGAAGAGTGTGGTGTAGGGAGAAGAATGTGGTTAAGGGAGAGAGAAGAGTGTGGTGGATGGAGGGAAAAGACTGTATTTGAGAGTGAACTGAAGGGAGTGAGAAAGAAGTGTGCACTAAACTAGAGAATGGAAGGTGGGAGGGGGAGAAGATACAGATCCTCAGGGTTGGGGGTTGTAACCTCTTATACCCCTTCCCCCTCTCCTCCTCTTCCACCCCCCCCCCCCATCATCACATTACTTGTTTACTTCGATCCCCACCTCATCCCCAATCTTTTACCGCCTCCCCTCTCTTCCACTGCACCTCATCCCCCCTCCTCCCACCTCATCTACTCCCCTCCCCATTCTCACCACCACCCCTCCCTTTATCCCCTCTTCGTCGTCCCCTCCCCTGCCTAACTAAGGGGAGTGTTGGAGCGAGTACCTGCAGCAAGGTCCGGCACGGCACGTGGAGGTGAACGAGCCGCAACACATTAATATACCCCTGGCCAGATTGATATCCGCTATAGTACGAGATATCTTAAGTGTGCATACTTCTATTACGGTCTTTAATGCGGTTAGGTTACCAGGGAGAGGGAGGAGGGGAAGGAATACCAGCATATATACTAGCACATATAAGTATAGCACTGTGCTATATTTATATGTGCTTGTATATATGTGTATATATGCTGCTGCAGCACATACACACACACACACACACACACAACAAACCGGCCGTATCCCACCGACTTAGGGTAACCTAATAAGAAAAACGAAAGTTTTTCTTATTAGGTTTAGTAATTTATACAGAAGGGGTTACTAGCACCTTGCTCCCGGCATTTTAGTCGCCTCTTACGACAGACATAGAGATAACAGGAAATAAACAAGAACATGTAACAGGAAATAAACAAGAACATGTAATATTAAGAAAATAGATGAAAACCCAGATGAGTATGTATATATATATGTGTACATGAATGTGTAGTGACACACACACACACACACACACACACACACACACACATATATATAATGTGCTGAATAGGTAAAACTGGTCAATTAGTTAGAACTCATTTAAAATTAAATTCTTTCAAAAATTTTCTCTTCTACATTTAAAGATATATTCTATGTTAATGTAAAATTTAATAATTTTGTACCAAAAGTACCTTAGAAAACTTACCTAACCATATTATATCAAGCGCAATTTAACTTAGCCTAATCCAACTAAATATATTTTAGATAAGTTTACAATAATTTAATAATAAACAAACACAATGAAATAAATGAAATATATTTTGTTTCATTAGGTTCAAAATTATTTTTGCGAAATTATTGCATACACAAATTTTCGCTTGCCTTATTCGGCAAGAAGAACGTTACTATTTAAGCAAAAATCGCAAGTTTTACCTATTCGGCACTATATATATATATATATATATATATTATATATATATATATATATAATATATATATTATATATATATATATATATATATATATATATAATAATATATATTAACAGATATATGGTTACATATATAGATCCACCTCTGGAGCATGTGTGGGACCAAGTCCTCAGGTATCTTCCATGTATATATTATCACATCTCTCTCTTCCCTCCAAAAGACAAACTCCAAGTACTTTGAGGCATTCGCAGTGTTTTATTGATTCTATGCTGGCAATGAACGCTATCTACACATTTTCCACTCCTGCCTTGAACGGGACCGTAGACACAGAACAACAGTCGAGAGGTGAGAGCACAAAGTGATTTGAGTAATACTTTTGTAAGAACTCACTTTATCAACTTGATATTTTTCTGTCCTTTGCTACATTTGTTCTATCATGTTCTCTAAGTGACAGGTCATCTAATATTATTATTATTATTCCCAAGTCTTTTACATGATATTTTCATTCTGTGGGATGGTCTTCCTGAGTTCTTCAGTCTTTCCGTACCTAAGCTGTTTTAATTTTTCATCCTTAAACATTATGTTATTTCCACTGTCCACTGGAGACTTTGTTACCTGATTAGATTTTTTTCTGTCTTTTACCAAGGCGAAGAATGATACAAAGCTGTCAGTTATGTGTCATTCTGTTTGCTTTAACGATGAGGTAAGAAGATGGCACCTTGGACTTATCATATTTTTACATTGATAAAACTAGATTTTGTTTTGTTATGGCTATTCTTTATGTTGCATTTGTTAAGAAATGAATATCCATTTTCAACTGTTCTCGTAATACCTGTTGACTTCATTTAATGGGCTATCAGTAATTGATCACTCGTCAAATCTCAACTGCCTCTGCAAAATCCCTGTTGACCCGTTTAACGTATTGTATTTCTTCCAAAACCTTCGTGATCTTGTCATAATGATCTAATGGATATGTAACAGAGATGTGCTCTTCTGCTCTAAATTCCCGTTGACTGGTTGTGGTGATACTTTATCCATAAAATCAGTAAATTGGCGTCTCACTTCCCTTTTAAAAGATATTTATGATGTGCGATCGCTGTATAGCCCTTGTGGCTTAGCGCTTCTTTTTTTATTATAATAATAATAATAATAATATGATGTGCGATGTTGGTGCTGCTGGTCTACATCTGTGTCGTTGTTTTCTGCCTTCTGTGTGAAGACGAGCTACATATGTCTGCACTTCGTAGGGTCTTTTGTATTTAACCTTGAATTAAACCTTATTTTTCCAAAGAATGCTGAGTACTGGTGCTAGCAGTATTTTGCACACCGTAATAAATAATAAGTTCCAAGATTCTGATTTAGGTGTTGTGTAGGTTGGGTAGAGATAATGAAGAAAGTGATTTGTATCCTCAGTCCTCTTCTCATTGAGAAGATTGTTAAACATTTATTCCTACTGTTCCTTTAGGATTTCTCTCTTGAAAAGACTGATGGACTGATTACGTCGACTGGAGTCTGAGGGACTGAACGCCGCGGGGGCGTTGATGCCCAGAATACCCTCCAGGTAGGTAGGTAGACCTCACACTCCTGATCTTCATCATTCTTCTTTCAACTAATGAAGCCACTGTGTGGGGAAACGTTTCCTCGATAAAGATACCCAAGCGTTGTACATGTGTCTAATTTATCAACTTGTCGGTTCTCTGAACCATTTATTTACATTATACAGGCTTGTTCTCTCCAGTACTGGCTGTGCTGCATGCTGTTGCAAGTTGCATCCTGCAGTGTGAAAAATCACTTTGTTGTGTTTCGTTGGCATGTATCTATTCTCTTCCACCTGTTGTTTTTTTCCGTGTTTTTCTTTGCTTTTCTTTTACTTGACTCCTTTTTGTGCCTAAAAATAATTTTAATTGAATATGTATTCAATTTTTTTTTAACTATATAGCGAGTATAGGCCTATAGTTATCACAAGTCAGTGCTGGTATACGTCTACAGTTACCTTTAGACTGAACTAAGACATGATTACACTTACCACCATATAGTTAGCATGAATCTACGATTATCAAAGGACCCAGCTAGTATAGGACTACAGTTCTCATCACCAGAGAGAGAACTAGGATATCCCTAGCTCCCTGGTGACGACCCGGCAATCACCAGACAGAGCTGGTACAGTTATCACCAAACAGAGCTGGTACGGTTATCACCAGACAGAGCTGGTACAGTTATCACCAGACAGAGCTGGTACAGTTATCACCAGACAGAGCTGGTACAGTTATTCACCAGACAGAGCTGGTACAGTTATCACCAGACAGAGCTGGTACAGTTATCACCAGAGTTGGTACAGTTATCATCAGAGCGACTAGGGCACTGGTGTTACGTCTCCTCTCATTTGACACACACACTTGACAACCAGGAGGAGGAGAGGACCTGCCTCCACCACTTAAGTCTCCCACCGCCAGCCGCACCCACTCAAAGGTGGGGTGAGGGGCCACGAGCGTGGGCTCCTGAAGGGCAAAGATTTTGCAAAGGCGGACGAAGAGGAAGTGAAGCTGAAAGAAAGGAGAGACACATCATCTGGTACAGTTTACTGCACGAGTATCTTTTCAACAAACATTTAAATATTCTTAGCAGGTTTGCATTGCTTTTATAGGAGTATATACACAGAGTGATGTACCTCTCGATGTATATATACCGAGTGGTGTACCCTCTCGATGTATATACATTGAGAGCTAATTTCAGCCCCTATCTGAGGGATTAAAGTATTCTTGGCTGGTTTTGTATAGGTGACATGCATCCGTATTGACTTGTGCAGTCGACAGGCTTTCACCCTAACAAATCGATCAACCATTTGGAGTTTTCTTACTGACAGTTTTGCCAGGAATATGATCTGAAGCAGAACTGGCTTCTCTTATACGTTTACAAAGCATTATTATCCCGTAGAAGGGAACCACGATGGCAAGTTATCACACAGGAATCTGTGTTTTTGCTGCTCGGTCAGAGGGGGAGGGTAGATAGATGGCGGAAGGTGTTATTATTGTTTTCATACATATAATGATGTGGTAGTGCTAAACTCTAAGAAGACACAGCGCCTTGTGAACTGTAGATAACCAAGTTTGAACCAATGAAGAGGATGCCGTACACAGATGATGGTGATAATCATTTTTTCCCATATTGTTATGCAGTACTCTGCCTCTACTACCCACAGAGGACATTACCAACAGGAAATAAACTGGGCGTATACTGACTTAGTTATTTAGTTCGTCCTTATTTGACTTAGTTTATTTCCTGTGAATGATTGATCTTGGGCAACCCAGTAACGTGGGCTGTGTGGTTTTTCATCAATCGAATTATTATTTAGGTTTGATTTGAATCGGTTGGCATAGCACGCACGGCATACCAACGAATGGCGTGCAGTCCTATAGAAAGAATATGACTATTTTTTTAGAGGTGGACCGGTAAGCCAGCGGAAGGGTTCAGTCAGATGATCCAAAGCTCCAATGGCAGGTTATCACACCTACCCACAGATGTTACTGTGGCAGTAGGTGACTCTAGTGATCTAGAGCAGAGCCACTGTTGGGTCACCGCTGTCTTACCGCTCACACTCAGTCTAAGTGGAAATATGTTATTTCAAGATTTAATCTATTTTTGCTTGACGTCTCTGTTTAACTCAGGTATACAACAGTTGGATATTTTCACACCTTGAACTTGATGGACTCGCTGGTACAGTTCGGCCGGGTACTTTTCCGCATGTGACTTTCAACACTTACAATGTTCCATTTTAGTGCGGAAAAGCACTGTCAGCCGAAAACAGTAGTGGACCTTATAACGACAGGACTAGACCTAAAGTTGCAAGCAGTGCACTGTAAATTAAAAAATAAACATGATATTTATCAAACCTTGAATTGAAGGGGTGCGGTACATGCCGGCCCCCAGGTCTTGTCCAGATGGTACCAACACTTCACTGTTCAATTAAACGCGTCAGGAACAAGACTTGTCGTTCCGAAAACTACCTAACAACAGACACTTATACGACCAGGACTAGCTAACCTGTATGCTGGTGCTAATGTGTAGCAGTTCCAGCACTGTAACATTAAAAAAAAAAATAACCGATTGGTTATAATCATAACCATAATGTTTCAAGGGGTGGACCGGTAAGCCAGCAGAAGGCCTTGGTCAGATGACCAAAAGCTTCAGCTGTGGGTCATCATATGACTAAGACCCGCGTCAGGAAGCACTTGTCCTGTTTCCTGACAAATCTTACCTAACCTAACCTGTAACCATTTAGCCACGAGGGCCGCCTCCTCCTGGTGCTGCTGGTGCTGCTGCTGCTGGTGCTGCTGCTGCTGCTGCTGCTGCTGCTGCTGCTGCTGCTGCTGGTGCTGGTGCTGGTGCTGGTGCTGGCTGGTGCTGCTGCTGCTGCTGCTGCTGCTGCTGCCGCCTGAATGAACCACGATTCGAGTCTCCGTTCATTCTTCTGTTTATTCATTGTACGTGTATTAGACAAAAAAAAAAAAAAAAAAAAAAAAAAAAAAAAAAAAAAAAAAAAAAAAAAAAAACACCATGACAAATTCAACAATAGATCCTTCCCTCCGCTGACGTCACGGGATGTTTACAATTCATTCGTGACGTCAAGAATTCAAGCAGTTCGTGTACAAAACATTTATCAAGCTAGTCGATGTTTAATAGACAAAAACGGCAAACAATAATTATATTAACATTTGCTAAATATTCTCCCTGGAATATACTCTGTATTCCCGGTGGACCGAAGTGAAGCTGGTTTATTAGTATCAAGATTATCAGCTTCTCTTTCTTTGGCTTCCATGGTTTGTATTTTACAAAGTTAAAACAATAACTGACTATAATTATCCAGGATATCTATCACGCAAGATAGTATTCTTTCAACTCCATCACTCACGATAGTTATCCTGTCATACTCCATCACTCACGATAGTTATCCTGTCATACTCCATCACTCACGATAGTTATCCTGTCATACTCCATCACTCACGATAGTTATCCTGCTCATACTCCATCACTCACGATAGTTATCCTGTCATACTCCATCACTCACGATAGTTTACATGTCAAACTCTACTATACAAGATGATTTTCCTGTCAAACATCATCATAAATATCATTTTGCCCAGATTGTTGATAATGTAAATATTGTCTTAATGATCTGCCGTCCGTGCCGTGGGGCACTTGCTTTTATAGCAAGGTGTATGTGCGTGCGTGTGTTTGTACTCACGTAGTTGTGGGTGCAGGGGTCGAGTCACAGCTCCTGGTTCCGCCTCTTCGCTGGTCGCTACTAGGTCACTCTTCCTGCTCCATGAGCTTTATCATACCTCTTCTTAAAACTATGTATGGATCTTGTGTGTGTGTGTATATATTCACCTATATGTGGTTGCAAGAGTATTCACAGCTCCTGGCCCCGCCGCTTCGTTGGTCTTTACTACGTCCACTTTCTCCTGGCTCCAAGAGACTATGCGTGGATTCTGCCTCTACCACTTCATTCTCCAGATTGTTCCACCTCTTGACAACTCTAGGGTTGAAGAAATGCTTCCTAATATCCCTATGTCTCATCTGAGTTTTAAACTTCCAGTTGTGTCCTATTGTTCCTGTGTCCCATCTCTGAAACATTCTAGCCCTGTCCACCTTGTGTGTTAGTTACCATTCTGTCCTAGGCACAGTATGTGTTTGTGTGTGTGTGTGTGTGTGTGTGTGTGTGTGTGTGTGTGTGTGTGTGTGTGTGTGTGTGTGTGTGTGGACGGTAGACGTTGTTTCATTAAGCAGTGCATGTGTGGATTAACACTGGCGTAGTTTCAGTAAGGTGCACACTCTTCACCTACCTAGTACCTCGTAGTTTCAGTAAGGTGCACACTCTTCACCTACCTGGTACCTCGTAGTTTCAGTAAGGTGCACACTCTTCACCTACCTGGTACCTCGTAGTTTCAGTAAGGTGCACGCTCTCCACCTACCTGGTACCTCGTAGTTTCAGTAAGGTGCACACTCTTCACCTACCTGGTACCTCGTAGTTTCAGTAAGGTGCACACTCTCCACCTAACTGGTACCTCGTAGTTTCAGTAAGGTGCACACTCTCCACCTACCTGGTACCTCGTAGTTTCAGTAAGGTGCACACTCTTCACCTACCTGGTACCTCGTAGTTTCAGTAAGGTGCACACTCTCCACCTACCTGGTACCTCGTAGTTTCAGTAAGGTGCACACTCTTCACCTACCTGGTACCTCGTAGTTTCAGTAAGGTGCACACTCTCCACCTACCTGGTTCCTCGTAGTTTCAGTAAGGTGCACACTCTTCACCTACCTGGTACCTCATAGTTTCAGTAAGGTGCACACTCTTCACCTACCTGGTACCTCGTAGTTTCAGTAAGGTGCACACTCTCACCTACCTGGTACCTCGTAGTTTCAGTAAGGTGCACACTCTTCACCTACCTGGTACCTCGTAGTTTCAGTAAGGTGCACACTCTTCACCTACCTGGTACCTCGTAGTTTCAGTAAAGTGCACACTCTTCACCTACCTGGTACCTCGTAGTTTCAGTAAGGTGCACACTCTTCACCTACCTGGTACCTCGTAGTTTCAGTAAGGTGCACACTCTTCACCTACCGGTACCTCGTAGTTTCAGTAAGGTGCACACTCTCTCACCTACCTGGTACCTCGTAGTTTCAGTAAGGTGCACACTCTCCACCTACCTGGTACCTCGTAGTTTCAGTAAGGTGCACACTCTTCACCTACCTGGTACCTCATAGTTTCAGTAAGGTGCACACTCTTCACCTACCTGGTACCTCGTAGTTTCAGTAAGGTGCACACTCTTCACCTACCTGGTACCTCGTACTTTCAGTAAGGTGCACGCTCTTCACCTACCTCGTAGTTTCAGTAAGGAGCACACTCTCCACCTACTGGTACCTCGTAGTTTCAGTAGGTGACATCTCCAAGCCTACCTGGTACTCGTAGTTTCAGTAAGGTGCCACTTCACTACTGGTACCTCGTAGTTCAGTAAGGGACACTATCACATACCTGGACTCGTATTTTCAGTAAGGTGCACACTCTCCCTACCTGGTAACTGTAGATCAAGTTAAGGGCACACTCTTTCACTACCTGGACCTCAGTAGTTTCGTAAGTGCACACTCATCACCTACCAGGTACCGTAGTTCAGTAAATGCACACTCTTCACCCCCTGTACCCGTAAGTTCAGTAAGGGGCACACTCTTCACTACCTGGTACCTAGTAGTTCAGTAGGTGCACAGAGTTTCACCTACCTGGACCCTTAGTTTCAGTAAGGTGCACACTCTCAACTACCTGGTACCTTAGTTCAGTAAGGTGCAAATCTTCACCTACCTGTACCTCGTACTTTTCAGTAAGGTGCACAATTTCACCTACCTGTACCTCTACTTTAGTAAGTTTCACGCTTTTCACTACTGGTACCTCGTACTTTCAGTAAGGTCCTCTTTCACCTACTGGTACCTCGTACTTTCAGTAAGGTGCAATTTCACTACCTGGTACCTCGTACTTTCATGTAAGTGCACGCTCTTCACTATGTACTTACTTTCAGTAAGTGCAACCTTCACTCCGGTACCTCGTACTTTCAGTAAGGTGCACGCTCTTACACCACCTGGTACTCGTACTTTCAGTAAGGCAGCTCTTCACCTACCTCGATGTTTCAGTAAGAGCACACTCTCCAACTAGCTGGCACTCGAAGATGGCATCTCAAGGCCACATGGGGTTCTTTGTCCACTTTATGATGCCGCATCACTGAATGGGACCTGACACATTGCTGTCTATTTATGAACCAGCGTAAGTCGCTCCTTTAAGGGACGAAAGATAAACCAGAGGTCTTTTTTTCAGGTCTCCAAGTGGTTCTTATCAATAGACCAGAGGCAGGAGATAGAATCGACCTTACCACAAATAGGTGAGTACCACACACGCAATAGACCAATGAAGTGGGCAGGAGTTATAACTCGCCCTGCAACACAATAGGTGAATTAGGCGAGTACACGCACCAAAAGCTAGCTACTCCGGGCAGAATAAAAGATTATCTTAATGCCATTTTAATACCAATTTATAGACTATTTGCAATTGCGTGTTTTTAATTTCCTTTTCGTGTTTATCTTGTCATTCCGTTTAAATGCAATTTTGTAATTACCTTTCATGTAGTTACCTCTGTATAATTACTTGAAGTTGGCTATGAAGTTATCCGTGTGATCCTTCGCTGTTTCTCTCAGCAGCACGAAGACATTGTGATCTCGTTCCCACGAGCACATTCTTGCCTCGCCCATGATCTCTAACGGCGAGAGATAATGGAGTGCTTGGTGTTCAGATGGTGTGAAAGGTAACGGAGCGCTTGGTGAACAGATGGTGTGAAAGATAATGGAGTGCTTGGTGTTCAGATGGTGTGAAAGGTAACGGAGCGCTTGGTGTTCATATGGTGTGAAAGGTAACAGAGCACTTGGTGTTCAGATGGTGTGAAAGGTGAGGTTCATTCTGAGGAAAGGGATGAGTAGTTCGAATTCCTTGGATTAGTAGCCACTTCGCCTGCATCTAGCCACAATCCTGGGAGAGTTGTTGCGAAAGACTCCGCTGTTTTGCACATTCCAAGACTCCGCTGTGGAAGATTCTGCTAACACATTTCAAGACTCTGCTATGGAAGACTTTCCTGTCTTACACATTCCAAGACTGCTGTTTTACACATTCCAGGTCTCCTCCAGCCTCTCTTCCCGCAAGAGCTACATAACGAGGGAAGGCCACAACAGCTTTCATTTAGAGGTGAAGCTTGGGAGGGGTTGACCCGTGTTAAGCTGGGTGATTGAGGTGATGAGGAGAAATAGGGAGCCAATGTGGGTTGCGGGGAGAGAGACGAGGGAGGTGAGAGGGAGAAAGTGGGATGGGGTGAGAGAGAGAGAGAGAGAAGAGAGATGAACAAAATAAAAACAAACATGAATCATCAGAATGCAAAGCTGGTAAGGGTTGGTGAAGTGGATGTCCGGAATTGAAGGTTCGCGGCCCCCGGGAAACCTATGGTGGCAGAATGTGCAGCTGCACCTGTGACCACGATAGCATGGCTGAGTGCAGCTTCTATCTCTCTCCCTCGCTCTTTCTCCCTCCCCCTGCTCTCTCTCATTCCCCTCGCTCTCTCCCTCTCTCTTCCATCTCACTCCCCCTCTCCCTCTCTAGGTAGAAATAACTCTTTTCAGGAAATAGCCCCCGTGTGGACTTCCAAGTCCTCTCCTGTCTGTTTTCCATGTACTTCCATGCACTCCATGTACTCTCCTTGTGAATATTTCACCCCATCACCTCGGCTTACTACCAGATGTGGCACGCTATTTGTTTCCAAATTACTTAGTTGAGGTTGAACACACGCTTGTATAAGATCTGTGTAACGTGCTCAAACCTAAAAAAAAAATATAATGAAAAAACTGTATGCGGAGAAAGGTTCAGAAATTGACGTTGAGAGCAGCGTTAGGAAGCCAAGAATGTGAGAGGAGGATGGCTGGCAAGCTATTAATTTCAGCCTTCAAGGCTAAGTAATTACCGTCCTGCAGAGGTCAGCCTCGACCCCCGTTGCTGATGCACGTAAAACATACATACCTTCGTTAAATGTGCACATCCTTGTGTATGTGCATCCTTGTGTATGTACAACCTCGTGTATGTACATACTCGTGTATGAAGATCTTCGTGGTATAAACCTTGGGAGTGGATATCGACAAATTGGTTTAACAAGACACCTGTTTGGTCACGTGTCTTATTAAACCATGCACGTCTTCAAATGTGTACATCTTTTAAGTGTGAGCATCCTCAAATGTGTAGTACATATATAAGTATGTGCACATGCTCAAGTATGTACATCCTCAATTGTTCACAGAAGGCAGTGAACATCTGGCGGGTATCATTGACCTGAGTAATGGAGAAGATTGTCAGGATGAGGAGGGTACTGGAGACCCTTGGAGAGGAGGAGGAAGGGAGCATTGGAGCACTTTGAGAGGAGAGGCTTTGTCAGCGACAGCAAACAAGGATACAGGAACGTGTGATCCTCTAGCTAACCTACTAGAGCTCACTGGCAATAACTGAGATAAAACAAGAGACATGAATGGGTGAGCTGCATCTTTCTGGACTGCAAGAAAGTATATGACAATGTCCGTCCACCAGGGACCGAGCCACATACCTGAAGAGCAAGCAGGCTTAAAAGGGACAACTTCACCGGAACAAGAAGTACCTGAATTATAGAGGATAAAAAGTAGGCCTATGGCAGGAAGTGACTGGGTTGGTTAGGGTAAAAAAAAAAATGATCCCCCAAAGAATCAGTACTGCCAGAGTGAATTTAATCCTAGGCGTCAGCATTTGCGAACTACTGTATGTGAAAGTATTAAGCACATAAACGGGAGAAGAGAAGAAGGCCTCCGGGGACACTTAGGTCGCAGAGTTGGTAGAGCAAATAGCTGCTGAAGTTCATACACACACCTGGAAAGTCCTGATATTTGGAAAAAGAGAAAAAAGAAGACCGCAGACGGAGTAAAGACTAGTATGAGGGAAATTAAACACATCAGCGATAGTAAAGGATCCGTGAAAAGTATAGCTTAGATAAGGCTGAGCTTCAATATGCATGTATGCAGTGTACTGTGACATGACCCGACGCTTGCCTCAAGAAAATTTTCTCCCTGCTGTCTGTTATTAGTCTTTAAAGTGAGCTGATGCAGAATAGCAAATCTTAGCTTGTAAATTCAACTGTGTAAAACAATAACAGTTTACAAGGAACACGTACACAGTCCAGGGTAAATGTCGTGAACATATATGGTGCACGTCGAAACAGAGCGGAACTTCACTATCAGACTCTCAACATCCTCCCCACTTTTTGGTGTTCTACTTTTTTTTTTACATACCACTTCCTCTCCCATCTTTTATTTACAAGTTAGTGAATAGCGATATGCCCACCGCAAAGCTTCCTGTTATTTTCAAAACGTGCGGAAACCAAACACGCCCACTGGCAAGCGCTTCACAACTCGCATATTATCATAGGAGACGAAAATTTAATTTCTTTTTTTTTTTTTTTTAAATGGGGTAGAAAACCTAGTACAACTACGCCAGTGGATGTTCAACCACGGGCATTTGCCACTGGTACAGCATCAGAATCTTAACCACAGGTACAGGAAAATGGTACAACAGCGGATGCCTAACCACCATTACACAGAATTGGTAAGAAAGGGAATGCGATTGTGGGCCGGTCCAGACATAGACGAGTCTTCTCACACCCGCTGCCTCCTGTCCATCTTCAGAAAAAAGGTACCTGGGTGTTAGACGACAGCTGTGGGTCCCATTCTAGGGAATGGTCAGATACTGCATCTGATGAACTGGAATGTTTCTCAAATGATCTAATACCTCACTAAGAACAGACAAACCACAATGCAGAATACACTGAACCGGCAGCACCTTAATCAACAATACCCAGTACCATTATCAAGGCGGATTTTTAGTCATTAAGCGTATCATTTTCTGACATTCTCGTCTGGAGGCACTTCCTCAGTTTCCTGGGATTATGAGAGCAAACATGGATAAGGGTTACACATAAATATTGTCATGTGTATCTGGAAAGGGACAGAATAGAATAGAAAAGGGAGCAGCTGAGCGAGAGAATAAACCACGATCCCCCCCCCCAAAAAAAAAGATGAAAAAAAAAATCGTAAAAATATTGCGAAATATGATTTTTTTTAATTTTCACATAAAATATCATAATTTTCCTTAATTATCAACTTAAAATGCTCACAAATTATCATAATATTATGATAATTTGTGTTTTTGCCCAATATTATCATCAATTTTGTTATTTATATGCACCTCACCCATAATATCAGCACGTGAGAATTTTTACTCAAACTCCCTCGTCACCCCTCCGGTGCATGACTTCATGTTATCTTGTATGATGTTTCCTCCTCATTCCTGTATCTACCGAAAAGGACCACAGGAGGAGATCGAAATATCCAGCTGCCCACATTTCTTGTTCGTCGTCTATGATTGTACACGAACACTCACAAGTTCAAAGTTCCAACCATCATAGACGTTCACCTAATAAATTATTAGTAGTAAGATAAGATTTCGTTTGGATTTTTAACCCCGAAGGGCTAGCCACCCAGGATAACCCAAGAAAGTCAGTACGTCATCGAGGACTGTCTAACTTATTTCCATTGGGGTCCTTAATCTTGTCCCCCAGGATGCGACCCACACCCAGGTACCTATTTGCTGCTAGATGAACAGGACAACAGGTGTAAGGAAACGCGTCGAAATGTTTCTACCCTGCCGGGAATCGAACCCGGGCCCTCCGTGTGTGAAGCGAGAGCTTTGCCAGCCAAGCCACGGGGTCACGTAGTAGCACACAAATAACCCGCACATAGGAGAGAGCAGCTCACGACGACGTTTCGGTCAAACTTGGACTATTTACAAAGTCACGGTATTGTGCCTTTTTTATTTATTTATTATTATTATTATTATTATTATTATTATTATTATTATTATTATTATTATTGGTTAACATAATTAAACTGTATTTATTTATCAAAGATATAAACGCTGATTCCTGATCTGTTTTTTTCCATTAAGCCTAATTTTCGATATAAGGGTTTTAACTTTTTTTTTAATTTTAACAAAATTTAAGACGTAATAAAACGTATAATAGGATAATCACTCATATAATTAAATACCACAATACGCGTCATACACTTGTCAAATGCCTACATAACTTATAAAAAAAAAATGTACGAGCTTGAAAAAAAAATGAGTAAGGTTTTTTCGTATAGGTAACAACATCGATTTTTTTTTTTTGTATTTGGTAATTTATAAACTAGGATTACCGGGTCATGGAAGGCTTTTGAGGATGTGGTTAATAAAGAGAGGGAAGGATGGTTCAGTAACTGACTGGCCCATAATGTAAGTTCTGGTCTCCGTTGTAAGTAATGGGTTACTTTAATGGGAAATAGGCTAAATGGCCAGCTCTAATAAGGCGAAGTGAAGGCTTCGCCTTCTGATTTTAAAAAAAGTGCTAAACCCCTATGGGTGAGAGTAAACACGTGTTAAGTAGGTCGCATCCTGGGGACAAAATTTGACCTAATTTGCGGGAAATGGTCTGCATGACAAGGGACTTTCTATATAGTAGTATGTTATTGATGTCAGCTAATAATATTAATTATTATAATAATAATAATTAATAATAATAATAATAATAATAGTGATCATCCACTCGTCATCCGCTGTCCTCGCTGGACATGTTATTTATTTTATTTATATAAAATAATCTTTATTAAGACAATAGTGTACCAAATGTTACCTTCATATAATTTACTGCCTAGTGATATATTAAACAAAATCATTACCTATATGCTTTATATAGGAGAAATATATATATGTTGCTAACGTTGTTGTGTGGTGGTTGTGTGAAGGGGAGTGGTGATGGGGGTGTGGTGGGGTTTGACGATGGGGTGTGGAGATTAGCATGTGGTAATGAGGGTGGTGATGGGGTGTGGTGACAGGCGTATGGTGATGAGGGTGTGGTGATAGGCGTGTGGTAATGAGGGTATGGTGATGAGGGTGTGGTGATAGGCGTGTGGTTATGAGGGTATGTTGATGAGGGTGTGGTGATAGGCGTGTGATAATGGGAACGTGGTAATGGTGGTAGGGTGATCATGGTAGTGTGGTAGTGGTACCAAGCTAGTGTTGACTTACGCAGGGTGAACATCAGCACTAGCAGCGGTGATCTGCTGTGTGACTGTTACTGTGCCATTCAGGTGACCGTGTAGCTGACTCACACACTCAAGCTACATCCCCTCGGATATAAATTCCCTATAGGAGGCGCAGAGGGAAAGGGGACAAAGCTAGAGGAGCCAGTGAGGGGGAGAGAGAGAAAACAGAGTCGGATCAAAAGGAGATGGGACAAAGCACTTCCATAGATTCTGGATCACCAGGTGTTACTAAGAGAACACATAAAGGGATACCAGGAGACGCTTTGGGGAGGATACCAGAGGTTACCAAACCCAACAGCGAGCAAGGATGTACTGTTATTGGTTTATTAGGTTTAAAGCTTATCAACCACACGAGAGCTATTGAAGCTGCATGCCACCACCAGTCAAGATACTTTGATATCCAATGTAAGGGTTAAAGTAAACTCTAAGAGTGTGTGTATATATTGTACATACCACTCTGTATACATTGCTGCTCTCGGAGCACACTCGTTGAGAGTTATACACTTTAAAATGTATAGTGTCAAAAAAGCCGAGACGCATGGAAAATGCAAAAGGATGCTATTCTTGCTTTAAAACAATATAGAGAACTTTAAGACAATGTCCAGAACTTTAAGACAACGTAGATAATGTTAAGATAATATAAAGAACTTTAAGACAAAGTAGAGAGCTTTATTGTGCCCAACTCAAACAAGCAGGGTGTGGCCACTCAAAGAGGCAAGAAGTAGCTACTCAAGTAGGAAGAGTATGGTCCAATCATGAGCTTAGCAACTATCTACAACCTGAAATATAAAATTTCCACACCATGGTGTATAGTATTATGATTCTGGGGATATATGAATGGGTCATGGCAGCAGGTACGCCTCAGTCAGTGTCTAACAGCTGTGAGTGACAAGGCTCTCTTGTTTAAATAGCCAATATAATCTTCTCTTTATCATTTGTATTACATTGTGTGCATAAGTTTGTATATAGCCTAGTGAAGTCATTCCCACCTGACAGTGGTCAGTCGTCACGTGAGGTCACAGACCCTGAGCTGCTTTGGGGATTAGCGTGGACGGTTACAAAGCATGGCTTGCTTCTGCAGTGTTTTAAAATCTGAGGTTGGAGAGTTGAAGGAGGAGGTCTTGCTTCTCCAGGAGGAGATTAGGAGGCTGAAGGTCCACCTCAATGGGCCTGGGAGAGAGTGTGAGGTGGTTGGAGATGTGGGGAATGAGGCTTCTAGCAGTGGGGTGCAGTCTGTCTCTCACTGTGAGGAGGCTGTAGGTGGGGAGGTAGCAACGGCTACCAGCAGTGAGGTGCAGTCCAGCACCTGCTACAAGTGGCGAGTTTTCACAGTAATGGGAGGCGCATCAGAGTAAGGAAAGTTAAGAGTGAAGATCTGAAGGTAGGAAATCGCCTTCTCTGTTCTCCAGGATGAATGTACTTCAGTGGCCAGTGAAGGTAAGGGTACTACTGCCCCTGCTAATGAAGGTAAGCGCATTCTTGTGGTTGGTGGACTCTCAGGTAAGATATGTTGACCGTGCTTTTTGTAATAGGAATAAGAAGATGAGAGATAAGAGTGTGCTTCCCTGGAGCTGGTGTTGGGGACATTGTCAACAGGCTGGATAATATCATGTCAGGTAATGGAACAAGCCCATTATCTGTCTCAGTGCTGGTGGAATGATATTGGGAAGGGTAGGAGAGAAGAGCTGCTAGATAAGTACAGGTCAGCTATAGATTTCATTAAGTCTAAGGAGGGATCCCAATCATATGTAGCATCTTGCCTAGAAGGGGAGTAGGAAATGAATGGTTGTCTAGGGCAATTGGTGTAAATTGCTGGCTAGACAGATACTGCAAGGAACTTGCAATCCCATTCATTGACAACTGGAACAACTTTTATGGCAAACATGATATGTATGCAAGGGATGGGGTACATCTCTCTGGGGCAGGGGGTGGTAGCACTTGCAGACTCGATTGAGAAGGCCATTGGTGAAATGCCTATGATTTTAAACTGATGGAAGAAGAGGTATGGGTGTGTGTGGAAAACAAGCAGGTTGCAACACTAGGGTTGGAAAACAGTAAATGTATAAAAGGCATTCAGCATGAAGTTATAAATAAAGACAATAGAACAGGTCAGCAAACAAAGGGGGACAGCAGAGGGCAGCAGGGACTAGCTCCCTTAAGGTTTACTATAACTAATAGCAGGAGTGTTAGAAATAAGATAGATGAGCTAAGATTAATTGCAAGTGCAGGAAACATAGATATTATTGCTAAACAGAGACCTGGCTCAATCTGAAAGATAGAGAGATGCCCTCTGAATGTCACATACAAGGCTAAAAATTTATTCCACACTGACAGGGTCAACAGGAAAGGTGGTGGAGTAGCGTTTGTATGTCAGAGACAATTTAAATTGTTGTGTTAGACAAGATATTAAATTAAAGCGTCAGCCACTGAATCTGTTTGGTTACAGCTTCTCGAGGGCCGGAAAAAAAACTAATTTTGGGTGTGATTTACAGGGCCCCCAAATCTTGATAGGGAGTGCGTAAAATTCTATGGACGAAAATTTGTAAGGCATCTACATACGAAAATGTTGTGCTAATGGGAGATTTCAACTATAACAGATTGACTGGAGCAATTTGACAGGAAATTTAGAGTCGGGTGACTTTCTTGATACGATCCAGGATTGCTTTTTAAAACAGTTTGTGACAGAGCCAACTAGGGGAAATAACCTCCTTGACTTGGTTCTTGCCAGTAGGGAAACACTAATTAAAAAATCTTGAGGTTAATGATGAGCTGGGGAGAGTGATCACAAATCACTCAGTTTTAACATATATGGAATTCCCCTAATAAGGCAATCTAGTCTCCGTCCCTGACTTTCGCTTGGCTGATTTCATAGGACTGAAAAATTTCTTAGGTGGGCTGAACTGGAAAAGACCTGACTAAGGGTCAGGTAGGTGGTGATGGTTGCCGATATGATGCTTTCCAGGGCATAGTTCTAGCTGCCAGTCAAATTATGTTCCAAATAGGGAAATCAGATCAAACAAAATTGATCCTAAATGGATGAACAATAGATTAAAAATATCTGATTGGTCAAAAGAGAGGCATATATAGGGAAATCAAAAGAGGAGAGGGGCAATTAAGAAATCGATATATTTAGTTAAAGAGAGAAATAAAAAAGGGAATTAGAAAAGCAAAAAGAGATTATGAGGTTAAAGTTGCAAGAGAATCGAAGACTAACCCAAAAGGATTCTTTCAGTATACAGAAGTAAGATCAGGGACAAGATAGGCCCACTCAAAAGTTCCTCGGGTCAGCTCACTGACAGTGATAAGGAAATGTGTAGAATTTTTAACACATACTTCCTCTCAGTTTTTACACAGGAGGATACCAGCGATATTCCAGTAATGATAAATTATGTAGAACAGGACGATAATAAACTGTGCACCATTGGGTCACAAGTGACATGGTCCTTAGGCAAATAGATAAATTAAAACCTAACAAATCCCCAGGCCCTGATGAACTGTATGCAAGGGTTCTAAAGGAATGTAAAGAGGAGCTTAGCCACCTTTGGCTAATCTTTTCAACATATCACTACAAACTGGCATGGTGCCAGATAATGGGAAAATGGCAAATGTGATACCTATTTTCAAACAGTGACAGGTCCTTAGCTTCGAACTATAGACCAATATAGCCTAACCTCCATAGTGGGAAAATTTATGGAATCAATAATTGCCGAGGCAGTTCGTAGCCACCTTGAAAAGCATAAATTAATCAACGAATCTCAACATGGTTTTACAAAGGGGCGTTCCTGCCTTACGAATTTATTAACTTTTTTTCACTAAGGTTTTGAGGAGGTAGATCATTGGTAATGAATATGATATTGTGTATATGGACTTCAGTAAGGCTTTTGACAGGGTCCCACATCAGAGACTATTGAGGAAAATTAAAGCACATGGAATAGGAGGAGAAATTTTTTCCTGGATAGAGGCATGGTTGACAAATAGGCAGCAGAGAGTTTGCATAAATGGGGAGAAATCAGAGTGGGGAAGCGTTACGAGCGGTGTTCCACAGGGGTCAGTGTGGGCCCCCTGCTGTTCACAATCTACATAAACGACATAGATGAGGGTATAAAGGAGCGACATCGGCAGTTTGCCGATGACACCAAAATAGGGCCGTCGAATTCATTCTGACGAGGACATTCGAGCACTCCAGGAAGATTTGAATAGACTGATGCAGTGGTCGGAGAAGTGGCAGATGCAGTTTAATATAGACAAATGCAAAGTTCTAAATGTTGGACAGGACAATAACCATGCCACTATAACTAAATAATGTAGATCTTAATATTACGGATTGCGAAAAAGATTTAGGAGTTTCTGGTTAGCAGTAATCTGAAACCAAGACAACAGTGCATAAGTGTTCGCAATAAAGCTAATAGAATCCTTGGCTTCATATCAGAAGACATAATAATAGGAGTCCTCAGGTTGTTCTTCAACTCTATACATCCTTGGTTAGGCCTCATTTAGATTATGCTGCACAGTTTTGGTCACCGTATTACAGAATGGATATAAATTCTCTGGAAAATGTTACAAAGGAGGATGACAAAGATGATCCCATGTATCAGAAACCTTCCCTATGAGGATAGACTAAGGCCCTGAAACTGCACTCTCTGGAAAGACGTAGAATTAGGGGGGATATGATTGAGGTTTAAAGTGGAAGACAGGAATAAATAAAGGGGATGTAATAGTGTGCTGAAAATATCTAGCCTAGACAGGACTCGCAGCAATGGTTTTAAGTTGGAAAAATTCAGATTCAGGAAGGATATAGGAAAGTACTGGTTTGGTAATAGAGTTGTGGATGAGTGAACAAACTCCATACCGTTATAGAGGCCAGAACGTTGTGTAGCTTTAAAAATAGGTTGGATAAATACATGAGTAGATGTGGGTGGGTGTGAGTTAGACCTGATAGCTTGTGCTAACAGGTCGGTTGCCGTGTTCCTCCCTTAAGTCAATGTGACCTGACCTGTTAGGTTGGGTGCTTTGGCTTAAGCCGGTAGGAGACTTGGACCTGCCTCGCATGGGCCAGTAGGCCTTCTGCAGTGTTCCTTCGTTCTTATGTTCTTATGTTCTTATGTTCTTAAATTGTATAATTGCTGCATAATAAAGGAAAAGATGAGCTTCTGTTCGGCTAGCTATCAGGTGCTGGCCTCGTCCTTCCACCTAACTCGCTTACATAATCTGTATGTGGCCGTCAGACGCCATGCTCAAGAGTATCCATAAAACATAGCCACACACATAAACACATTCCTTACACTGTATGTTCTGGGTAGGACTTGCTATCTAGCAGCTTTACCCATTGTTGGACTTAATCTCAGAAAGCAATGTAGTGGAATCACACCACTGTGAACTTAAGACTCCGAGCATGGTTGCATCTGAACTGTCTCGGTGACTTAGATGCATGCCAAGATTGTACCACACTGTTCTTGGGTTATATTTTGTTACAGAAGTTAATATACTTATACTTCTGGCTTGTACAGAGATGTGTTCTGGACTGTAACTCCATTACTATTCTTGAACACTAGTGACTGACCGACTTGATGATGCTCTTGTTACTTCAAGTCTCGTCTTTCATGATAGTTACAACTGCTTCTCAGGCCAACATTGTGTTTACCTGTACAAGATTTTCTTTAAAAATTAAATACATGTGAATTTTTCACTTGTAACATATCTCAAGAATGATGTTTGAAAAGCGAGTTATTCGGTTTCAAACCGTGATGTGGCTTCTACCACAGGCCTTGATAGAATAGCAGTTAAAAGAGTATATCATAGGCCTTTTCTAAGAAGCAGTGTGGCCCACTCTAGCAGGAAGTGTGTGGTCCCCCCCTAGCAGGCAGGATATGGCCCCCTTCCAGCAGGGCCTGGCCCCTCCAGCAGGCAGGGTTTAGCCAGTTTCAGTAGGAATGTATGACCCGCTCTAGCAGGCAAGGTGTGGGGCCCTCCAGCAGGCAACCTTCAGCGAGCAGGTGAATATTCCGTAGAGGTGTGGCGACAGTCACTGAGGGAGAGCAAAGAAGAGAGAATCAGAGAAAGTAGAAGGAAGAACGAAGAACAGAGGAGAGAGAATCACTGGAATTGAGAAAAAGAGTTTATCAGAAAGGATGAAAAAAGAAAGGATTAGTAAAGATGAGAAAAAATGAGAAAAGAGGAAATCAGTGGAGCTAACGAGAGAGAGAGAGAGAGAGAGAGAGAGAGAGAGAGAGAGAGAGAGAGAGAGAGAAGCGGGTTACAGGAGTTAGGTGAGAGAATTGTAATTATGAACGATAAACTTTATAAATTAGGCAGAGAAGAAAGCGTAAAAAATTACTAGGAAGGCAACGGAAGATAACAGAGAAGGGAGAGAAAGATTACAGAGGAAGGGGAGAATGAATAAAGGATGGTTGGGAGAGGAAGGGAAGAAAGAGAACAAAGTGAGAACGGAAAGAATAGGAGAGCAAGAATACTAGTGTGAGACGAAGGGAGGTGACGGGGGATGAAATCAAGGAAGTGATACATGGAGATTACGTTTGCCCTGGAAGACAACACCAGAAGAAATCCTAGTGTAGGGCAGAGTAAATAACAGACATGTTGCTGGTGGCGGTGGTGGTGGTGTTATGGCTGGTGGTGGTGGTGGTGTAGCTGGTAGTAGTGGCAGGCGCGGTGGTGTAGCTGGTAGCAGTGGCAGGCGCGGTGGTGTAGCTGGTAGTAGTGGCAGGCGCGGTGGTGAGACTGGTGGTTAGAATTTTGGTTAGGCTGGTGGTGGTGCTGGTAGAGGTAGTGTTGGTGGGGGGTGATGCTGGTGGGCGTGGTGTTGGTTAGAGGTGGCGCTGGTGATGGTGGTGCTGGTAGTTCTTGGTGGCAGCCGTGGTAACGAGGCTGGTATAAGTGGTCGTGTCGTTGGACTGATTACATAGACTCCAGACTGGGGGACTGATTACCTCAAACTCCTCCTGTTCTTCACCATTCTTCTTTTTATTGAACTGATAAAGCCACTGTGTGACGAAACGTTTCCACAGTAAAAATACCAGAGTGTTGCAACTGTGTCTAATTTATCAAAAATACTACGTGCTTATGACAGTGACAATTTGCATTTATAAATAAAAAATTCTATGAATCAGGTTCTAGTGCCCATAACGGAATGTTTTCTTAATCCATTTTCGAATTCTTGGGGATTTTGTGCTTATGCTAGATACAATGTATAATTTACAGTGTGGTAGAGGTAACCATGATAATGGTATACAATACCAACAAGTTCATATGACACGTGCAACAGTTAAGTGACTTTATTCCCAAACGTTTAGCATACACGGCAGACTTCTTCAGTCGAGTACACAGGAGGCAGGAGAAGCAGTAGAGATGTATATTCGATGCAATCAGTCCATCACGCTTACCTAACTGTTGCGCATGTGTTTTATCAACATGACAGAGGTAATGAAGACGTTATATGGATTCTCTGCTCTTCTCTCGTTTAGTAACTTCTTAAACATTCATTCACACTAATCTTTCAAAATTTCGCTTATTTCTTTTTTCGTCATCGGTGTCTGGAATCTCCTGCGAGTAGTGGGTCGATTCTAGAGGTACTTTGTGACTTGGATTTTCCATATGAGTAGAAATATTTAGGATTTTATTTGTAGTTTCCTGGCAAGAATGTTTTAGTTATATATTGCTAACCTCTCGGTGCAGCCATTACGAAATCGTAATAACACGACTGCAAACAAACCACGGAACGGCCTGTGAGTTTTACGACTCACTCGCCATGGATTCAAACCCCACCCGATCCGTGGTTTTTTTTTTTCTCCCGGTGTGGATTTCCTTTCTTTTATAACTGTATATCCTCATTATTAAAAACGCAATAAGATCACAGTAAACAAGTGATATGCAAAACAACCAGTGAAAATATAACGAGAAATCACGAAAACGCTTGGAAGTGGTTGTTTTGCATTATTAAACATATTAAACAAGTGTTATTTTGTACCGTTGTATTCTCCTCACGCGAAATTTTAGGCAACTTAGGCCGCAACATTTTCTTTTCAGGTGTGTAGGGAGGTTTGGCGCATCTCAGGATGAAAATACTGCAGTCTTTGTCAACACAACAACCTTCTTTCACAACGTATTACAACACTTTCTGATGTGTCTGTGTGTAGGTGTTTACATCTTTTTTCAATATTTGCAGACTTACCTGGCAGGGTACTTCAATATTTCAGCACTTCTGTCTGCCTCTGTTACAGTTGCAGTTTTGCTGTACTAAGCGGTGCTCTTGAGTTTTACTGTCTCCCTCTGAATATATTTATGCATCACTACTCGTCATTACACTTTCTGTCTCACATCAGCTGATCAACGCCTTTGTTTACATCCTTTCATTAGATCTGTAATCTCTCTCAACTTTATTTTCCAACTCTTCAAATATACCGACAATTTAAATTTTATTATTATTATTATTCAATATGGATATTATACCTGTCTGAAGCTATTTATTTCTGCAATAAATATATATTTTCCTTGCTCAATCTCTTTCTTAACAATTGGATGTTTAAATTCTTTATTTCACTCCACTAGATTCTAGTCAAGACTGATCTGTTGTTGATGGTGATGGTAGGTTTGGTGGTGTTGGTTGTGGTGGTAGGCGTTGTGGTGGTGGTGATGGCAGGCGTGATGGTGGCAGGTGTTGTAGTGGTGGTGATGGTGGCAAGCGTTGTGGTGGTGGTGATGGTGGTAAGTATTGTGGTGGTGATGGTTGCAGGCGTTGTGGTGGTGATGGCAGGCGTGATGGTGGCAGCGTTGTGGTGTGGTGATGGCAGGCGTGATGGTGGCAGCGTTGTGGTGGTGGTGATGGTGGCAAGCGTTGTGGTGGTGGTGATGGTGGTAAGTATTGTGGTGGTGATGGTGGCAGGCGTTGTGTGGTGGATGGAGGTGGTGTGGTGAGGCGTTGTGGTGGTGTGGGGGGTGGAAGTCAGTTGTGGTGGTGGTGATGGTGGTAAGTATTGTGGTGGTGATGGTGCAGGCGTTGTGGTGGTGGTGATGATGGTGGTAAGTATTGTGGTGGTGATGGTGGCAGGCGTTGTGGTGGTGATGGCAGGCGTGAGGTGGCAGGCGTTGTGGTGGTGGTGATGGTGGCAAGCGTTGTGGTGGTGGTGATGGTGGAAGTATTGGGTGGTGATGGTGGCGTGGTGGTGGTGGTGGTGATGGTGGCAAGCGTTGTGGTGGTGGTGATGGTGGCAGGCGTTGTGGTGGTGAGGTGGCAGGCGTGAGGTGGCAGGCGTTGGTGGTGGTGGTGATGGTGGCAAGCGTTGGTGGTGGTGGTGTGGGCAGCGTTGGTGGTGGATGGTGGCAGGCGTTGTGTGGTGGTGGTGGGTGTTAGTGGCAGGCGTGGTGGGTGGTGGTGATGGGGCAGGTTGGGGTGGCGTGAATGGTGGCAGGCGTGGTGTGTGGTGAGGCGGCGTGGTGGGTGAGTGGCAGCGTTGTGGTGGTGGTGTGGCAGGCGTGGTGGTGGTGAATGGTAGGGTGTGGTGAGCAGGCTGTGGTGGTGGTGGCAGGCGTGGTGGTGGTGGTGGCAGGCGTGATGGTGGCAGGCGTGGTGGTGTGTGGCAAGCGTTGTGGTGGTGGTGATGGTGGAAGTATTGCGTGGGTGGTGAGGTGGCAGGCGTTGTGGTGGTGCAGGGTGTGGTGTGGCAAGCGTGTGGTGGTGGTGATGGTGTGGAGTGGCGGTGGTGATGGTGGCAGATTGTATGTGGTGGTGGTGATGGTGGCAGGCGTTGTGGTTTGGGGCGTGGTGGTGGTGATGGTGGCAGGTTTGAGTGTGATGGTGGGGTGATGGCAGGCGTGGTGGTGGTGATGGTGGCAGGCGTTGAGTGGTGTGGTGGTGATGGCAGGCGTGGTGGGTGGTGTGTGGCAGTGCGTGTAGTGTGGGTGGTGTGCAGGCGTGGGGGTGGTGGTAATGGCAGATGGGGTGGCAGTGAAGTGGTGGCAGCGTGGTGGTGGTGAGGCAGCGTGGTGGTGGTGAGGCAGGTCGGTGGTGGTGTGTGGCAGGCGTGGTGGTGGGTGATGGTAGGCGTGTTGGTGATGGACAGGCGTGGTGGTGCGGTGGCAGGCGTGGTGGTGGATGATGGCAGGTGTGGTGGTGTAGCGTGGTAGTGGTGCAGGGGTAGTGGTTCTGGTGATGGCAGGCGTCGATGGTGGTACTGTGGCAGTGTAGTGGTGGTGGTGCGTGCAGGCGTGGTGTGGTGGTTGCGGTGGCAGCATGGTGATGGTGTTAGTGATGCAGACTAGTGATGGCGGTGGTAGTGATGGCAGGCATGGTGGTGGTGATGGTAGTGATGGCAGCCGTGCGGTTGATGGTAGTATGATGGCATTCGTGTCCGTGATGGTGGCGTGATTGCACGCGTGTGGTGGTGGTAGTGGTGTCATGCGTGGTGTGTGTAGTGGTGCAGGCGTGCATAGTGGTGCAGACACGCAGACACTAACAAATGCAGCGGGGACTTACGTGATGTGGGTGTGGTAGTTTTGGGTTGCAAACGGATGATGACATGTTTTCTTCGATGCCATGTTGGTGGGGATGGTGTACTGAGTGGTAGGATGTGGTCGGTGGTGGTGAAGGTAGGTTGTACTGGTAGATGTTGATGGGCCGAGGTGATGTGTGAGCGGATGGTGGGTTGATGTTGGGTTATGGTGGGGAGGTGGTGGGCTGTATGGTAGGTTGTTTGGTTTTGGTGGGTGGTGGGTGGTGGGTGGTGGTTGGTGGGTGGTGGGTGGTTTGTAGTGGGTATCGATCAATGTGCATGCGGCATCAGTCTTGCTCACCACCACCCTGATCGATAACCCGTGCTCTCCTCCACCACCCACCCTCACCCACCCATCCCCACCCTTATACACACCCACTTCTTCCCATTCTTATACACTATATTCTCTTACTTCTCCCCCACCTTCATATACACTACTTCAATCATTCCCCTATGATTATACACACCATTCCCTTCCCCTCCCTACCACCAAGTACCATACACCATCACCTCAGGGGCGAGGGAGGACTGATCTGGGATCAGGTCGCGGGGGCGGTGACCCCTGAAATAGTCTTCAAGTAACCCCTAACCCTCATGCACTCTGTTCTCAACCCCATTTTCCTCACGTCATTTCTCCCTCACCTCTCATCTCTGCACCCCACCTCTCCCCACACACAAAATCAGGCTTCCCACATTTATCGTCCCATCCTTAAGTAAGTTTATTTAGGTACAGGTACACATAAGTACAATTCTCATATTTAGTACATAAGTGAACATTATCTAGGATAACCCAAAAAAATACACTCAAGCAAACTTCCTACTTCCACTCATTTCTATTCACTACTACCCTTCCCATACCCCCTCTTGATGCATTCACCCATCTATCAGCCCTCCCCCACACAGATACACTCCCAAACTTCTAACGCCCCAACTTTCATAATACCCTCCCAACTCTCGCATACTTCCTCCCTTGTTCCTACCCATCCATATCCCTTTCCAGCATTTCCAATCTCCCCCCCCCCCACATTCTCTCTAGCCTTACGTCTCCCCGCTCGGGGGTCCTCGCCCCCGCCTTGTTGCGCCTCCTCTCAATACTGTATGCGACACACCAACTGAAATGGGAGCCTCTATCACCCACCCAGCACCAACCTCTGTCACTCACCCAGAATCAGGCTCTATCACCAACCCAGCACCAACCTCTGTCACTCACCCAGAATCAGGCTCTATCACCCACCAGCACCACCTGTCACTCACCCAGAATCAGGCCTATCAACCAACCAGCACAGCTTATCATCCACGCGGCGCCTATAGAATAGCAACATATTGTTGAAGTATCTAATTTAGCTCAATAAATCAACCTAGTGGGTTTAGCGCTTTGTTATAATAATAATAATAATAATAATAATAATAATAAATGAAGCACTGACCTGTACCATTCGTACAATAATTAGTTTAAAATCTATTAATATCTCTCAGGTGGAAATAGCAATCAATAATTCGTAATGAATATAAACAACGGAGACTGTATCACAAATTTTTGGAATACCTGACAAATATGCGGAAGCGTTAAAACCGTAAGGGTTCAACAGGGTCTGGGGAACAGGAGGTAATGGGGCTTGCTCCGAGGAAGAGAAGGGCAGCTTCAACTCTATGGATCAAGAGCTCTTCATCAGCATCAAGACACTCCCTAACACCCCCCTCCCAGTCTCTCCACCTCCCCTTGAAAGAACTAAACTTGAAAGTATATCTGGGTTCGCCGTCTCTTTAAACCTAGTTCTCTCGGGGTTCTTGTAATGCCATGCGCAAACTTCGCTGCGCGAGTCTGCAGTCGCAGTATTATTGCTCTGTCTCTATTTTTCACACGGTTGAATTTACAGGCCAAGAGATATTATCCAACCTAAGTGCATCTCAGAACCCAGCCATATCTAAGATTTACTTTACTAATACTCCCATATGATTCCTCTCACCGTGTAGAATAGATACTCAAAAATTCGGGAAAGGAATTATGTACAATTATTATGGATCCCATCACACACTGGATTACTCCTTCATGATAAAGTTGATATGTTAGCCAAGAAGAGTACCCAGAAGGAGAATGTAGACTATAACTTTGGTATATCAGTGTCTAGCATTAGGAATAATATTAGAGAAGTAAATAATGAAACTGAATATTATAGGAATGCAATTAGAAGCCTGAGTAGAATTATAACCCATTATGATAACATGAACGTAGATATGTATGTTTATGGAGCAACTTACAATGTGAACAGACTTACTGATGTTGTAGTAGCCAGGCTTAGTCTTGGTTATAAGTATTTCTGGCAGTTTGGCAGATATACAGATGATAAAACTAAATGAAAGTATGTGGCCAGCCCTATGGTCACTATCTTGTACACTGTGCTTAACTGTCCACTTATTGACGAATATAGAGATAGTATAATAACCTATGTGACATGTCAAGATATCTTATTAATGAAAATAAGATACCAGATATACTAATCAAATTTGCCGAATTTACTTGTAACAGATAAGTGAAGTGTAGATATAAATCCAGATGTACTCCTGTTAACTCTTTTGGGGCCTAGTTCCTAGGCCTTGTGTGTATCCATATACACTATCGTCCACAGGATGGATATGGGGTGCACAATAAACTAGCCACTTCGGTGGCAAAATCTAAATCACTTTGATCGGCTAACACCCATGTGCTTACATGCTGCTAAGAGAACAGGGGTAATAAATGTTGGGAAACATAGCACAAAGTCTCCACCTACCTCAGGACTGAACACAGGTACTTTGGCTGTGAGCCGGAGACCCTAGTACTGAACTATGCGTTATCTATGAGTCGAAATCATACACTATCAAATATAGCGAAAAAATAAGGTACGTCTATTCAGCAATGCAGTGACACAAGAACTCGCCCTTCTATAAGGGTCTACCTGGAGGGTGTCTCGGGGTCAACGCCCCCGAGGCCAGGTCCATCATTAGAGGCCTTGATTAAAGAGATCTTCGTTTTAAATTATCATTACAGAAAAGACTCTAAAGCACTCATACCAAGTTTATTATCTTAAGCTTTATTATTCATTATTATCATGGGAGGGCTAAACCCGTAGGGACCATACACTGCCTGTGGCGGGAGGGAGGGAAAAAAGGGAAACATTCAAGTTCAATTCAGGGAACTGAAGCACAAATCCAATTCCTTAGATCAAGAGCCCTTCACCAACATCAAGGAACCTCCCTTGCGGGGATTCTCTTCAGCAGCGTCAGTACTTCCCCTTGGCTGAAGATCGTCAGTCGCATGTATGATGTTTGACAAGTGTAATGTAGAATCCGCTCTTTGGATCTCCATTTTCTGTTGTCGTCTCTGTATTCTTGCACTGATTGACACTGTGGTATAAGTGGTTAATTTTGTTAATAGATGACAATGTTACCTAACCTAAATAACGCATTTCGATAAATTTTCTTAAAAAAATCGACATTGGCTTTAGAAAAAAATGATAAACTCCTAAAAAGAAACTTCCAATACTGACCTTCCACTCAAAGGAGATTCATACATATATAACTGTGGTATATGAAAGTATATAGTAGCCTATTTATAGTAACTATGCAGGACTTTTATACACCCCTTTTTGTGTTAAGAGTGTGTTTGAGTAGGCATTGATGTCGGGTCAATGATTAAAATTACATTTAATCATTCAATACATGTCTGGCGAGGAGAGACTGCTACAAATTACTCCACCCTGGTCGGTCCCGGAGGTATTCATCCCATCACTCTCAGTGTGCGCTTGAAATCTTTGAACACGGTTTGTCCCCAATGAATGAGATTGTCCAGTTATGCATATCATTGTACATGTATGGTATATAATACCGACAAGATGAAGAATTAGACACGTGTGTAACATCTGGGTATCTTTACTGAGGACGTTTCGCCATCCGCTTTATCAATACAAATTCAAGGATATAATTGGATGACAGTAGAACTATATACAAAAGACGAGGTAATTAGTCCCTCAGCCTTGGAGTTGGTGAAGAGCACCGTAGTCTTGAATAGTCTGAAGCACAGACATGAAGACTGACGCTTATATGCTGGCGTCAGGTGAGGGATATGTAGCAGACGACGACACTGTAACTGGTAGGCGGAATTCTCCAGTGGAAATATGTCATACCCGAGGGACGGGCCAGTAGTAGTTAGGAAAGTTGTAGAGATGTCTTCTGAGCCAAGATTCCATGATGTGGCAGAGACTGATTACCTCATCTTTTGTATACAGTTCTACTGTCTTCCAATTATGTCCTGGAATTTGTATTGATAAAGCCATTGGATGGTGAAACGTCTACAGTAAAGATACCCAGATGTTGCACATGTGCCTAATTCTTCTTGCATATCATTATATCCTGTGTAGGCTACTTGTATTTCATATTAGCAAGACGAGTTTTTTTAGTTTGTGCTGAATATTTATTTTTTGATAAAAAAAATCAATTGTAAGGCATCATGCTCGCAATGGGCCAGTGGCAGTCATTTCATCAATCCACTAGTGACTAGCAGCAGCGAGGGGTTTTTCCCTGGACTTCTAAATTCGCTACTGGTAAAAGCTGGTATAAAATACCGTCAACTGTCAAGTAAGACAGGATTTAAGAAGCCATTCGTGGTGAAACATGTCCTCAATAAAATATCCTAACACTGTACATGTGTCTTTTTTTCACAAGGCACTGAAGTTTGTAAATATCCTGACGTAGCACTGCAAAGAGGATGCCTCAACAACGAGTCCGGCAGCTGGCCTTAATACAGGTGATGAACACTGGTACAGCTATAATATCTTGGACACCACCGCCCGTTACATCACCTGTAGAGCTACCAGTTATGTACTTATACGAGAGAGAGAGAGAGAGAGAGAGAGAGAGAGAGAGAGAGAGAGAGAGAGAGAGAGAGAGAGAGAGAAACAGGCATGCTGTCAAGCCTCTATTCTCTGATCAACAAGGGCTTCAGTTCTCGCTTAATTAAAAACCCGTGTTTCTACCTAATTTTGGGATGTTGTATTAAAATGTGCCCCTTGTGTTGATCCAACACGCATAATTTCTGAGACAAGATACCACCCTCACCACAATTACTTTTCGAGTACATTATTTCCTACTCAGTGTTTGGTCACATTATGGAAGACGATTTCTGAGATAGTTTTGTCACTAATGGATTGTATGTCTATTGTTTTTTTTTTTCAGAATAAGCAGTATTTACAACTGTCAAGTTGTAAATACTACTTAGTTGTTGCCTGGACGACAGTAATTTTTTTTATGTGTCAGCTTTACTACGCCTCTTGTGAAAACATCCCATTTTCACTACTTAGGTTAGGTTAGGGAAGGCTTGTCAAGAAACAGGATAAGCGTTTCCTGACGCTGGTCTTAGTCATGCGATGACCCCCAGCTGGAGCTTTCGGTCATCTGACCGAGGCCTTCCGCTGGATTACTGTTCATCCTCTTTAAAAATTATGGTTGTAGGCACCTCATCGTTGTTGTGTGACTTGCTCCGACTCTTTGGACGAGTGATGCGCTGGCAGAAGTCATGCACGACATTTGCAATCCAGATGGCATGGAGGGAACCAAAGGTTTACACCGGATCGTCCTTTTGTAATGGCATATTTCTCTTGGATGATGAAGACACCATTAATTTAGATTCTGAGTTTGAACCAGTTGGAGTCAACAACCAGGAACCACATCTAGTGACTCAAAACGACCTTAACTCATCTTGTACACGATCTTAATTTATCTACGGTACTGAGTTAATTGTTTCAAGACCGCCAGTGGAATCTACAGCACCCAGACACAAGAATCAGTTTGTTTAGAAAGCTTTAGAAATGTCTAGACACTTACTTTAAATTGGAAGAATAAATATTTTACCTTTGTGATGTTAATGGACTTTTCGATGCTTTGGGTGAACATCATTATCCTGCAATGTGGTGTTTGTTTATTGATTCCAACAAAATACGTTTGAAGGCAGTCTTGCTTCACAATGTTAACATCATTCCCAGTCTGTCTTTAGCTCTCGCTAGTCTTGAAACATATGAAACAATGCAAAATATTGTCATTCTGAACGTACATGAAAAGTCTGGGTGGAAAATATATGGTGATTTAAGAGTAATAGGTTTGCTACTGGGACTGCCCCTCAAGGAAGGTTCCTTGATGTTGGTGAGGGGCTCTTGATTTAGGGAATTGGATCTGCTCCAGTTCCCCGAATTAAGCCTGAATGCCTTCCACATCCCCCCCCCAGGCGCTGTATAATCCTCCGGGTTTAGCGCTTCCCCCTTGATATATAATAATAATAATAATACTGGGACTGCAATGTGGATTTACGAAGTGCTGCTGTTTACTGTGCCAGCGAGTCAGTCGAGATACAAAGCAACACTACATTCACCGTACCTGGCCAACTCGAGAATCGTACGAGGCATGATTGAAGAACGTTCAACACAGGCCATTAGTCGATCCAAAGGACGCTACTTCTTCCACCTGTACACATCAAACTAGGCCTCATTAAAAACTTGGAGGGTTTTTAATAAGGTGGAGGCTTTGCCCAGGGTCTGTGAGAAGGGAGGCGGGATTCAGTTTGTACATTGGTCTGGGGACCGGCTGTGAATTTCTGAAGGGGCCCCATGGCCATCGACGTTGAATTTTGATTTTTCACTTTTTTTTTGGGGGGGGGGTAATTTCAATTTCAACTATTTTTAGTTTATTTAGAAAAACAATTATGTAAAATTCACTCAGACTAGGGACCCTTCAGCCTGCCCCGAGGGGCCCCAAAGCAGTCTTGTTCCACCTTGCAAAATTTCTCTTGGAGGCCTTGGGATTGCCTGTCTGAAGGCGAGGTTTGCCAAAGTTAGTTACGCTAAATTGAAGGAAGGCATCTTCATCGGACCTCAATTTCGGATGTCACTAAATGATTTCATTTTGAGGAAAGTCTCCAAGATGCTGAGCTGAGATCATAAGTAGCACTCAAGGACACTTGCCCAAGATTCTTGGGCAATCCACCATGAGGCCTGGTCACAGACTGGGCCGCGGGGGCGTTGACCCCCGGAACTCTCTCCAAGTAAACTCCAGGTAAATCATCACAGTAATTACGGAAATACTGCAGAAGAGATATTGGCAATCTATCATTACTGGGATGTTGGATGTCCTTCAAGAATCATTTCTTCTATTCTCAACTTGACTTTTTTTCCTGCTAAATCTCGGTGACGTTAGTGATGAACACAGTGAACAATTTTACCGTATGTTAATGCAACTAGTGGGACATTTTTATTGTGACTACGTTTCGCTCTCCAGGGGCTCTGTCAAGCCATTACAAGCAATACAGGAACACAGAGGGTGTATACAGGCATTAGAGTGAGGTGTAAGGCATACTCTGATACCTATATACATACCTTCTGTGTAGCTATTTTTTGTAACGTCTTGACCAAACTCCTGGAGGGAGAAACGTTGCACAATAAAAATGTCGCATTAACCGCACATGTGTCCTTTTACCTAACATTATGTACTGATGTACAAGTGTCCTTTCTACCAACATTATTACAATTTTACCATCCACTGAGGTACACAATAAACCAGCCGTTTCACCAGCAAAATCTAATCTTACGATAATGATTTCAAAGAAAAACTTAATTACCTAAAATAGTACTTAGAAATACTATAAGACTGACGTGCATCATGCAACACTCGTCCACTATTTTCAAAGCTGTTTTTTAGAAATACCTCACAGGATATACACACCGACAGGTGTATTTCTCTTAGCGTATACATATTGAGAGTTTGCTTTAATCCGCATTTTAGGTATTAAAGTATTCTTGACTGGTGGTGAAAAGGTGACATGCAGCCTTAATGACCCTAGTGTAGTCGATATACTTGTAGATAAATGGTTCTTAGAACCCACAAGTTTATAAATTGGATTATTAGTCTTATGTGCAACACTTGGGTATCTTTATCGAGGAAACGTTTCGCCACACAGTGGCTTCATCAGTCCATACAAAGGAGAATGGTGAAAAACAGGAGGAGTTTGAGGTAATCAGTCCCTCAACCTGGAGCTAACGTAATCAGTCAATCAATTTGACGGACTGATTACCTCAAACGCCTTCTGATCTTCACCACTCTTTTTTGTATTGGACTGATGAAGCACTGTGTGGCGAAACGTTTCCTCAATAAGCATACTGAAGCGTTGTACATGTGTCTAATTTATCACAGTCGATAGGCTCTAAACCCCATTAACCAACCAACCAAAAGCTTCATTTTTTTCCCCAGAAATGTTTAAAACCAGTCTGGAAAATAGTGCACCACACTACTATACTGAGCAATTAAAACCTCACATATCTGACTGCCATTTAAACTATTTAAACTAATTAAACAACGTCATTTAAATGCGTTCTTTACGCTATGCTATTTAACCCGATTATTAAAAATTTAAATGTTTAACCCCGTCCTTAAAGTAACACTGTTTATCCCAGTTATTTCAACTCAACAGTTTAAGTCATTTCTTTTATCATTTAACCTGAGGTATTAAATCTGTGTACTGTTTATATTGTCATTTAAACTCTGTTTTGACTGGTGTTCATGTCTTCTGCAGTAACTAGGATTGACAAGCGGTGTTATTGTGTGTTATGCAGTGTTACTGTGGTGTGTGTTGTTATTGTGTGTGTGGTGTTATTGTGTGTTGTGTAGTGTTACTGTGTGTTGTGTGGTGTTATTGTGTATTGTGCAGTGTTATTGCGTGTTATGTGGTGTTATTATGTGTTGTGTAGTGTTACTGTGTGTTGTGTGGTGTTATTGTGTATTGTGTAGTGTTATCGCATGTTATGTGGTGTTACAATCTGTTATGTGGTGTCACAATGTGTTATATGGTGTTACAGTGTGTTATGCGATCTCAAAAGATTTTACAGTGTCATTCGGTGCTATTTTTCATGACTTATAAAAGAAAACATACATGAAAACATCTTAAATCTCTCAGGAAAATGAATTAGTAACATACTTTAACTTCACAATTGCTCTAAATACTTCAAACATCAATTGTAAACACAAATAACACTTAAACGAAAAAAGCTGGTCCACTTATACCACATACATCCAACATGCACTTGGAACACACCATGGAACTCTCTCCAGTGTTACTGTGTGTTGTGTAGAGGTTTTGTGTGTGTTGGCAGTGTCACTCATTCTGTGAGCAATCATGCACCATTAAGGTGTTTGATAGTGTTATTCATCCTGTGAGCAATCATGCACCATTAAGGTGTTTGATAGTGTTATTCAGCCTGTGAGCAATCATGCACCATTAAGGTGTTTGATAGTGTTATTCAGCCTGTGAGCAATCATGCACCATTAAGGTGTTTGATAGAGTTATTCAGCCCGTGAGCAATCATGCACCATTAAGGTGTTTGATAGTGTTATTCATCCTGTGAGCAATCATGCACCATTAAGGTGTTTGATAGTGTTATTCAGCCTGTGAGCAATCATGCACCATTAAGGTGTTTGATAGTGTTATTCAGCCTGTGAGCAATCATGCACCATTAAGGTGTTTGATAGTGTTATTCAGCCTGTGAGCAATCATGCACCATTAAGGTGTTTGAGAGTGTCATTCAGCCTGTAAGCAATTATGCACCATTAAGGTGTTTGAGAGTGTCATTCAGCCCGTGAGCAATCATGCACCATTAAGGTGTTTGATAGTGTTATTCAGCCCGTGAGCAATTATGCACCATTAAGGTGTTTGAGAGTGTCATTCAGCCCGTGAGCAATCATGCACCATTAAGGTGTTTGATAGTTATTCAGCCCGTGAGCAATCATGCACCATTAAGGTGTTTGATAGTGTTATTCAGCCCGTGAGCAATCATGCACCATTAAGGTGTTTGATAGTGTTATTCAGCCCGTGAGCAATCATGCACCATTAAGGTGTTTGAGAGTGTTATTCAGCCCGTGAGCAATCATGCACCATTAAGGTGTTTGAGAGTGTCACTCAGCCTGTGAGCAATTATGCACCATTAAGGTGTTTGAGAGTGTCATTCAGCCCGTGAGCAATCATGCACCATTAAGGTGTTTGATAGTATTATTCAGCCCGTGAGCAATCATGCACCATTAAGGTGTTTGATAGAGTTATTCAGCCCGTGAGCAATCATGCACCATTAAGGTGTTTGATAGTGTTATTCAGCCCGTGAGCAATCATGCACCATTAAGGTGTTTGAGAGTGTTATTCAGCCCGTGAGCAATCATGCACCATTAAGGTGTTTGAGAGTGTCACTCAGCCTGTGAGCAATTATGCACCATTAAGGTGTTTGAGAGTGTCATTCAGCCCGTGAGCAATCATGCACCATTAAGGTGTTTGATAGTATTATTCAGCCCGTGAGCAATCATGCACCATTAAGGTGTTTGATAGTATTATTCAGCCCGTGAGCAATCATGCACCATTAAGGTGTTTGATAGAGTTATTCAGCCCGTGAGCAATCATGCACCATTAAGGTGTTTGATAGTGTTATTCACCCCGTGAGCAATCATGCACCATTAAGGTGTTTGAGAGTGTCATTCAGCTTGTGAGCAATCATGCACCATTAAGGTGTCTGATAGTGTTATTCAGCCTGTGAGCAATCATGCACCATTAAGGTGTTTGAGAGTGTCATTCAGCCTGTGAGCAATCATGCACCATTAAGGTGTTTGATAGTGTTATTCAGCCCGTGAGCAATTATGCACCATTAAGGTGTTTGATAGTGTTATTCAGCTTGTGAGCAATCATGCACCATTAAGGTGTTTGATAGTGTTATTCAGCCCGTGAGCAATCATGCACCATTAAGGTGTTTGATAGTGTTATTCAGCCCGTGAGCAATCATGCACCATTAAGGTGTTTGATAGTGTTATTCAGCCCGTGAGCAATCATGCACCATTAAGGTGTTTGATAGTTTTATTCAGCTTGTGAGCAATCATGCACCATTAAGGTGTTTGATAGTGTTATTCAGCTTGTGAGCAATCATGCACCATTAAGGTGTTTGATAGTGTTATTCAGCCTGTGAGCAATCATGCACCATTAAGGTGTTTGATAGTGTTATTCAGCCCGTGAGCAATTATGCACCATTAAGGTGTTTGATAGTGTTATTCAGCCTGTGAGCAATCATGCACCATTAAGGTGTTTGATAGTGTTATTCAGCCTGTGAGCAATCATGCACCATTAAGGTGTTTAAGAGTGTCATTCGTCCTGTGAGTATGCACCATTAAGGTATTTAAGAGTGCCATTCATCCTGTGGTCAAACCTGCACCACAGACAGACCAGAGCAGTGCCACTTACACCATTAACAAAATAATGTGCAGTGTCACTCGTTCTGTGAGTGAATATGTCACCATAAAAAAAACACATTTTCTTAGCTTCACTATCAGTGGATAAGTAAATTTGAAGAAGATGAATTAAAGAGAGAGAGAGAGAGAGAGAGAGAGAGAGAGAGAGAGAGAGAGAGAGAGAGAGAGAGAGAGAGAGAGAGAGAGAGAGAGAGAGAGAGAGAGAGAGAGAGAGAGAGAGAGAGAAGTAAGGTAGATACTAGTCTCACTAAAGTATACGACTTAATATAGCCATTAATTCTGATAAAAGAGCCGGTCCAGAGGTACTAAAACGTGGCTCGCGCAGCTTCACCAATTCTAGCCAAAGGATTAACTCACTTTGCATAGCACCCGTCTCGTTTATCTCACTTCACGAGGCATATACACTGAGAGGTGTGTATCTCTCAGTGTATATCCAGCGCGAACTGCTTCTCTCAGTATATATATATACACACACAGATGTGTATCTCTCAGTACATATACACTGAGAGGTGTGTATCTCTCAGTGTACATACACGAGATGTATGTCCTTGCGCATATACACAAAGAAATATGTATGTCAGTTTATGTATAACTAGTGGGCTTATATTTCTCAGCGTGTTTATACTGAGAATTCAGTTTGATACCTAACTTAGGAATTGGTATATGGTTGATGTGAGTGTGGATAGACGGATTGAATGGCCTAATGACTCGCGTGCAGTTCCTAGGCCTTAGACCTAACTAACACTCCCTTCTAAATTCAAATAGCGAATTGATGACAAAAAATGAAGGAAATACACATAAAGCAAAACAATATATGTCAACAAAATAAGAATGAGAAGAAAAGAAGAAGAAGAAGAAGAAGAAGAAGAAGAAGAAGAAGAAGAAGAAGAAATAGGAGAAGACAAAGAAGAAGAAACAAGAAGAGCTTGGTGAAGATCTCTCAAATTGTTATTGCATATTTTATCTCCATCGTGTGCTGTTACCTTTTTGTCACCAAGCAGTGTCGCCAGGCAATGTCACCAACCAATGTTACCAGTGTCACCAAGCAGTGTTACTAGGAAGTGTCACAAACAAGTGCCACCAGCCTGTGTAACCTGTCAGTGTTACCAGGTAGTGTCATTAACCAATGTTACCAGTCATTATCACCAATAGTTTCACCAGGCACTATCACTTGTCACCAGACAGTATCACCAAGCAGTGTCACCAGACAGTATCACCAAGGAGTGTCACCAGACAGTATCATCAAGCATTGTTATCAGGTAGCATCACTTGTGTCGCCAGAGTCACTAGTTGGTATCACCTGTGTCACCAAGCAGTATCACCAGTTTGCATCGCCAAGCAGTGTCACCAGACAGTATCACATGTATCACCAGGTAGTATCACCAAGCAGTGTCACCAGGTAACATCACCATTGTCACCAGACAGTAGCACCAAGCAGTGTCACCAGACAGTAACACCAGTGTCACCAAGCAGTCAGCAGCTGCACTATACACCACCATCACACTGCTTGCAACCATAACTGCTCCTTACTGGGGGTAAATCCGTGAATCATGCAGTTCACTCCACTTGCCTGTAGTTTACGTTGTTTGTGTGATGATAGAATATATAGGATGTGTGTGTGCGTGTGTGTGTGTGTGTGTGTGTGTGTGTGTGTGTGTGTGTGTGTGTGTGTGTGTGTGTGTGTGTGTGTGTGTGTGTGTGTGTACTCGTTATGTTTTGTCAGTCCATCTATTATAATTCTGTCAAGCAAGAGGAGCCATATATCTATGATACATTCCGGAAAATCAGAAGACTCTTGGATGTCGCTGCTAACCAGTACCTCTGGGAGTTAGCATTACAAGCCGATGCAGACATAACCAAATGTAAACATTGCTAGAGAAACTGTTGTCACAGCTTGCATCACTGTGTGCTGGAATACGAAAATAAAAAAAACATGGATTCAGGGACACCTCACTCACAAGTATTCAGGACATGCCCAAATATTTTATCCACGGTGATATAATACCAATCAGTCTGCAGAAAATACCCTGACTTTGCCTATTTTAAATAACCCGTAAATAATTCATAACCACATATAACTAACTCTTAAATAATTCATAACCACATATAGCTAACTCTTAAATAATTCATAACCACATATAACTAACTCAAATAATTCATAACCACATATAACTAACTCGTAAATAATTCATAACCACATATAACTAACTCGTAAATAATTCATAACCACATATAACTAACTCGTAAATAATTATTTAAAGCCACATAATAACTACACAGTGTAATGTTCTGACTGAATTCATAATTGTTTAAAGTCATTAATACTTTTCTGAATTCAATACGTTTGAAGGTAGTTCATTACCGCTGCGATGCGCTGACCAAATACTCGGTAATCTTTTGACTACCGCCCACTGGGTGGGTATGGGGTATATAATAATGATATCAAACTTTGCGAGCAGGAGACACCGCTTCTGACCCAACATTTTATTACTTTGCCTGACATTTGCTGGGTTCTGGCCTCATGGGGCCCTGTTATACCTATTCTTGGAGCTGTGCAATAAATATGGAAAACTGGAGGAGATAATTAGAACTGAGCATACTATAAACTCTGATCATACAACAGAGCGAAAAAATAATGTGAGCGACCTGGGAGTGGTAATGTCTGAGGATCTCACTTTCAAGGATCACAACAGTGCCACGATCGCAGCTGCAAGGAAAATGATAGGATGGATAATGAGAACGTTCAAAACGAGAGATGCCAAGCCAATGATAATCCTTTTCAAATAACTTGTTCTCTCTAGGCTGTAATACTGCTGAACATTAACATCTCCATTCAAAGCAGGTGAAATTGCAGATCTAGAGAGTGTACAGAGAACCTTTACTGCACATATAAGTTCATCAAACATCTCAACTACTGGGAACGCCTGGAAGCACTTGACTTGTATTTGCTGGAACGCAGGCAAGAGAGATATATCATAATCTACACTTGTAAAATCCTAGAAGGAATGGTCCCGAATCTGCACACAAAATCACTCCCTACGAAAGTAAAAGACTGGGCAGGTGGTGCAAAATACCCACAATGAAAAGTGGGGGCGCCATTGGTACACTAAGAGAAAACACAATAAGCGTCCGGGACCCAAGACTGTTCAACAGCCTCCCACCATGCATAAGGAGAATTACCAATAGACCCCGGGCTGCCTTCAAAAGGGAGCTGGACAGATGCTTGAAGTCGGTGCCGGATCAGCCTGGCTATGGTTCGTACGTTGGACTACTTGCGGCCATCAGTAACAGCCTGGTTGGTCAGGCCCTGATCCACTGGGAGGCCTGGTCGTGGACCGGGCCGCGGGGGCGTTGATCCCCGGAATACCCTCCAGGTAGACCGCCACTTCGTACAACCAAATACATTTCTTTATCAAACTGAGAGTAAATAAATGCTTTCTAAAGTCCCTAACTCATTTGTGTTTTTATTTTCTACCTGCGCTCCTACCTGGAGGGTGTTTCAGGGTTCAACGTCCCCGCGGTCCAGTCCTTGACTAGGCCTCCAGGTGGATCAGGGCCTGATCAACCAGGTTGTTACTCCTGGTCCCACGTAGATCAACGTATGAACCATAGCCCGGCTGGTCGGGTACTGACTTTAGGTATCAGTCCAGCTTTCACTTGAAGGCAGCCCGGGGCCTATTGGTAATTCTAATTATGCATGGTGGGAGGCTGTTGAACAGTCTTGGGCCACGGACACTTATTGCGTGTTTTCTTAGTGTACTAATGGCGCCCAGGACTACTTTTTTATCGGGGTATGTTGCACCGTCTACCCAGCCCTTTGTTTTTTTTTTCCTCGTTAATTTTTATAGGTCATGATCATATTTCCCAAAATCCTCTCTTTTTGCCTACAGGGGACGTCAAGTAATATTTCTTTAGTCTCTCTCTATAGTTAATTCCTTTCATGTCTGGTACACGTCTTTGGCCATTTTTTAGCTTCTTCAGTACATGAAAAGGGACACTTATGGAGGGTAGATAGACTTGGACACACCTCCAGCAACGCATAGGAAAACATCTGCTGTAAGGAAGCCAGGCACAGAGCTACAACATTGGTCAAGAAACACCCATACCTTGACGGTGAGGAATAATCAAGAAACGCCATGTTAACTAGAGTTATGTTATTAGAATGTGGAGTAGTGATTGACTCATAAGAGAGAGAGAGAGAGAGAGAGAGAGAGAGAGAGAGAGAGAGGAGAGAGAGAGAGAGAGAGAGAGAGAGAGAGAGAGAGAGAGAGAGAGAGAGAGAGAGAGAGAGAGAGAGAGAGAGAGAGAGAGAGAGAGAGAGAGAGAGAGAGAGAGAGAGAGAGAGAGCAGAAGTCCTGCGGACCTGCTGGTGGGGATCAAACAGTTTACTTGATACACTAATGGGGATGCTGAAAATTGGCTCAAAAGTTTCTCCAAACACACACTTGACTTGTGTCATGAAGATAAAGTGTCCGTCCTACGGGCCGAGGATAGGAAAAAAGAATGAGAAATAACCCTCTGAAGTATAAATAGATCCATTATACGTATCACTCCTCACTTGACACAACAACGGGAGAGTACTTACATTTGCATTATGTGAGTTGATTTGGAGAGAATTGTGTCGGGAACCCACTAATCCCTTACGGGCCTTCCCGGGGTACAACTCTAGCCTTGGTTCGCTTCCACCAAGCTGATCGCCTTGTTTTGTTTGTATGGGGTCGATTACACACCTGGTTCCCTTTATAATTTTAAAAAAAATAAAATAAAATAATAATAAAAATAATAATAATATATAATAAAAATAATAATAAATTTTTATTTCTACAAGTACATGTAAAAGGGGTATACAGGTTAGGCATAAATGACAAAACATTTTTATGCGATCATTTCGGGAAAATTAGGTCAATTTTGACCCGGATGCGACCCACACATCAACAAACCCCCCGGTCCCCATTTTACTGAGGGCAAACAAAACGCAGGTGTTTTAGGAAAACGTCCAATTTTTCCCCAGCCGCACGGGGGGCGATCCTCAGACCTAGTGTGGAGCTGAGTGTACTAGCGACGAGCTACGGGACACAAGATGTATTAATTAAACCTGTTATGTTTACAGGGTCTTTTTTTCAAAAATTGTCTCTTTTGGGTGAGGGGGTCGAGCACGCCCCGGGCCCCTACTTCCCTTTTTGTACCACCTAATTGGGGTTGCAGGAGTCGATTCATAGCAACTATCCCGCTGTTTATCTAGTTGGCGACTTCGTTCTCGTTCCTGGCTCCCTTTTTTCCACCTATTTGCCTTACCTAGCTTGTTTGCTAGGTCGATTTGTAGCTCCGGGTTCGATTTTTAAAAAAAGGGGAGTTTTATGATTCCTGGCTTCCAAGCCAATTGTATCAAAGAGGGAACTGATCGAGATCTTTTAAAGGGCCCAAAAAAGAGGCAAACTACCAAAAATTTTACGGGGGAACGCCTATTTACTCGTCGGAGAGGAGGAGAGGGATACACGATAAAAATATGTGGAAGGGTCTGAGTGGCGGGCCCCCAAAATCTGCATATACACAACATAGGGGAATGAGACATGGGGAAAATTGAAAATAAACCTCGAGAAAAACAGGCGGGCCGGGGGGCACAATAAGAGAACACTGTGGGCAACATCCATGGCCCAGAAGCTTAACACTACGACAAAATAACAGAAACAAAAAGGATAACAACCTCTCTTTCCCCGGCTTTTTATAACAGGGGGGGGGTTTAAACACTTTTTTTTTTTCAGGGGCATAAAAATAATGATCCCCTTTCTTTCCTGGTGACTCGGGCCCATTTTGTTTTATGACAGTTGAAGATTTAAAAAATTTTGAAATGTTCAGTCCCTCTTCCTTGGAAAATAAGGGAAACATCGTGGTATTCAGTCCCCCAGCATAGATGGAAAGGTGTTAGTCCTCAGCTGATGGGAAGGTGTTTATCCCTCACAAGATGGGAAGGTGTTCAGTCCCCCACATAGATGGAAGGGTGTTTTAGTCCCTCGCAAAAGATGGAAGGTGTTCAGTCCCCCACAAGATGGAGGTGTTTATCCCCAGCATAGATGGGAAAGGGGTTGTCCCTCAGCATAGAGGAAGGTGTTCAGCCCTCAGATAGATGGGGGTGTTCAGTCCCCCCATTGATGAAGGGGTTCCGTCCCTTGATAGTGGGAAAGGTGTTCAGTCCCTCAGATAAATGGAAGGTGTTCATCCCCCCCATAGATGGAAGGTGTTCAGTCCCCACATAAAGGAAGGTTTCATCCCAGCATAGATGGAAGGTGTTTGCCCTCAGCAAAGAGGAAGGGGGTTTAGTCTCTCAGCATAGATGGAAGGTTTTCATCCCCAGCTAGATGGGAAGTGTTCAGTCCCCCACATAGATGGAAGGGGGTTCATCCCTCAGCATAGATGGAAAGGGGTTCAGTCCCTCAGCATAGATGGAAAAGGGGTTCATCCCCCCCAAAATTGGAAGGGGTTTTATCCCTCAGCTAGATGGAAGGGGTTTTAGTCCCTCAGCTGATGGAAGGGTTTTTAGTCCCTCACAAGTGGAAAAGGGGTTCAGTCCCTCAGCTAGATGGAAGGTGTTCACCCTCAGATAGAGAAGGTTTCATCCCAGCAAAGATGGAAGGGGTTCAGTCCCCTCAGCATAGATGGAAGGTGCAGTCCCTCACAAAGAGGAAGGTGTTCAGTCCCTCAGATAGATGGAAGGGGTTCAGCCCTCGCATAGATGGAAGTGTTTAGTCCCTTAGCAATATGGGGGTTTTTCAGTCCCCCACATAAATGGAAGGGGTTCGTCCCCCAGCATAAAGGGGAAGGTGTTTTATCCCCCACATAATGGAAGGGGTTCATCCCCCCCGATAATGGAAGGGGTTCTGTCCCTCAGCTAGATGGAAGGTGTTTAGTCTCTCAGATAGATGGAAGGTGTTCAG
>NC_069412.1:23160742-23438242 GCF_026875155.1 Cherax quadricarinatus | reverse complement strand
ATCTTACCTAAGTGAAAATCAGCTGTAAAATTTTACTTGCAATCGTACCTGTAGTACATAAGACAGAAAGAGCTGACCAGTAATCATGCCAAGTGAAAGACTGAGCGGTAGTTGCTCCCTGAGCGGCTGCTGTCTACCAACATAACTCCCGCCTCCCGGTGGCCTGGTGGCTAAAGCTCCAGCTTCACACACGGAGGGCCCGGGTTCGATTCCCGGCGGGTGGAAACATTTCGACACGTTTCCTTACACCTGTTGTCCTGTTCACCTAGCAGCAAATAGGTACCCGGGTGTTAGTCGACTGTGTGGGTCGCATCCTGGGGGACAAGATTAAGGACCCCAATGGAAATAAGTTAGACAGTCCTCGATGACGCACTGACTTTCTTGGGTTATCCTGGGTGGCTAACCCTCCGGGGTTAAAAATCCGAACGAAATCTTAATCTTATCTTGAACTACGTCAGGCTTGTGCAAATATGGAAGAAAAGGTACAAACGAAAGGGAAAAGTTTTGTGAGACTCACAACACATTACCTAAATGAAGAGAAAATGCTACACAGCCTTAATTTTAAAATTTATAAGAGAAAGCATGATATGGCTTTTCTGAATAAGTAGGAGAGTGTTAGATATTTATTTAATAGCTCGTAAAGTGCTTAGTAAATATAGCCTAGACACTTTAGATCACCCTTACTTGTTGAGAAAGTTAAAGTCCTGGACCTGGAGAACATTCCGAGGCAACGCCCCTGAGGCCCGGTCTGTGATTAGTCTTCCTTGTGGATCAAGGCCTAATCAACCAGGCTGTTACTCCTGACCGTACGCAGTCCATCCTACGAACCACAGCCGGGGTCTATTGGTAATTCCCTTTATGGATGATGGCATACTGTAAACAGTCTTGGGCCTCTTACAATTATTGTGTTTGTCTTTAAGTGCCCTCATGGCATCCCTGCTTTTCATTTGGGGTATACTGAATCGTTGCCGAGCCTATTGCTTTTGTAGGAAGTAATTTGTGGGCAGATTTGGGACCAGTCCCTCTTGGATTTTCAAGGTGTAAATTACGATGTATCTCTTCACCTGACAGAGTACAGATCTACCTGCCTGGAGTCTACCCGGAGGGTATTCCAGGGATCAACGCCACCGCGGCCCGGACCATGACCAGGCCTCCGGGTGGATCAGGGCCTGATCAACTGGGCAGTTACTGTTAGCCGTACATAGTCCAACGTACGAACTATAGTCCGGCTGATCCGGCACTGACTTTGAAGGCAGCCAGGGGTCTATTGGTAATGCCCTTTATGGCTGGTGGGAGACTGTTGAACAGTGTTGGGCCCCGGACACTTATTGTGTTTTCTCTCAGTGTACTAATGGAGCCCCTACTTTTCATTGAGGGTATGTGATTTCTGTGTGCAGATTAAGAATCATTCCCTCTAGGATTTTCCAAGTGTAGATTGTGATGTATCTCTCTCGCCTGCGCTCCATGAGAAAGTTTGAGCTATCTTGACTAGGTGAGAAAGTTTGATTCTTCGAGTCTTCCTGAACTGGTGGGAAAGTTTGGTTCTCCCTGACTAGGTGGGAAAGTTTGTGTCATCCTAACTTGATGGGAAAGTTTGAATCATTCTGATTTGATGGAGAAGTTTTTGTCACTGACTTGATAAGAACATAAGAACATAAGAACGAAGGAACACTGCAGAAGGCCTACTGGCCCATGCGAGGCAGGTCCAAGTCTCCTACCGGCTTAAGCCAATGCACCCAACCTAGTCAGGTCAGGTCACATTGACTTAAGGGAGGAACACGGCAACCGACCTGGTAGCACAAGCTATCAGGTCTAACTCACACCCACCCACATCTACTCATGAAATTTAACCAACCTATTTTTAAAGCTACACAACGTTCTGACCTCTATAACGGTACTTGGGAGTTTGTTCACCATCCACAACTCTATTACCAAACCAGTACTTTCCTATATCCTTCCTGAATCTGAATTTTTCCAACTTAAAACCATTGCTGTGAGTCCTGTCTAGGCAAAGATATTTTCAAAACACTAATTTACATCCCCTTTATTAAATTCCTGTCTTCCATTTATACCCCTCATCATATCCCCCCTAATTCTACGTCTTTCTAGAGAGTGCATTTTTTCAGGGCCCTTAGTCTATCCTCATAGGGAAGGTTTCTGATACAGGGAATCAACTTTGTCACCCTCCTTTGTACATTTTCCAGAGAATTATATCCATTCTGTAATACGGGACCAAAACTGTGCAGCATAATCTAAATGAGGCCCCTAACCAAGGATGTAAGAGTTAAAGAACAACCTGAGACTCCTATTATTTATGCTTCTGATATGAAGCCAAGGATTCTATTAGCTTTATTGCGAACACTTATGCACTGTTGTCTTGGTTTCAGATTACTGCTAACCAGAACTCCCCAAATCTTTTTCGGCAATCCCATGTTACAGGTGACGGTGAAGGCTGCTTCATCATTTCCCAAAAAAATTCAGACCACTGTTAAGGATTCCAGTGAAGATATTTTTTTTTTGCATAATCCAGCCCAAGTTTCTTTTGTGGCTTGGAGAGGATTGTTTTCTTAACCTGACAGTGATTACTGTAGCCCAGTTCTGACACATGTCTGTTTAACAGTTCTTACAGACACCTCGAGAGAAGATGTGTGTTCTTTTCTTTCAAATTCTCTAGCAGTTATTTTAGGTGTACTCTTTAACTGCTTCTTTAACCCTTTGACTGTTTCAGGCCCCTCTCTGAAACTGTCATTCTATGTCGCTCAATTTTTGAAAAAAAAAAAAAAAAATTATTTTTCTTATGAAAGAAGAAAAAACTTTTCCCGAGGAAAACCCAAAAGTTCGAAATTTGGTCGAAAACCGGGGAATTATGCCCCCCCCCGCGAAAATTAGGGGCTCGGCGACATATGACTTGAGGGGAAAATTTGATCACTCTGTTTTTGGGGGGACTTTTTAATCGCCTGACGGGGGGAAATTTTTGAGTCACCTCCCGGGAAAAAAAACCCCACAAGAGAGTGTTTCGGCCCCACAAACAAGCAGAAGCAATGAAAAGGGGTAACCTTTAATAAGTATGGAGGGACCCCTCGCAAAAAGGGCAAAGCCTCGCCAGAAATGGTCTTTCCCCACAAGGTTACACCTCGCCACTAAGTTTACCCCCCTCCAAAAAAAGGTTACAGCTACCCCTTACTGATTATAGCCACACCGGTATTGGGTTTACAGTCCTTCACTACTGATAGTGGTCCTGTTACTTTTTGGCCTCGCCGCGTTTCCCGCCCACAATTGAATGACCCACTCTGCCCCTCAGTAGGTGTGTCACCACTGAAGGACTACCCCCACTGTACCCTAAATAAATCTAATGACACGAGTTTGGCTGGAAGCCATGGGTTCTGCCATGTCCTCCTTTGGGCCACGGGGCCCCATTTTCGTGTTGATAGTAGACTCACCCTTAATAACTTCACTCAAGGTTGTTTCTTGCCGACCAACGCTCAATTAAGGGTTATCATGTGACAGAAACAGTATCGGGTTTTTTTTTTTTTTTCCATGATGGATACAACAAAACGACTCCGTACCTCGCGGTACTCCACTTAGGACGCACGCAGGTTTTTTTTTCCGGCCCCCGCCTTTAGATACTCCGGTAATAAGACAGCTAAGGCGCTTTTTATAAAACATCAAAAAACAATTTATTTTAGATAACGGAAAAAAAGGGTGAGAAAAAATAAAGAGAAATTTGATAGTTTTCCTCTCCTACACAAATAAACCGTACATAGGGCACTGAAACCCTTTGACGACTTTCGGACCGACTTGGGGGTTTGGGGGGGGGGGGGGGGGGGGGGGGGGGGGGGGGGGGGGGGGGGGTTTGGCATGTTTTAAAACCCTACATTTTTTATTTTTTTTAACACAATTTTTTACAAGGTTAAAAGGTTAAAGTTCCAATTCATTTCAAAGTTTTTACGTACATCACACATTTTAAATCTCCTCAAACCCTAGCGTTACTACATGCTTTAAAGGTTTTCAGCTTTTAAAGCAAGGCGTCATTCAGGCTCAACCTATATGACCCTTTTTTACACAAAATTTTTACACTGCAACCCTCTTTTTTGCCTTCGCCCTTTAAAGGGGGAAACTTTATGTTGGGGAAGTGTTTTTGACCCCAAGAACAAGAGATCCCACCTTTTTGGGGTCAAACCGATTTCATCCCATTCCCCAACGTTTTATAACCCCACGAGTTATACAACGCCTTGGATAAACTACAATTTCATCACTGTACTTGAGAGCGTTTCTCGCCTCCACATCTGCCTCGGTATTTGATGGTATAAACCTTGGTCATAGATACCGACAAATTGGTTTAGAAAAGACACGTAAGCAAACACTAGGGCATATTTACTGGAAAACGTTTCGGTCCTAGGCCCTTGATCACTACTGATCAGGGTCCCAGGACCGAAACGTTCTCAAGTAAATATATCCTAGTGTTTGCTCACATGTCTTTCTCTATATTTGATATTATGTAAATTTCATTTAGTTTGAAAAATGGAAGAGAAAAAATTACGATTGTCCAGTCCATTTGTTCTAATAAGGAATTCCAGAAAATGACTAATATTTTGAAAAAGCTACTCGTCCATTTTCTTCTCCTCGATCGACCAGCAGCGTAGTGCTTGTGTTTGAAATTCTACAACATCAAACGACATATTTTTTTTTGTTTATTTTTAAAGGCGTGGTCTGGTAGGACAATGGAAGGAGTCGGTCATATGTGGAGGGTGATATGACTAAGACCAACGTCAGGAGGCATTTTTCCTGTCTCCTGAGGAAATAAACCTACAGTAGATGAAAACTATTGAGTTCATCTATAAAATCCGGCAGCCACCCAGTGTTATAGGCGAGCCCCGAGCCACCAGTTAAAATAAAACATCATCACAGGTGTAGTAGCATCATTTGCAGAGCAGCCACGTTTAGCAACAGCACATGTTGCAGCAGCAGCAACAGCACGTATAGCAACAGCAGCAGCTGCACGTACAGCAGCAGCACGTACAGCAGCAGCAGGTACAGCAGCAGCACACACACACACACGTGTCCATCACCTTTCACCTTTATTAATCCTTTACCTTTACCAAATAAATTCTTGTATTTCAGCGAGGATGTATTTTCCTGGCAGAGCTACAGTTTTCAAGTGAAAAATGAAAACTGCAGAGTAATCAACAATAGACAAGAACTTTCAAAAGAGTAAAGAATCAAGATAAAGAAATACACAGAATATGAAAACAAAATATTAAAGAAAGAAAAAGATAAGGACGATAATAAAAGATTTATCCACAGAGTACTGGGTCCAATCCCTCCCACCAAATGGTTTCTCGAAAGACTCAAGAATGGTTAGATAGAAATAGGGGAAAAAAATATAGTAAAAATAACATGGAATTTCGCAAACCATTTGTTTAACTATATCGACAATTTCCAACCAAGGTAGGGGGGCGGCCCAAAGAATAAGACAGTCACTATCACTCATTCAGTAGCTATCTTGCCAAAAGTACCCGGATATAACAATTTAAATGTATCCAAACCATAACATTCCTACTAATCCTTCAGAGTGTAGTTCCCACTTCAAGAACTCAGCTAAATACCTCAGTATAAGCACTGTAGCTCCCACTTCAAGAACTCAAAACTGACTAACAACTTCACATAATATTATATACAAATAAAGATGGTGTAATCTACAACGTACTAGAAATAAAAGCTCCTATAAACTATAAGGGCCTAAATATCATGAGACTCACTGAAACAAAACCGGAGGATCAGATATCAAATGTGGTAATATTCAGAGAAGATACTTGATATATACACGGGACAGAGTTCGTAAAACAGGTGGTGGAATTGTAATGTTGGTCAAGAAATCATTACAAGACAGAGCAATCAAAATCCAAGACAGTTTATATAAGAATCATCGTGATACAAATCCAATTTACGTGAGACGAATTCCAACATAAGTGTAGTTTAAATGCAACATACTTGCTATTCCACCTGATAAAATAATCTGAGAGACTGAAAGATGCTGGTACACTGTGATGTCGTGTAGGGAGGGTGCATTATTATCATAATCATAGCCGAGAGATAAACCCGTAAGGGTCTACAGAGTGTATTATAATCATGGGGGAGCGCTAAACCCGTAGGATTATACAGTGCATGGGGGGGGGATGGAAGGTATTCAGGCTCAATTCAGGGAACCGGATCAGAGATAAAATTCCCTAGATCAAGAGCCCCTCACCAGCGTCAAGGAAACTCTCAGAGAGAGTAGATTATTGTGAGGTGGAAGGAGGGGAAGCATTCATCTTCCTCCCCCACTCTACACACACAAACACACACACACACACACACACACACACACACACACACACACACACACACACACACACACACACACACACACACACACACACATATGTAACACCGACACTGTTTGTTTAGTGTTTAATTATTATGTCAAGGTTAGGATTGTTATTACATCAGATGAATACTTTTCATTGTCTGACATCTGAGATAATGTCTAGAGCCTTTGTTCTAATAACCCTTATTATTTTCTATATTTACCACTGTTATAATACTGCCTGATAGATCTGATATATTTGTATACTGAAAGTCGAGGTACCGCCTTGTAAGAATTACGAACAAAACACATTGTAGGCGTGGCTTAAATCTTGCCAGACTGCTGGAGGGCTTTTCACCCTCTTCTCCACCTTCACAAAAGCTCAGAGGAGCAGTTGACGATTTGCTGCCGATAGGGGAGAAAGTGAGCTGTTGCTGTTTCCAGTAACGTAGCCTCACACACAAACACTTTTTTTTTTAACAAACTGACCATTTTGGTATTAAATTTCTGAGCTTGTCTTGTATCTGTAGCATATGACCATTGTGTGGACTCCAACGTTTTATCATGGAGGAGCGCTAAACCAGTAGGGATTATAAGCGCCTGTGGGGGCGGGGGGTGGAAGCATTCAGGCTCAATTCATGGAAATGGAGCACAGATCCAATTCCCTAGATCAAGAGCCCCTCATCAACATCAAGGAACCTCCATTTAGGGGTCTCCAACGTTTTAATGCCATTGTCGACATAGCCACTTCAAGAAACGGTCATTCCTGAACTTCGCTCAAAGTATTCATAAAGACTGCCACGTTTTCACTAACACATATCACACAGTATGTCAAGAGTGGAGTTAGCTTCTGCACTTTAGGACTGTTGTTTAGCATTTGTCCCTGTGATAATAATAATAATAATGTTTAGCACTGGGCCATATGTGCACTGACGGTGCTCTTCTTTTCGGAAATAGACGCTGTGGGGCGTTGGAGACATGAGGCAGCCTTTGTGTGCTTAAGTGGAGTGCACTACGTTTTGTGAATTTTTAACCCGGGGGAGAGTTAGCTACCCAGGATAAGCCAAGAAAGTCAGCCCGTCATCGAGGACTTTTATTTCCATTAGGGTCCATTCAATCTTGTCCCCCAGGATGCGACCCTCACCAATCGATTAACACCCAGGTACCTACTTACTGCTAGGTGAACAGGGACAGCAGGTGTAAGGAAACATGCCCAACGTTTCCACCCATGCCTAGGATTGAACCACGGACATTCAGTGTAAGGTAAGAGCGTTGCCAACCGATCCACCTGTGTAAAATGGTGACTAGAGGTAAAAAAAATTCGTTTAAACTCCTAACTTAAGCTTGCCTGCAACAGGACCCGCTTCGATAACAGAGGTAAGCATGTCACACACACATAGGAGGCAGGATCCATACATAGCTTCAAGAAGTATGATAATGCTCATGGAGCAGGGAAAGTGGACTTAGTGGTGACCAGCAAGAGGCGGGGCCAGGAGCTATGAATCGACCCCTGCAGTTACAATTAGGTGAGTACAATTAGGTGAGTACACACACTACAATCTGGGTTATTTCAAGTGGATGTTATCGCTACTGCTGCTTGGTTGCTATTGCCAACATCGGAAGGAGAGACATTGCCTCGCAACTCTTACATTGTTAAATTCTTTCTCTCTCTCTCTCTCTCTGTCTCTCTCTGCCTCTCTCTCTCTCTCTCTCTCTCTCTCTCTCTCTCTCTCTCTCTCTCTCCTCTCTCTCTCTCTCTCTCTCGTGTTCAACTCCCCCTTCCCTCGTTTTGTTTCAGTTGTCTCATTCTCAAAAAATATTTAATGAAACTGTCACTGCCCAGATTCCTAGAATTAATTTCAATTACCATGTGCATTTGACATATAAATTCTACATCTTACAATATTCTGCGATATCTTACAATAACCTAATTTTTACGATATCCTTTTTTCCTTTCAGGTCTCTGATTATTTACGCTCGCTGCATTGCCTGATCATTAGTTAGCAGGTGTGGGTTCCCCACACCTGTTTGGTTGTCAAGACTGATGGGTCTTGGAATGGTACCTATTCTACCACTCTATTATAACTCTCAACCACAGCTGCCAACAACTGCCATCATATAATCAACCACAGTCACTGCCATAATCAACTACAATCACTACCAAACACCACTGCTAACATTATCAACCACCACCACTGCCATAATTAATCACCACCACTACCATAATTAGCCACCGCCACAACCAACACTTACCAATAACCACTATCACCTCTACCAACACTACCAGCATGTATGATAATTCTATATAACTGTATTTGTGTATACCTGAATAAACTTACTTAACGGAGGCTGCCTCAATCTACCAACATTACCACCATCACCAACGGCGATCAGTACATACTAACACCACTACTAACCATTACCACCACCACCACAAACACTGCTTACAAGCGCAATCATCACCAACCACGGTTACCACAACCTACCAATACTACCCACTATCATCAACTGCCCTCCCCACCCCACAGCAGTTCACCTTCCTTCCACGCCCCTCCAACCTCCCCCCAGATGCCCTGCATAACCCACCTCCTCCTCCTCCACCTGCCCTATACACACCACAAAATGATCCAGCTGCCCTGCAACGTTAAACTTAAACTCCTCCAGGTGGCCTACACATGGAGGAACCAGGATGCGGGTCTGGTGAGTAGCACCAGATGTGAAGATGCTGAGGATCACTCTTATCTCGTCTGTGTCCGGAGGATGCTCACAAGGGGGGTGGTGGTATCGGTGGTTGATGCGCTGACGCTGGTGTTGTCGTGGTGTTGAAGGACGTTGTTGATGGTGCTTTGGTTGTTGTTAACGCTGTTGTTGTCGTGGGTGTTGGTGTTGACGAACGTTGACACTATTTTGGTTGTTGACGCTGTTGTTGTCGTGAGTGTTAGTGTTGGTGTAGAGGTGAATATTGTTGGTGGTGTTTTGGTTGTTGTTGAAGCCATTTTTTTCTGGTACTACTGTTGTGTCGTGGTGATGGTACGGGTAATAATACCCAAGCTGGTATTGCCTATGCCTCTGGTAATGATGGTGATCATTAAAAATAAATAAATATTTCTTCTTTATTGATATTTCATATAACAATTACAAAGAAGACATACAAGAAAGGTATCTGAATTTTTTTTTTTCAAAATGTCCTTAGTTGTATTTCTCGCTTCAATGGCAATAACTTCTAGGTATGTGTGATTAAAACAAATGTGAACACTAAAAAATATTGCTTATTGAAAGGCTAAATTTTATATAACCAAAAATACGACTTTTTTTTCGACATTCAATTTAAGTAAGGTCTGTGATGGACTAAATACATCGATTCCAGGCTGAGGGACTGATTCCCTCAAACTTCTTCTCTCCTTACACCGTTTTTCTTTATATTGGACTGATGAAGCCACTGTGTGGCGAAACGTTTCCTCAGTAAGGATTCCCATATGTTGTGTACGAATGGTATATAATACCGACAAGATGAGATTAAGACACATGTGCAACATCTGGGTATCTTTATTGTAGACGTTTCGCCATCCAGTGGAATTTGTATTGATAAAGCTACTGGATGGCGAAACGTCTACAATAAAGATACCCAGATGTTGCACATGTGTCTTAATCTCATTCCCATATGTTGCTTAAGTATCTCATTCTTCAACTTTTAAGGTCATTATCGTTTAGGGAATGTTTTACTTAATTATTATATACCTATATACAAATTATGTATTCATCTCTGCAGCGCTATATGTGGGTTTAGCGCTTAGTTATGATTATATTAATAATGTATTTACCTCTATACGGCGGTCGTAGCGCGTACAACCTGTCATGCTCCTCTACGATTTTTGTAATATCACTGCCGACTGAAGGTCCCTTGACTGTAGACAGAATTTATGTAGTGTTAAGATTTTACTCCTGACTAGAATATTCACTCTTATTATCTCGCACACTGCAGGACCGAGGTTCGATCCCAGGTAGAATGGAAATGTTGGACATGCTTCCTTACACCTGTTGCTCCTGTTCAACAAGCATGTTAACTAACTAATGTGAGTCGCATCCTGGGGGAGAAAGTATTAAAGGATTCCAATAAAAATCAGCCAATCTGACGACAGAAACTTTATCACGTTAACCTGAATCGCTAACCTCCACCTTTCCCAGGTTAATAGTCCGTAGCAAATATATATATATATATATATATATATATATATATATATATATATATATATATATATATATATATATTATATATATATATATATATATATATAATATTATTTTTTTTTTGAGGGGAAGGGGGGGCAGACTGGGAACTCTTAACGAGCACCCTTAAGGTGCACAGCATAATATAGCCGTTATGGCTAGTAGTATTTTTGGTAGTATTATTATTATAATCAAAAAGAAGCGCTAAGCCACAAGGGATTTTTGGTAGTAGTAGCAATAGTATTTTTGGTAGTAGTAGTAGTAGTATTTGTGGTAGTAGTAGTAGTATTTGTGGTAGTAGTATTTGTGGTAGTAGTAGTAGTAGTTGTTGTAGTGCTTGTGGTAGTATAGCAGAAGTGGTAGCAGATATGTGATGACGGGGTTTATTGTTCTGAAGAGAATTATTGTTAATACCTCAGAGATGATTTAGCTGCCTTTATTCTGTTTAATTGTTGGTAGAAATAGCGATTAATGATGATTCAAGGCATTTGTGTCTACAGAAATTGAGTCGTTGAATTTCATTAGGTAGCTGGCGAAATTCCGGTGTTGTATGCAGGCGTTGTTCAAGTTATCGTTCCTACATGCACTGTGTTTATTGAGACGTGTTTCGAGGTTTCTTGCTGTTTCACCTACGTATATTCTGTCACAGCCTCACTCCACAGGGTTCAATGTTCTTCAATTTCGTCCTAGTCGCTGGTTGCGATGACGACTCTAGCGTTAGCTTTCGCGAGTACAAAATTTAGAGATGTTCGATGCAACCAGACTGTAGGAAAGAATTATAACGTTGTTAGGAGTGGTGTTAATGCGTGGAGAACTGATCACCTGAAGGGATCTCTTTTCTTGGAGTCTTTGATGAAAAATTAAGGAAAATGCAGCTCGGTGAAGGTTTCGTTTATGTACACTCCTCATCAAGAAACTCTGGAAGAAACTCAGAAGAGCCTTTATTTATAGAAGTGCACAACATTTCGCTTGCGTCAGCACCGATGTTTCTCAGTACATATATGCTGAGAGTTTACTTTAATCCTAGTTTTGGGGATTAATGTATTCTTGGCTGATGGTGAGCAGGTGAAATCCGGCTTTAACGACCATTATGTAGTCGATAGGCTTCAAATCTCATGAACCAACCAACCAGTGCATCAGATGGACTGGTTGGAAGGTCAGATAGGCCTACGGTAGCTCAATATTTATTATTGAAACTATTGTAATTAGAGTAAAATTACTGTCAACTATAAATAAAAAAAAAAGATGTACAACTTAAACAAATTATGATCAATTTCTTTAGTATTAAGTAGTCTGTAAGCCATTAAATAAAGTTTGCCCATAATGCCTAGGCATGATAGTGGCTCTTTGCACTGCAACTCATTACTGCAATTTCATAATCTCAATGTAATATTGCAAATAAATTTTGTTTGTTTACCTGAGGATGTTGATATGAAGATTGAGTTGTACAGGTGTGCTAGCCTGATGTTTGTTTCTTTTCTTGAGTATAATGTGGAGAAGAGGAAAGGCTAAATTGCAAACACTCTGCTTTGAGAAGGTGTGTTGATAATTATATTTAGAGGTACTTCCAAATATTTTCGGCTAGTATGTTCCTCTTCGATCCTGTTAAGAGCTCGGCCTGCTCTCAGTCCATAAGATCCAAGACAGTGTTCCTGTGCACCACAACAACGTTGTCTTCGTTACTAATGGACTGAGACCAGGCTGAACTCGACAACGTTGAGATGTTGTAGTAGAAACATCTCTAATTCCGACTCGAGAAATCGTAATGACACGATTGCAAACATACCACGGTACGGGCGGGGATTGAACTAGCGGTGAGTGAGCGGTGAGCTGGCCCAATGGCTAACGCGTCGGTCTGGAGTTTTACGATCCATCGCGAGTTCAATCCCCGCCCATACCGTGGTTCTCTAATTCTGACTAAAGACACTATTCCTCAATGCAGAGTTTTTTTTCTCTTTTTTTAAGTTAAGCCTTGCCCCTCGCTCACATCATACTCAAGAATAGAAACACACATCAACCATTAACACTTGCACAACTTAGGCTTACCAGCGCCTATCAGTAATTAAAAAAACTGCTGGCGCCCAGGTGTTGGATATCAGTGATTATTCAACTGCGAACAGGTACTGGGTATCAAAGACTGAACATTCACTGGAATATCGATAATGGGTATCAGAATCAACCTTGGATTTACCGGCGCTTCATATCAAATGTTAAGTAACTACTGAATTGCTGGTGCTGGGCATCAGAGGTTAAGCAACTACTCAGTACCGGTGCTGGGTATCAAAGTTTAAGTAACTACTGGATTATCGAAGCTGCCCCGTACACCATATTTAATAAAAAATGGATAATATTTCAACTTTAGATTCAAGGTTTCCACTTGCTGAATTTCAATAGTCATTTTTCAATTCAGGTTCAATTCAATGTCGTGAGCTGCCTAATACTGCTGTCATCTCACAGCACCCAGCGACCAGTCCTATCTCACAGCATCCAGCAGAGATGGCATCTCACATCCAGATAGTGCTGTTATCTCACAGTATCACAGGACCAGATAGCGCTGTTATCTCACAGCATCACAGGACCAGATAGTGCTGTTATCTCACAGCATCACAGGACCAGATAGTATTATCTCACAGCATCACAGGACCAGATAGTGCTGTTATCTCACAGCATCACAGGACCAGATAGTATTATCTCACAGCATCACAGGACCAGATAGTGATGTTATCTAACAGCATCCAGCGACCAGATGGTACTGTTATCTCACAGCATCACAGGACCAGATAGTGTTATCTCACAGCATCACAGGACCAGATAGTGCTGTTATCTCACAGCATCCAGCGACCAGATAGTGCTGTTATCTCACAGCATCACAGTGTTATCTCACAGCATCACAGGACCAGATAGTGCTGTTATCTCACAGCATCCAGCGACCAGATAGTGCTGTTACCTCACAGCATCCAGCGACCAGATAGTGCTGTTATCTCACAGCATCACAGGACCAGAAAGTGCTGTTATCTCACAGCATCCAGCGACCAGATAGTGCTGTTATCTAACAGCATCACAGGACCAGATAATGTTGTTATGTCACAACACAGGACTAGATAGTGCTGTTATAAACCACGGTATGGGTGGGGATTGAACTCGTAGCTAGTGAGTCGTAAAATTCCAGACCGACGTGTTAGCCACTGGGCCAGCTGGCTACAACAAGATTCATGCAACTAGGAATATTTACACACCATAGGAAGGCTAGCACAGGCACCACTGTGACCTCATGGAATCATACAGGCTGACATGTAACATCATACAATCACTTCTGACCGAGATATCAACAGCCTGCCAATACAGACAAGATGTTCTCGAACACCTGAATGCGTCTCCGGGTGTTCACAAACCTGCGAATAATTCAAACATCTACTATCAAAACTATTTAACCCCCCCCCCCAAAAAAAAAAAAAGTAACAGCGCTGAGCACTGCAGAACACCTACCGTTACTGTATTCTCCGGCAAAACACAAAGGCTTATATGAGTAGAGAAGCACAGCCATGGTGTTTGTCTGAAAAATGTGGTTGATGAATACCAGTAGACAACTCATTAATGAAGATCATATATACACGAAAACATGGCAGTTTACACGTGGGAATGCCTCTCACACTCAAGCAAAATTCGACAATAAGAGTGAAGAAGTGATGTAAATGGTTTAGAAAACCGACAAGTTGAACAATGAGACACTTGTGTAACATTTAGGAATCTTTACTGAGGTAACGTTTCGCCAGCCAGTGGTTTCTTCAGTCCAATGCAGAGAAGAACGCTGGAAGATACAATGGTAAATAACAATGCAGAGAAGAACGCTGGAAGATACAATGATAAATAACAATGCAGAGAAGAACGCTGGAAGATACAATGATAAATAACAATGCAGAGAAGAACGCTGGAAGATACAATGATAAATAACAATGCAGAGAAGAACGCTGGAAGATACAATGATAAATAACAATGCAGAGAAGAACGCTGGAAGATACAATGATAAATAACAATGCAGTCATTATATGCCTAAGAATATATAATAGCAACGGTCTCATGATAATTTTGGAGGGCATTAAGACCTCTTAAGGAGCGGGGATGTCTTGATGCTGGTGAAGGGCTCTTGATTCAAGGAATTGAAGCTATCGTCCCCTTCAGATAAAACCTGATTTCCTCCCGTTTCCCAGGCGCAATATGAACCGTGAATGTTATAATAATAATAATAATAATAATAATAATAATAATAATAATAATAATAATAATAATTATACTAATAATAATTATTATTAGTATAATAATTATTATAATCAGAGATAAGAATAACCATTCCTCACCGTCTTCACATCAAAATCACTCCACTGGGAAGCAAGAGGCTCAGTACAGTGTGCAAAAATACCTCCAATGAAAAGGAGGGGTGATATACGAGATAACTCAGTAAATATAAAGGGACCAAGACTCTTCAACGCCCTCCTTTCATACATAAGGTGAATTACCACCAGACCCCTGGCTGTCTTCAAGGGAGAAACTTGATGAATTCTTCACGCTAGTTACCAATTAACCGGGCTGTGGTGCCTGTTTTGGTCTACGTGCGAACAGCACCAACAGCCTGACTGATCATGTCGTCATCCAGGAGGCCTGGTCTGGGACCGGGCCGCGGGGCAGCGACCCCTGGAATTGTCTACAGGTAAAATGCAGAATTATTTCCCAGCAAAACTACAATAAAAGCACGATTACCTCATCTTCTGTCCCCAGTGTCAATGCAGTACTTTCAAATAACCTGTGTATTGAACTGATCAAGTCACTGGTTGGCGGAACATCTTGAGAGTAAAGATATCCAGGTGTTGCACATGTGTCTTATCCATCTACAGTGAGTCTCAGTTTTACTCAACCTTCCTACACAAGTGGGCCACATTTGATGGTCAAATGTGTGATGAGAGCCGCACGGTTTTTGTTGACAATGTCCAGTGTGGAACTTACATAAAAGTGAATTCATAATTTCATGTGAGGGCCGCATTCATTTCCTAGAAGGGTCACATGATGCCCGCGGGCTGCAGGTTGAGAGGCCCCTGAATTCTACACTAAAGGCGTCAAGAGGTGTGGCTAACTGGTCCACAGGTGATCCACAGGTGGCTCATAGACGACACCCTGGCAGCTCACTGACCATCCAGGCAAAAAAAACTCACATGTCTGACACGTCACCCCGGAACACGTCGTGATATGCAGGATACTAAACAACCTCTCCAGAGCTCAAGGTTCAAGTTGTGTACCACCTTAAGATTTAAACAACCTCATCGGAGTTCAAGGTTCAAGTTGTGTACCACCTTAAGTCTTCGGACTGCTGGTAACTTGGATCACCATCTATTTTCTTGTTTACAATACTCACCAGTGCATAAGACGACAAATATACAGATCCCTCAAGATCATTTCATGTACGTGAGTCAATACACACACACACACACACACACACACACACACACACACACACACACACACACACACACACACACACACACACACACACGCATGGAAGGCAAATCCTGTGTCACAAACCTTCTGGAGTTTTATGATAAAATAACAGAAGACACGAGAGAGAGGGGTGGGTTGATTGCATCTTCTTGGACTGCAAGAAGGCCTTTGACACAGTTCCTCACAAGAGATTAGTGCAGAAGCTAGAGCATCAGGCGCATATAACAGGAAGGGCACTGCAATGGATCAGAGAATACCTGACAGGGAGGCAACAACGAGTCATGGTACGTAATGATGTATCACAGTGGGCACCTGTGACGAGCGGGGTCCCACAGGGGTCGGTCCTAGGACCAGTGCTACTTTTGGTATATGTGAACGACATGATGGAAGGGTTAGACTCAGAAGTGTCCCTGTTTGCAGATGATGTGAAGTTAATGAGGAGAATTAAATCTGATGAGGACCAGGCAGGACTTCAAAGAGACCTGGACAGACTGGACACCTGGTCCAGCAAATGGCTTCTCGAATTTAATCCTGCCAAATGCAAAGTCATGAAGATAGGGGAAGGGCACAGAAGACCACAGACAGAGTATAGGCTAGGTGGCCAAAGACTGCAAACCTCACTCAAGGAGAAAGATCTTGGGGTGAGTATAACACCGAGCATGTCTCCGGAAGCACACATCAATCAGATAACTGCTGCAGCATATGGGCGCCTGGCAAACCTGAGAACAGCATTCCGATACCTTAGTAAGGAATCGTTCAAGACACTGTACACCGTGTATGTCAGGCCCATACTGGAGTATGCAGCACCTGTCTGGAACCCGCACTTGATAAAGCACGTCAAGAAACTAGAGAAAGTACAAAGGTTTGCGACAAGGTTAGTTCCAGAGCTAAGGGGAATGTCCTATGAAGAAAGATTAAGGGAAATCGGCCTGACGACACTGGAGGAAAGGAGGGTCAGGGGAGACATGATAACGACATATAAAATACTGCGTGGAATAGACAAGGTGGACAAAGACAGGATGTTCCAGGGAGGGGACACAGAAACAAGAGGCCACAATTGGAAGTTGAAGACACAAATGAGTCAGAGAGATATTAGGAAGTATTTCTTCAGTCATAGAGTTGTAAGGCAGTGGAATAGCCTAGAAAAAGACGTAGTGGAGGCAGGAACCATACACAGTTTTAAGACGAGGTTTGATAAAGCTCATGGAGCGGGGAGAGAGAGGGCCCAGTAGCAACCGGTGAAGAGGCGGGGCCAGGAGCTAAGACTCGACCCCTGCAACCACAAATAGGTGAGTACAAATAGGTGAGTACACACACACACACACACACACACACACACACACACACACACAAACACACACACACACACACACACACACACACACACACACACACACACACATACACACACACACACACACACATACACACATACACACATACATACACACACACACCACATACCCATATAAACTTGAAGTTATATTCCAGGGATAGGCAAATGACTACTCGAAATTAATCCCGGTAAGTGCACACTTATGAAAAATCGAGGACGGTGAGGAAGACTGATGACGGAGTATAGATACGGGAAGACGGAGACTGCAAAACCTCAAACTAAGAGTTGTGCTATAAGCACAGTACCCTGCATATTGTCATGGGTGTGTCATTAGAATAGTATCGGCGGTACATGCTCGCCTCGCAACCCCAAGAATGACACGTAAAAAGCAACAAAGAGTTTTTCACGACCTCTAAATACGACAACTATTGACAAAGGCAAAAGTACATAGAATAACCTTTTATTTGTGCAAGCTTAGTTCCAAGCAGAGCTGCTTCAGGTCGTGAAAAAAGTTAGGTAAACGGACACAAGTGCAACTAGTCGTAAAGGCTTGACAAAGTTCCTGGAGAGCGAAATGTTACTACAACAAAATGTCACATTAGCTGCACTTGTGTTATTTTACCTAACATATTGTCGATAATTCTACCAACATTTTTACACGAAAAAAAGTTCAACTTGAAGTGAAACAATCTTCATAAAACGTGATCTGCATAAATGCGTTTTGTGTCCACTGCCCTGGCTGCATTACACCCTCCAACCATGCAAGTGTCACACGCATCATAGAGCATACAAGACTGATCCCAGTAGCTAAGAGGGAAAAGAACGGAACCTGTCGACTTTGTATGAAATAAAGACCAGAGACTACCCGAAAACAGCTTACAAGATACTCAGAGGACTTGACTGGAAAAACAAGGACAAACTGTTTGAAAGGCGCGGATCCGAGAAATGGGAACATGTATAAAATTTAAAGACAAATGAGGCACGAATATGTCAGGTGCTTTCTCAGCCTCGGGTTGATCAAGAAGCAAAATGATTCAGACGAGGGGTGGGTAGTGTAAGTAAGCACCTTATATAGTATTAAGGTAGAGCAACGCTCATGAGGTCATATGTTAAGAGGTGGGTCTAGGAGCTGGGATTCAACCTCAGCAACCACAAGTAGGCTTCCCGTAGCTCGGTTGCTTACGTACTCAGCTCACATATTGATGTCCGTGGTTCGATCCCAGGTACGGGTGGAAACACTGGGCATGTTTCCTTAAAACACCTGTTGTCACTGTTCACCTAACACTAAAATAGGTACCTGGGTGTTAGTCGACTGGTGTACGTCGCATCCTGGGGACAAAATTAATCTAATTTGCCTGAAATGCTCTGCATAACAAGGGGCTTTCTGTATAGTGTGTCACTGATGTTAGCTAGGTCTTTATACGTTGTACACGTATTTGTAGAATTATAGATTATTATTATTATTATTATTATTATTATTATTATTATTATTATATTATTATTATTATATTATTATTATTAAGTTCGTAGAATACACAGCCGGGCTTCCCAATACCTCCATTTCTCACCCGAATCACTTCCAGGTAAACACCAAGCGGACTCCAAATTTCGTGTCTCAAGGTTAAGGTCATCATTTCCCTGACACGTGATATGTCGTGATAATCTAGCAACAGCAGCAGCAGCAGAGTGAGCAGACACTGCCTCAGTGTCCCACCACCAAGCTGACCGCACGGTAATTGTGGATCCCTGTTGCTTCCCAAGATTCCTACCGTTGATAAAACTGAAACTGGTTTTTCTAATAAAAAAAAATCCCTCTACCATACTTGCTCAGCATCACTGAAGACACTTCATTCACATAATGGCTCTAATACATAACATGCTAATTAGAGAAACCAGATACAGACACTGAAAAATCCGAGAGAAATGAATTGATGTACAATTTCTATGGATTACCTCACACACACTGAATTTCTCCGACGTGATAACACTAATAAATTAAAAAAAGAAAGTAACGTTTCAGGAAGAAGTTTAACAAAACTTTAGTATGTCAAGCATTAGAAACATTAGAAGAGAAATAAATAATGAATCTGAAAGTCTTAGGAATATAGTTAGAAGCTTGAATAGAGAAGCACATTTACGGAGCAACTTGCATTGTAAACAGACTGACTATGTTTTAGTAGCCAGGTTTAGGATGATTACAAATACTTCTGACAGTTTGGTATACTGTATACTCAAACTATAATTTAACTAAGTGTAAGTTTTACCAAGATTCCAAGTTACTTTTGCTAGCTGTGCTACAAGTGCTATCTGGGCACATATCAGCAGTGCTTCAAGTGCTACCCGAGCACATGATGTCATGATCAACTACTTTTTAAGTGCTACAACTGCTAAGTACATAATGTCAGGATAAGCAACTTTAGCAGTGTTACAAGTGCTATCTTGGCACATAATATCAGGATATGATTTCTGGACTTCCCTTATGTGAGCTTGATAGTAATAATATATGCAAAAGCTACATCAACATAAAATTAAACTTGAACTCGTCTTTAGTATGATAAATTCAACAGTAACTTGTGAATATTCATATTATTTAAATTAATGCCTTGTGTTGAAGCATTTTTTCTCTGTTTTACAAAACTTATGTTTAGGAATAAACTGATGTTTATTATCAGCCAGAGGTTTATGGATAATAATTAGAATTGCTAATGAAATTTCATGCAATGCTGTAAGACTCAGCTAAGATCTTCATTAAATATTTAAATATTCATTTAATATTTTTTAACTCTCCCTCTGTCTGCCTATCTCTGCCTGGCTCATTCTCTCTCTCTCTCTCTCTCTCTCTCTCTCTCTCTCTCTCTCTCTCTCTCTACATAAGGGTTTTACAATGTTAGGTTAAGGGACCCTACCTTTATTTACAAGCTAAGAGCTGTTACCTACATCAACTCATTTTCATGCCGGTAGTAGCCGTAGGGAGTGGAGGGTGAGGAGAAAGCCTTCTTTTCTTTACTTAACTCATACACCTACATAATAAACGAAGTCCTTAATCTAGACAAGAGTACATAGTTCTCAGCAGATAACCTCGGTGAGGACCACTAAGTCCTAAGCTATCTGTCTTTCTCTCGTACTCTCTCCCCTTTATGTCAATGGTTCTGTCTCTCTCCTTTCTTCTCGAAACTATCCCACCTCCCTCCCTGGTCGACAACCTTCGCGTGACTACATTTGCTCGCTGTTACCCGTGAAATTGTGACTGATTGTCAGGTAACACCCACAAATTATAGCCACTCGTTAACACAAGGTCGCCTTTATCCTTTTTTATTCCGTACTCCATATTCAATATCTTTCTCTCTCTCTCTTCCTCTTTCTCTCTCTCTTATTTACACAATGGTTTTACAGGGTTAGGTTATGAGTTCCTACCTTCACAAGCTAAGAACTGCTACCCACCTCACCTCGTCTGAGAGCCTTTTTATTATGAGACATACAAATGGGGAATAGGATGAAATTGGAACCATCTGTGAGCCAGCGACTTCAATGGCCAACTGACTTATTTCATCGACGTCGGTATGTTGTGCGAACATGTTCCAGACTCGAGCCATTCTAGGAATGAATGATCTCAGATGAAGTAATGTTCCTGAGAAAGGTACAGTCGGAGTGTAGTTGCTGTTTGCTGCCCATCTTGTTGTGTAGAAGCTCACTTCTCGTTGTCCTCGGAGTGAAGCCAAGTATGGTACCTAGACAACATTGACCTTGTACATAACTGTAAGGCCACCCGCATCCTTTCTGTGTAGAAGACTCTGCTGAAATGATATATTTGTCCAGGACGGGTCCAGACGAGAGATGAGTCGTCTTGCTCTGATTTCTATTCTGCCAAGAAGCCCTACAGGTAGGGGTCTGGAGCATAATCAAGGTGTGTGTACACTTGTGCCTCATTGAGTCTTGCAGCTTCTACTGTCTAGCTGCTTTGTTTGAGAGATTTACTACGTGGTTCTTGATAGTCAGTGTGTAATAAAATTTCACCCCAAGAATATCAAACTTATCCCCGGGTTCTAACACTTTCCCATTCATTCTTACCACTGCTCCTGTATCGTCATCATGGTTCCTAGAGACCATTATTATTTGTGTTTTCTCAGAGGAGTTAGGTTATGAGTCCCACCTTTATTTGCAAGCTAAGAGCTGTTACCTACATCATTTGAAAGCACTCTCTCTCTCTCTCTCTCTCTCTCTCTCGTAAAGTACATCAATGCTACCATCTACTAACATGTCCCCCATAACAGCGCTCTCTTCTGTGTGACGTTACGACTCTGGCACCTCAGTAAGTCTTTCCTTTACGTCATCTGCCCACCGTACACGAATAACGTAGTGTTTACTGCGAACTACCAACGTCCACAAACAGACGCACGTAAACGAACGGTGCATTTTCAAGACAACCTGTCGATTTTAACAATATATTTTTTACTTCTCAAAAAAAAATGTTACTGGACATTACTTGGATCAAGAGCTCTTCATTATAATCATATAACACTTCGTCCTTCAAAGGGGAAGAATGCCTCGACACCGATGAAGGGCTCTTAATTCCATTTACATGGCTCTGTATGGCCCCTACGAGTTTAACGCTTCCTCGTTACAATAATAATAATAATAATTGTAATAGTTATAATAAAAAAATTATAATAATTACTGTTCGTATTACTATTATTATTTAGTAATAATAATAATTCGGTCATTACAGTAACAATAGCGGGTGTGCGTATACAATTGTCTTGGCAGTATTTACCTCCACACATTAGAATCAACCACTGTGTCAATATACGCTCCTCCTCCCACACACATACACATAAATATATATATATATATATATATATATATATATATATATAATATATATATATAAATATATATATATATATAATATAATATATATATATTTTATATACTTTGCACATATAGCAACGCTCTTCTTGCCGAATAAGGCAAGCAAAAATTTAGGTATGCAATAATTTCGCAAAAATCATTCTGAACCAAACTAAAAAAAATATTTCATTGTGTTTTTTTATTACCAAATTACTGTAACCTGATCTAAAATACATTTAGTTGGATTAGGCTAAATTAAATTGCGCTTGTTATAATATGGTTAGGCAAGTTTTCTAAGGTTCTTTTGGTAAAAAAATATTAATTTTTACATTAACATAAATGAAAAAACATATATCTTTAAACATAAAAAAAAAATTTAGGACTTAATTTTAAATGAGTTCTTGCTAATTGACCAATTTTACTTATTCAGCACGACGTTATAATATAATATATATATTATATATATATAATAATATATATATATATATATATATATATATATATATAATATATTATATATATATATATATATATATATATAATTTTAAAATATATTATATATATATATATATATATAATATATATAAATATATATATATATATATATAAAATATATATATATATATGCAAACAATCGCCAGTGACCTTAGGCTACTCTGAGACCTCTCTCCCTGCTTTGGTTGCTCCCTTGCAACATTGCACAGCTCCGATGACGCACTGAGAAGTGTAAAAGTACTTGAGCTAAAGATTTCCACCCTCCAGTGACTTGTCCTGCGTATATAAAATATATATATATATATATATATAATATTTTATATATATATATATATAAATATATTTTATTATTTATTTATTATCACACCGGCGTGTGGCCGGTGTGATAATAAGAAAGAAAAACTTTCACCATCATTCACTCCATCACTGTCTTGCCAGAAGGGTGCTTTACACTACAGTTTTTAAACTGCAACATTAACACCCCTCCTTCAGAGTGCAGGCACTGTACTTCCCATCTCCAGGGCTCAAGTCCGGCCTGCCGGTTTCCCTGAATCCCTTCATAAATGTTACTTTGCTCACACTCCAACAGCACGTCAAGTATTAAAAACCATTTGTCTCCATTCACTCCTATCAAACACGCTCACGCATGCCTGCTGGAAGTCCAAGCCCCTCGCACACAAAACCTCCTTTACCCCCTCCCTCCAACCCTTCCTAGGCCGACCCCTACCCCGCCTTCCTTCCACTACAGACTGATACACTCTTGAAGTCATTCTGTTTCGCTCCATTCTCTCTACATGTCCGAACCACCTCAACAACCCTTCCTCAGCCCTCTGGACAACAGTTTTGGTAATCCCGCACCTCCTCCTAACTTCCAAACTACGAATTCTCTGCATTATATTCACACCACACATTGCCCTCAGACATGACATCTCCACTGCCTCCAGCCTTCTCCTCGCTGCAACATTCATCACCCACGCTTCACACCCATATAAGAGCGTTGGTAAAACTATACTCTCATACATTCCTCTCTTTGCCTCCAAGGACAAAGTTCTTTGTTTCCACAGACTCCTAAGTGCACCACTCACTCTTTTTCCCTCATCAATTCTATGATTCACCTCATCTTTCATAGACCCATCCGCTGACACGTCCACTCCCAAATATCTGAATACGTTCACCTCCTCCATACTCTCTCCCTCCAATCTGATATTCAATCTTCATCACCTAATCTTTTTGTTATCCTCATAACCTTACTCTTTCCTGTATTCACCTTTAATTTTCTTCTTTTGCACACCCTACCAAATTCATCCACCAATCTCTGCAACTTCTCTTCAGAATCTCCCAAGAGCACAGTGTCATCAGCAAAGAGCAGCTGTGACAACTCCCACTTTGTGTGTGATTCTTTATCTTTTAACTCCACGCCTCTTGCCAAAACCCTCGCATTTACTTCTCTTACAACCCCATCTATAAATAATATTAAACAACCACGGTGGACATCACACATCCTTGTCTAAGGCCTACTTTTACTGGGAAAAAATTTCCCTCTTTCCTACATACTCTAACTTGAGCCTCACTATCCTCGTAAAAACTCTTCACTGCTTCAGTAACCTACCTCCTACACCATACACTTGCAACATCTGGCCACATTGCCCCCCTATCCACCCTGTCATACGCCTTTTCCAATCCATAAATGCCACAAAGACCTCTTTAAGCCTTATCTAAATACTGTTCACTTATATGTTTCACTGTAAACACCTGGTCCACACACCCCCTACCTTTCCTAAACCTCCTTGTTCATCTGCTATCCTATTCTCCGTCTTACTCTTAATTTCTTTCAATTATAACTCTACCATACACTTTACCAGGTACACTCAACAGACTTATCCCCCTATAATTTTTGCACTCTCTTTTATCCCCTTTGCCTTTATACAAAGGAAACTATGCATGCTCTCTGCCAATCCCTAGGTACCTTACCCTCTCCATACATTTATTAAATAATTGCACCAACCACTCCGAAACTATATCCCCACCTGCTTTTAAACATTTCTATCTTTATCCCATCAATCCCGGCTGCCTTACCCCCTTTCATTTTACCTACTGCCTCACGAACTTCCCCCACACTCACAACTGGCTCTTCCTCACTCCTACAAGATGTTTAATTCCTCCTTGCCATACACGAAATCACAGCTTCCCTATCTTCATCAACATTTAACAATTCCTCAAAATATTCCTTCCATCTTCCCAATACCTCTAACTCTCCATTTAATAACTCTCCTCTCCTATTTTAACTGACAAATCCATTTGTTCTCTAGGCTTTCTTAACTTGTTAATCTCACTCCAAAACTTTTTCTTATTTTCAACAAAATTTGTTGATAACATCTCACCCACTCTCTCATTTGCTCTCTTTTTACATTGCTTCACCACTCTCTTAACTTCTCTCTTTTTCTCCATATACTCTTCCCTCCTTGCATCACTTCTACTTTGTAAAAACTTCTCATATGCTAACTTTTTCTCCCCTTACTACTCTCTTTACATCATCATTCCACCAATCGCTCCTCTTCCCTCCTGCACCCACTTTCCTGAAACCACAAATTTCGGCTGAACACTCTAACACTATTTTTTTAAAAACCTCCCCCCATACCCTTGGGACCCCAGGCCCATCCCTCTCATTGCCCATCTACCCTTTTCCCCAAAATAGCTGTTTATATCTTACCCTAACCCCTCCTTTTTTATTTAAAAACCTTCACCTCCTTTTTCCCTGATGCTTCTATTCTCCTTTTACCCCCATCAAACCTTTTACTCTCAGTGAAAGCTACAACTAAAAGTGTTTCTGATATATCTGGGCCCCCCTCTAAAAATGTACTTTCCTAAGTCTACTCAACATTTTTATCTACCAATACATAATCCAACAAACTACTGTCTTTTGGGCCCTACATCAAAACGTGTAAAACCTTTTTTAAACCCTTTTTCTTAAAAAAAGGTTTCCCTATAACAAAACCCCCCCTTTCAAACAAAGTTAAATTAAAAGGGGCCCCCCTTCCCATTTAAAACCCGGGCACCCCCAACAAACCTACCACACCCCTCAAAATTTTTCTCCTATTTTACTTTCCCAATTTCCCCAAAATTCCCCAAAAAAACTTTTCCCTCTCTCACGGGGTTTTAAAGGGCTCCTATAATCATTAACATTCATCTCCCAAAATCTCTCTCCCCCTCCCTGCATTCCCCTCTTTCTCCAGGTGCATCCCACCCTTATTAAAAACCCATTTCCGCTTTCCAACCTTTACTTTAACCACAAAATTTCCCTTAAAATTTACCCATTCATTTTCCCCCTTTTCCCTCCTTCCAACCCAAACTTTTAACATTACTGCTACCCCTTTTTTCCTTTCTAACTCTCCAGAAAACCCAGATTAAACCCCATTTTTTTTCCCCCCACAAAACTCTCCTCCCCCCTTTCAGTTTTTGTTTCGCTTGGGGCCAGGACACCCAACTCTTTTCTTTCCCATAACATCAAAATTCATCTTTTTTTCTTGCCCTCCGCACTACATCCACGCACATTTAAGCAACCCAGTTTTATAAAGTTTTTCTTCTTCTCTTTTTTTAGTAATTGTATAAAAGGAAAAGGGGGGTTCTACCCTTTGCCCCGGATTTTAGTCGCCCCATACACACGCATGGTTTTACGGAGGAAAATTCTTTTCCATTTCCCCCAAAGGACAATAAAAAGAAAAAAAAAAGAAAAAGAAGCTATTTAGAAAAAAGAAAAAACCTAGATGTTTTAATATATATAGGGCATAGGCGTGTCTTTTGAATTTGGGAAACCAAATGAAAAGGGGGGATAGCAAAGATATCCCTTTATCTTAGCCTTTTTATAGAGGGAAGAAACCACCCCCTAAACAATATATATACACACACAATATATGAAAGGAGGTTCGAGCCCCTTTTTTCCCATTTCTTTTACCTTCTTTTTTTTTATAAAATTGTGAGCTCAAAACTGACATTTTTAAATAAAGGTGATGCGTGACTAGTGTTTTCCCTTAGTCTTTTTTTGGTGTTTTTGAATATTTTTAGTTTAAAAATTTCTATCGTTCAGTGGTTTTTGCTTTTCAAAAGAGAGAGAGAGAAGAGAGAGAGAGAGAGAGAGAGAGAGAGAGAGAGAGAGAGAGAAGAGAAGAGAGAGAAGAGAGAGAGAGAGAACCTCCCTGGAGGGGGTTTGGGTTTAAAAGGAAAGGCGAGCCCAGGAAAGTGAAACCCTTTCCCATAACGTCGGTGTCGCCCCCTTCCGTCTACGCTCCCGTTATTCCCCCACGGGAAATGACCCCCTCCCCCCTGCTTTTCACGAAATTAAAAAGCCAAAATACCCTTTTTTTTCGTTATTCAGCACCTAAATTTTTTTGAAAACGGGTATCTTGTGACACGTAACTTCGTATTAAACACAGGGGTTTCAAAAAAATGGGGTTTCGTTTTGGCCCAGTTTTGCAAGAGCTTTGGGCCCTCACCCCAAAACATTGTTTTAAATTTAAACCCTGTCGACTGAGCGCCGGCAAGACAGTTTTTCCCAAAGTAAACCATTTCCCAATTTTTTCCAAAAACTAAATATCATCTCATTTTTTCGTGTCTGAATTTAAAACAACACTTGGGGTTTCCAATACACCCTAAAGGGAAAATTTTGCATAGTTTAAGAAACGAAAAAAAAACGGGTCAAAAAGGTGCCCCTTTTTTTTTTATTCATTTGAAAAGAGATTTTTAAACTTTCCCGTTTGGGGGATGGGAATAGGGAAAGCCGGGGTCCCCGGGAAATCCCCTCCACACATGCACACGCCCAAACCTCCCCCCCGTCCACAGGGGTACTGATAAAACCCCCACACTGAAAACGGGCTGACACTACTGCCCCAGGGTCGCCGCCGCCCCCCACCCATCGCGAGGGCCCCCACCCCCCCCTAACGCAGTCCCCTCTATCTCTCTCTCTCCCCTTTTCTAATACCACAGGGAAATTTAAACGCATATAAAAAAATAAAAAAATATAAGTTTTAAAAAAAAACTAAAATACTGAGAACTAAATAGGAACTATTCCTGAAATGACAAATTTTTGGGGGAAATTTAAACTTACCGGGCCTACCCCTCAGGCACCGCGTTGGGCCAACGGGGCGTGGCGCTTTTCAAATTTTGCCTACCAAAGATAAATATATGAAATTTAAATGCAGTAATTCGAACGGCGAAAAAAATTGAAAAAATTTAAACCTCCTGTGGTTATTTTGAAAGTAACTAATGAAACCCTTACTAAACCCTAACCAAACCTAACCTAACCTAACCAAACCCAAAACCTAACCTAAACCTAACTAACCTAGCCCAACCAAAACCTACCTAGCCAAAATTTTTTAAAAAATTTTTTTTTTTAATTTTATTTAATGAATGAATTTTCCTTGATAATGTTACAAATTTTTAAATTTTTATTATTATTATTATTTTTATTATTTTTAAATTATAGGACTTATTTAAACAATTAATTTTCCAAAATTTAAAGGGAAAAAATACACAAAAAACCCAGGTAAAAGCGCTACAAACTTTTAAGAACACCAACAAAAAAATTAACTCTTTACCAGTTCAAAACCCCAGTCTTTTCCCCTTTTCTGTTTCAGCTGGTAAAGCAAGGGTTTCAAATCCCTTTTGGGTTTGAAAAAAACTAAAAATCATTTTTCAGGGAAAGGGGTGTCCAAAAGGTTATTCTTTTTCCCCCCTTTTCTCTTTGTGTAGGGGTTTTGGACAAGCACGTCGGGCGGCCATAAATTTAACACCGGGTTCGTGGTGATGGCCCCTGGTAGGCAAAAGGGGAACCCCCTTCTACAATTGCCCAGGTGGACACAAACATCCTTAACCCCATCCAAATGTGAAATCATCTCACCCAAATTTCAGCAAGTAAATCGACTTAGTAGTCCATACTCCCCAGGTGAAACAATCATTCCCCCCCAAAAATGCGTCTTGCTTCCATGAAGTCATACACGATATAAATTTATATATATAAATATAAAAATATATATAGATATTTATATATATTTATATTATATATTTTATAAAAAATATATATATAAATTATATATAATAATATAAAATAAAATTATATATATATATATATATATATACATTGTATTTATAAAAATATAAAATAAATATATTTAAAAATTTTGGTGGGTGTGTGTTTTTGGTGTGTGGTGTGGTGTGTTGGGGACTCACCTAGTTGTACTACCTTTTTGGAGGTTGCAGGGGTCGAGTCCAAGCCCCTGGCCCCGCCTTTTAAACCTGTCGCTACTGGGTCACTCCCCCTGAACTTTGGGTTTTTCCCCTTTCCCTCCCCCTTTAAAAGCAGGGAAGGGATCCGCCTCCACTAAAATCGTTTCCAAGCTATCCACTTCCTGTTTTCCTTTGGCTGAAGAAAAACTTCCTAACACCCCTGGAGCCCATCTGTTTTTCAATTTCCCAAACCGGGTGTCCCCCCTTTTTTGAGTGCCCCCCATTTCTGGAACATCCTGTTTTTTTTCCACCTTTTTAAAATTCCTCTCAGAACTTTGTATGTCTTTTAACCATGTCCCCCCACCCCCTCCAGGGGCCCGTCAGATTTTTTCCCCTTAACCCCTTTTAGGCCCATACCTTTTTAGCTCGGGGACAAAGCCCTTGTTGCAAACCTTTGCATTTTCCTAGTTTCTTTACGTGTTTGGGTTTGGGTGGGGGTTTCCCAAAACTGGTGCCGCATACTCCGTATGGGCCTAACGGGGACACGGTGTACAGGGTCCTAACAATTCCTTATTAAATATCGGGAATTTTGTTCTGGTTTGCTAGGGGCCCATATGCTGCACAGTTTTTTTTGGTTGTTTTGCGCTTCAGAAAAAAAAAAAGTGCCTGGGGTTTTACTCACCCCAAGATCTTTTTTCCCTTTAGTGAGGTTTTATCTCTGGCCCCCCAACTGTAAATCCGTCCCGCGGTCTTCTTTGCCCTTAACCCCAAACTTCAACTTTGCACTTGGTGGGTTGGGAAATCCCCGGAGGGGCCAAATTTCTGGCCCGGTCTGCAAACCTTCCAGTCCCTTTTTAGTTTTTGCCTGGGGTTTTCAATTTGAATGAATTTTTCCTTTTCCCCAAATTCACGTCATCTGCAAACAGGGACAATTCGGGGTCAAACCTTCCGTCTTTTCGTTTCCCCAAAAAACCTTTAAACAGCAAATGGTCCTTAAAGGGGGCTGACCTCTGTGGGACCCCCCTGGTCACCCGGTCCCACTTTTGACCCCTCGCCACTACCATAACTCCCGCGGGCCTTCCTTACAAGTATTCCCTGATCCCCTTTTAAATGCCTTCCCCCGTTTTCCCCTCTCGGGCCCCCCCAGTTTTTGCACAATTTTCTTGTGGGAACCCGTGAAACGCCTTCTTGGGGTCCAAGAAAATGCCCAAACCACCCACCCCTCCTCCTTTTCCTTACTGCGTCGCCATGTCATAGAACTCCATAGGTTTGTGACACAGGGTTTCCCGTCCCGAAACCAAGGGTTTGGCGCTGTTGATGAGATCAATTTTTTTTCCCTTTTTTTTCCAAACCCCCCCCAAAATTTGTTCTTTCTCCAGCGGGCCCGTCTCCTTTTTTAAAAAACTTCTTTTTGGCCCAAATTGGGGCTTTCTTTTTCTTCTTCCCTTTTCAGGGGCCCCCTGGTTTTTGTAGGTTTTAGTTTTTTTCCATGGCCCTGTCCCTTTTTAAAAATTGGGAGAATTTTTTTCCGGGCCCCCGCCTTTGGGATCTCTCCCAGTTTTTCCCTTTTTGGGTTTTGTATTTCTTGTTTGGGGGGGTTTGGTTGGGTTTTGTGGGGGGGTTTTGGGGTGTTTGGTTTGGTTTTGGGTTCCAGCCAATTCCCCAAAAAAGCCCTTCCCAATTTCCTTCGCGCGGTTTTTATAACTTTCCGTGGTGGTGTTTGGTGAAAAATTTGTGTTTTTTTTTGTGTGGTTGTGTTTTGTTGTTGGGGGGTTTGGGTTGCAGTTAACCCGGGGACCAAAAATTACACCAAACCATTTTTTTTATTAAATGAATTTTGAAAACCAAAACCCTTTTCTCCCCGGGTTTTTCTTTTGAAAAACCTTTTTGGGGCCGTGTTTTCCCCTTTTTTTCCCGAAAAGACTGTTGAAGAAAAAATAATTTAAAATGAAAAATTATTAAAATTTCCCCCCAGGGAAACGGCCCCCGTGGGCCCCAAAAGCCATTAAGGGATCTCCAAGTAAAAAAAATCCCTTTTTAAGGAGGTCTGTTCAGGGAAAAAAAATTTGGGAAAAAAAAAAAATCGATCCCCCCCCCAGGAACAAAACCCCGGGGTCAAATTAAAAGCCCCTCCCCCCCCAAGTACGGGGGATAACAAAAAGGGTTTAAAAAGTAGAACAAAGAGGTGAAAAGGGGAAAACCCCAAAAACTTACGGGGGCCCGGGGGGACTAACCCCCCGCAAAATTTAAACCTTTATTCCTTTATGGGGGCCCCCGCCCTGAAACCCCCTTGGGTTTCCTTTGCCCCTTCCCCTTTGGGCCCCTAATTTGCTGGGCTTAGTACATCCTCCCCCCGTTTCGATAGATGTATTGAATTTGTTTGTTGGGTACACATAGCGCCTCTGCTCCCTCTCTCAGGACCCATGGAGAGATGTTATCCGGCCCCATTGCCTTTGAGGTATCTAGCTCACTCAGAAGCCTCTTCACTTCTTCCTCGGTTGTGTGTACTGTGTCTTGTGTGTGTGTGTGTGTGTGTGTGTGTGTGTGTGTGTGTGTGTGTGTGTGTGTGTGTGTGTGTGTGTGTGTGTGTGTGTGTGTGTGTGTGGCTCTCCAGTACCAGTGTCCAGCAGTAGTCGACCATCATATCACACTGATCGTCAGGTTTCCATATCTTCTCCGTGGTGGCTGTCTTGGTGAAATCATTCACCGTCGTTCTTTTTCACAGAAACTGTACGTGTTGAAACAAAACTAAGCTCACATTTGAAATTAGTTAGAAATACGAGGACCCTAATGGAAATAAGTCACTTTGACTTTCTTGGGTTATCCTAAGTAATCTACACATATGCTGCTATGTATGAAAATTTATGTAACTGTATTTATGTGCACCAATACCTGAATAAACTTACACGTGATTTTAAACGTGAACTGAAACCTTTGTTAGCCAGTGTTATTATAGCCCTAATATTGTTTCCTCTTATGACTGCTTCGACACGAAATTTAAATATTTCGGAAGACCAGTGAAAACACTGATGTTATAACTTTCCCTGCCATGAAATCGCTTGTTTCTTGCCCCTGCGTGAGGCCCAAATATGTATTGCTGACATTAGATGACAGATCGGGTGAGACATGAACACACTGTACAAAATACTCAGAGTTTATATGATGGATGAAGATAAGACTGTTCGAGAGGAAGAAACGTTACTTAAGGGAATAACTAGAAAGTAAACATAGATGAACCACAGTGATGTCAGGAATTATTTCATCAGCCTCAGGGTGATCAGGAAGTTAAATGACATGCATAACGATGTAGTCGAGGCAAGATCCATACAGTTTTAAGAAGAGGTATGATAATTGATAGAAGCCACGAGGCTAGAAAGGAGTGAACCCAGAAAAAGGCACTTAGGGGGCAGGGGCAGGAGCTGTGACTCAACCCCCGCAGAAACAAATATGGGGGTACACCTTTACCTTCGTGTGTATATGCTGGAGCTTCGGCTCCTGAAGACACACTTGAGTATTCTTGTGCTGACCTCTCGACTTGCTTCCCTTCCCCATTTGTTCTGGACTTCAGCTGGACGATAGTAAACAATTTCTACGATAATGATCATGTTTTCACGGTCATCATCATTCCCCTTGTTCTACAGCGCCTTCATTGCAGCTCACGGCGGAAATCTGAGTGTGCAAACTAGAACTTTCAACGCGGTCTGTTACAAGTTGTACTGTATTTTCTTCACTTTTCTAATCTTAGCTGCCACTGCTTTCATTCTGTGGACCTCAGGAAAACATTCTCAGTAATGTGTACCTTGGCGGTCCCACGACTGTGCTCGAATCATTCTTTTAAAGCACTGGCGTCCAATTATTTTCAGCAGCGGGCCACATTACTAGAAATTCATGAGTGCGGGTCTCGTGATTTTGTTTATTTATAACAACTGTGAAGTATAAATTGTTAATTATTTAAAAAAATAAGGATTTTAATCTGTAATAAATATTTAAAATTTTTAATATTAGTTGCTTTGGTCCTACTGGCCTAGTTGTTCATGTGTGATAATTAAGTAAAATTGCTAAAAATTTCAGGCGGGCCGCACTTCACAATCAAGTGGGCAACATTCTGCCTGCGGGCCGCATGTGGGACGTCTCTAGTCTACAATGCGTCGCATGAGGCCATTGCCATCAGTACACTCGTACTGTTTATCACTATCTTTTTTTTTCAATCAAGCAAGGGCTCATGCAAGTTGTGCCTTATGGAGAGGTAGAAGAGCTAATGTATTTGTTGACGTGCTTATGTCCGTAAACGCAACCACCTCTGTGAGTGCTGCTTGGAATAATGTGCGGAAAATAGTAGTCTCTCCCGATTCTGCTCCTGTTCTTGGGGCTGCTGTGAAATTAGTCAGCTTACTGACGTAGAAGTGGCAACAGATCATTATTTTGATCGGTTTTCTTAAGGGCTGCCTTTATCTCTTCGCCTTTAGTCCAAACCTATACGAAAGTCTATAACTGGGTTTGATATCTCATAATAAAGGACACTGTAACGTTCCATTTCCATTCCTTAAAAAGCCAGGAGAATGAAAAGGTAAACCAAACACAGATGTAATATAAAACTGTAGGAAAAAAATTGTTCACTGCGGCCTCAATCAGATTATTACTAGTATTATAATCAAGGGGGAGCCGCAGGCTTCAATCAGAGAGCCTCTTCAGTAGATAAGGATACATGAAATAGGAAAGTATATGTAGGAAATGATGTAATTTCTGGAGACACGAGTGTACATACACAAGTTGTACACTCATCTTCCCAGAAGTCACATGCTTGCTCATGTATACTTCTAGTGAAGAAAATTAGCACTTACCTCGTTGTCATCTGCAGCGGCGATAGAGAGTTGGTGGTGGTGATGATATTTGGCAGCCACAGACGAGGTGAAGCCAAGTCCCACAGGCGGACAGGAGAGACAGAATGCATTTTTTAGAATGTCGTAGTTAAAGAGAGTGTGCTTACGGGATATCCTACGTCCCATAGGGGACTTGGGAGAAGATGGAGGATTGGTGATGGTGTTGGAGGCCGACGGGGAATGAGGGATAAGGGCGAGTGATGGCGGTGGTGATGAGGGCGACGGGGTGAGTGTGTCGTGTGGGTAATGATCTTTGTCGTTGGGATGTTGGCGAGTTGTCTCTGGTGTCAGTTTGGTGGGTGGAGAATGGGGCCGACTGTTGCACTGCGGAGACGACGCAGTGCTGTGGAAGCTGGTCTGAGTCTCCACATGAGTTCTCTCGTGAAATGGTTGTGGCCGGGGGCGCTGTGAAGGCCTTGGGGACGTGGGTGCCGAAGAAGGTCCATACTCGCCCACAGTCCTGATATTGCTGCGATATCCGGCTCTGGAGGCCCCCAAGTTGATAGCCGAGCCTCCGTAAGTCGCCGATATCATAGCTAAATTGGATGACTGCTGGCCGTAAGTGGCCCCGAGCGAGGGTGAGGTCTCATCATCAGGCGGGCGGCTGTTCTTGTACTGTGGTGTGATGGCTGCAACACTGAATCTAGTAGCAGTGCCCGGGTAAGGCCCTCTACTGCCTGCTGTGGGCCTCTGGGATCTTGGTATTGATTGAAGAGGTGCAGAAGCTTGATTCTTGTCATTAAGTGACGGATGTGATGTAGGTAGCACCTGACGCCTCATGGGATGCGGTGGTCGGCAGGGTCTCTGACTAACTCCAAAACTGGAGGGTCCAGGAGCCTGTTCTGCCGAAGTGCTGCCGGGGGCGTACATAATGTGCCTCTCTGTGACTCCCACACTCGAAGATAATCAATTTCACAACGATCACTGTGCTCACACCTTACTGACCACAGAGTATTACTTTTGTTAATGTGCTTTATTTTTGGAATGTGCGAGAATCCTGAAAAAAAAAAACTTATCGAAAAATCCACATTAATGTCATTATACGAACGAAACGTTAAGCACAGTTAAAATCATATTTCAATGCCACAAGCCATGTCATTAACGAAAATTTACTTTCTTAACAATTGCGATCAATACAAAGACATATACAACAGCCGTCTGTGACAAACTCTGTCTAGATACATTAAAATAAGTAACGAATCAAACAGGGGGAATCCTTGACTATACTTTTTTTAAGAAGCCGCATCACATCTATTTTTAAAAAGGATAATAAAAGGCTTCATTTAACTTGTCTTCCAATTAGCATATCTGTCATTATCAAATCATGGAAACAATAATTTGAATCCTAACAGCGTAAAATTAAGAGGACTGGGAATAAAAAAAAAAATTACTAGAAAATAAATTTGTCATGTTCTTCATCATTCATTATCTTCATTTATTTCAATGCATTTTTTTAAATGTACACGGAAAACAGAAGGCATATGTGATACATCACCAAAATTTTCAGAAATTTTAGACAATTCCGAAATAAAGTTTTTTTTTTTTTAAATAAAGGTATGTGATAGAGACACATATGTTCTGGGTAGCTTAAAACTTGGCTAAGTTTAACATGCTGGTTCTTCTCTTTATATACATAAATTATATTGTATTATGTCCTTCCTGGTGATTCTATCCTCTAAGGTCAGATTCAGATCTTAGACTGCTCGTGGGCCATCCCTCATAGATCCAGGACCATTTTTTTAAATTATTCCTTATACTTTCTCTTGTTTCTTTACATGCTTAGTGAAGTGTGTGCGTCATGCAAGTGTTGTATCAATTAGCTAGAACTCATTTAAAATTAAGTCCTTTTTAAAAATAAATTCTCTTTTACGTTTAACGATAAAAATTTTCATTTATATTAATGTAGAAATTAATAATTTTGTACCAAAAGTACCTTAGAAAACTTACCTAACCTTATTATAACAAGCGCAATTTAATTTAGCCTAATCCAACTAAATATATATTGTAGATAAGTTTACAATAATTTAATAATAAACAAACAAAATTATATATATATTTTTCATTAGCTTCAGAATGATTTTTGCGAAATTATTGCATACACAAATTTTCGCTTGCCTTATTCGGCAAGAAGAACGTTGTTATTTAAGCCAAAATTGCAAGTTTTACCTATTCAGCACGACATATTATATATATAATATATATATATAATATAAATATATATATATATATATATATATAATATATATATAAACAGTCTTGAATGATATTTGGGTAAGGTTCCTCAATTCTTCTCTCGGGTATGCTGGGCGCGCATATACCGGCTATGCTATTCTATTTATCTGACCGTTACTCTAGTTTAAATCATCTTGTAGTTTTTCTATATTCCCCGGTATTTTTTTCTCTTCAATGAACGAACGAGCTTCGAACTCGCAAAATCTAGACTTTACTAGTCAGTCGACTATCATTCTTGGAACATCATCCGTGAACAGCCTTGAACAGTGATGCATATTGTTTTATAGCAAAAATGATATAGAGTAACGACAAGATCAAGAGTTAGATACATATGCATACACGTGGGTATCTTTTCTTTTTCTTAAGATATTTCCCCCAACAAGCAACTTTTTCAGTTCAAAACAGAGATGATATACAAAGACAGTCCTGGTCGCTAGTGGGCCCCGCCCACCTGTGATAATGACTTCAACTGATGCACCTCATCCACTCCAGTATGAAAGAGTCCATCTTCCTGCCTATGGTTCAGATTCATCAAGACTAAAGTACCGAGCACCGACGGAAGGGCTGATTACTCAATCTTCCACTGTCTGATGTGAATAGTTTTACAAGACAGGTATACGGATTGCCTCATTTTCTACTGTAGTGAAGTAAAAAAAATCACTGACTGCCGAAAAGTTTTCAAATAAAGTTTCCCAAGTTTATAAATATATCGTATATGTTTGAGGAACAGTACCAGTCACAGAACTGCCTCCTGTGAGACTCCCACTCATCAGGAACAGTACCAGTCACAGAACTGCCTCCTGTGAGACTCCCACTCATCAGGAACAGTACCAGTCACAGAACTGCCTCCTGCGAGACTGCCACTCATCAGGAACAGTACCAGTCACAGAACTGCCTCCTGTGAGACTCCCACTCATCAAGTCTGCTCATCCTCATACATACTCCCTGCATATCACTCTCCGTCTCCTTCTAGGAATTCTGCAAACCACAGTAGTACCTTCTGTCTGACGAACATGTATGTTGACGGGAAATTCTCACAAACTTCTGTTTATATTGAGTATACACTTACATTTGTTTTCTCGTGTTTTTGTCAATAGTTCTTACTCAATATTTCCTTTCTAATTTATAAGTTTGGTTTAAGAGCAAGCCGTGGAAACAATGACCCCCAGTTATCCTATTCTATCTCTCTGAGGTTGTCTGCCTGTGGTATGTTTGTTGTTGGCTCCGGGGGTCATCGTCCTCACTGCCTGGTCCCAAAACAGGCCTTATGGTTAATGTTCAAGTCAATAAGATGCAGCAATATTCCAGGTTAGAGAGCACAAGTAGCTTAAAAGAGCATCATCCCTGGCTTGTCATCTCTTGTTTTGAAGGTTCCAAATATTCAGCCTATTAGTTTCCTCGCAGTCATGATAGCATGAGCTATCATAACTATCTAGCTGTCTAACTGGGCCACCTGACGGCATCTCAAGCCGTACTAGTACTATGTACTTTCATCAGTCACTTTCACCGGTCACTTATGCCTATATAATTGTTATTCTAGTCCCTCTTGAATGTTAGAAGTGATCAAAGTCCCACGACCTAAACGTTTTCTAATAAATATGCCATAGTGTTTGCTTACATATCTCTTTAAATCACCTGTTGGAATCAGTTACCAAGGTTTATACCACAGCAACACTGTAGAAGTTTTCCAAAATTTAAAGTTTTACTTTTGTCCTATGTGCTCTTCGACCTACTGCCGCCAGGATGTTCACTGTTGCCATGTTGTTATCATACTATGTCCTCGCCTTCCTGTTATTAAGTAGGGTGTTTTGATGTTAGTATATTCTGTAGTGTGTGTAGTTTAATTGTGTAAAGATGTGTGGAGATGTGAGTGAGTGATGCTGTCAGTGTGTGAGTGTGTGGTGTATACGGTATTGTGAGTGTGTGTAATAGTGAGAGAGTATGCGTAATGTATGAGTATCTATTCACCTAATTGTGCTCACCTAACTGTGGTTGCAGGGGTCGAGTTATAGATCCTGGCCCCGCGTCTTCAATGGTCGCTACTATGTGTGTGTGGTGGTGTGAATGTGCATGTTGTGGCCTGTGTGGTGTTTTAAGTTTGGGGTGGTGAGGGGAAATTTGTTTGTGAGAAAGGGAGGGAGTGTGTTGACTGAAAAGGGGAAGGGCGTATGTTAGTGGGAATGGGTGTGTGTATGTGTTGGTGGGAAAGAGGGGCGTGTGTTGGTGGGAAAGAGGGGCGTGTGTTGGTGGGAAAGGGGTGTGTGAGGAGAGTATTGGTGGCAGAGTTGGGTTTACATTACGCAACAAAGTGTGATGTGATACTTTGGCCGCAGAGATTCCTCTCGGTCAGTCCACCCCAGTACTCAGTTCCCTGCTCTCACCTGAATCCTCACCGCCGTAAGTAGTAAGCCTCACCGCCATAAGTAGTAATCCTCACCGCCTTAAGTAGTAATCCTCATCGCCGTAAGTAGTAATCCTCACCGCCTTAAGTGGTAATCCTCATCGCCGTAAGTAGTAATCCTCACCGCCGTAAGTAATTTTCGCCGCTAAACGCAGTAAAAAATTCTCAAATTTGAAAAAAAAAAAAAATTGCCTATCCTCTTTCCTCCTACACTAATCCTCCTATTGTAACAAACCTCTGCATACTTTAGAACTGCATTCTTTAAACAATACTATGTACATCATCCACCTCCTTCTCATCACTCACTCGAACCAACTTTTCTTCACACCTCTTACTAACCTTCATTAATTCATTCACTTTCCACTTGAACTTACTGAAAACATATATCTTGGTACTTCATCTTCATTTCCCTCGTTTTATTAACCACTGAGTAACCATAGACATATTATAATAGCACTTCAGAAAACAATTACGTCTAGAATTCTATACTTCAGTCTCATACATAGTTTAACTGTTCAGCTGAAAACTTTCATTGCTTAATCATTCCTCGGAAACTTATGTCTTTCTTTTCTTAAAAAATATATATACTGGCTACTGTCCAAATCATTTTTTAAACACAATTCAACTAAAGGTCTCCTAATGTTCTCTTCCCGGTACTCCAACCTTTCTTTGTCCTCCACAACAGTCTCCCACTTTAATATTAAGGTCTCGCAGATATAAATATTCTCTCACATGGCTTAAAAATAGCTAAACATTCAATTAGCACATGTCAGAACCTCTACATCCTCACACTCGTGTGTCTACTACAAGTACAAAAACACTTGTAATTATCCACTTCTTGCATTCCACTTTTATTCTAAATCACACACTTCACGAATTTCACCAGTGTGTACTCTTATGATTCATTGAACATAGTCACTAATTTTTATACCACTTATTTTTCTGATATACCTTACTTAATTTCTTTAACTCTACCCATTCAACTCTCCTATAACTTTTAACTTTGTTATACTTGTTGTTAGCACATCTGACTTCTTTCATAATATTAAGAATAATTTATTTCCTAACATCTATACTACATTCACGCGCATTAAAAAACCAACATTCAAAACCTTTTTTCTCTCTCTCTTAGTAATTACATTCAATTAACGTGTAACAAGCCCTTTACTCATGGCATTTTAGCTGCACTTAAGGTTACGAGGAAGGGATTCCAACCTACTTTTGAATAATTGCAAGGGAAACATAACTAATACATGTACTGTAATAAGAAACGCCCCAGATGGAAAGGATACTTGTATAACGAATATAAGCAGAAGTCTGCAAGATTTACATGCCATTTTATATTTTTATTTTGCAGCAAGAAACAATCGTGTCAAGCTTCTGTTACGCACTCGTATGACAGGACGGTGTCAGTTTTCAGGAAACTATATTAAAGCAATTATATCATCTTGTACCAGTAAGATCCTGTCTCTTTGTTTGTGACGTGGTCGGCCCCGTCACGTATGTCGCTCCTGTCTTCAAATACAAACTTCACTTCTTTAATTCAAAATATTTCTGCAAGCTTATAGTCATTCCTCTGCTATAAAGGGAAATTTATTTTCAAGAAACACTAGTTTACATTTTAAAGGAATATAAATATTTTAACAATTTTAATTTCTAGTTTAGCTAGTCTGTTTATTGTCATTGAGGTGACATGGAAGCGTTATATCTTTACACATTATTTGCACACGAGGTTTATGACAAAGTGTTTTGCTTAGTATTATGCACAACGTCATGTCCAGTACCGTAATGATAGACAAGCTGCCGGGAGGAGTGACAGCCACACCACTCGTCAGTTTCGAGGAGTGGCAGTGCTAGTCCATCACTTGTCAGAGGCGAGCAGCTCAACCGAGAAGTTCACCACAATACCACCTAACCCCTTCTGTCACGAGCCCAGACTACGTTCACTGTGCTACCTTGTTATCTCCTCCCATTAACCCCTCCCCCTTTGCTATTTCCCCTTCCTCCTGACCTTTTTTTTCCTTCTCCCCTGGGCTGCTGCCCCCCTTTCTTCCCGCAACTGACCTTTCCTTCCTACACTCTCCCTAATCATAACTTACTATTGTAACCCAACTGTTCAACTCTTTTTGGATCTGCAGCTTTCTGCTTATCTTGATCTCTCTCCTCCACTCTTTCCTCGATTTTCTCCTCCGCTTTGCTCAATCCTCTCCTCGAGCCTTCGACTCTCTCTTTCTCTCTCTTCGAACCTATCCTCCGCTCTTTTCCTCGGCTCTGTTTTTCCTTGACTCTCCTTCATTCTTTCCTCGACCTTCTCCTTGACTCTTCCCTCGATGTGACTCCTCGTTCCTCTCTTCTTAGTCTCTTCCACTTATTTCTCTCTCTTTTATGTGATCTTACTCTAATTTACACGCAGTTTGTGTGCTCAAGTAAAACTTCCTTGTCCTCGACTTAATTACATGAGGGTCAGTGACTGCTTTTCCAGTCTTGTTGCTGAAGGGCCAAGCCTCACATTATCCTCTTTTTTGTCGAATGTTACTGCTTTTCTACGTACTTTGTTTCTTGTTTCTTGATCTTTTCTTCGTGGGCTATCTAATTTCTGTTGATCCTTTCCTCTGTTTGAGTTATATTTATTTTTATTTTTTTGACCTTCATATGATGACGACTTTTTTCCCTAGCAACATTGGATACATCAGTAATGTGTTGGTACCTTATTCTCTATGACGGATACATAGTGAGAACACAGGATAGCTATGTTTTCGTTTCACATTCCTTCACATACTGTGTTGAAATACGTCATCCTGAATTGGGAGGCTTCAGAAAGGCAATGACGCTATTGTCAAGTATTGACAGTAATTGATAAAGGGTTATGATATGACTGCGGCCCTCAGATGGCGCACTCATCACAACCTAATTGATCAGGCACGTCCTACAGGAAGAACATGCCAATTTGCCATTGAAGACATTTACCATTGTTCCAACAATATTATATATATATATATATATATATATATATATATATATATATATATATATATATATATATATATATATATATATATATATAACTAATAAAAGATTGAGAACTTGTAGTAAGCCTCGTGTAATGTGGCTGCTGGCAGGGTTCACATGATTTTAAGTGTTGGCTTTATCCCTCTGTTATTAAGAAGTTATGATCTGGGGTATTAGTAAAACCCCCAAGGAAGATCTTATTGATCTAAAATTATTGTTTGTACCAGGACATATATGTTTAGTTACTTTTAGCTGGGTGTGGCGCAAAAGTTTTATTTAAGAAAACCAGAAATGGCGATGGGAAGAGGAGAGACGTCTGAGAGCCACAGAGAGACGTCTAAGAGCCACAGAGAGACAGAAACGGGTTCTTGTGTGCTGTAATTTTGGCAAGAGTACCAAAAAGTTCAGATATATACCGCTCAGAGATGATAGTGACAGTGATGATAATGATGACAATGAGGACGATAGTGATAATGATGGCAATGGAGATGTGGATGACAGTAACGGGCATGGTGGGACTGACGGTGATCATGATAGTGAAGTGGATAATGATGATCATGTTGAAATTGATGCTAGTGTCGATGGTGGCATTGCTCACGTATTAATAATGACGATGAGAGATATGATAACGTTGATCTTGAAGAGGAATATGAACACAAAAACAACAATGACGAACTTTTATTTTTAGTGGTAATGATAACAATGATAATTTTAATTAATGGCGGCCATGAGATGAGAATAAATATGCTGGTGCCTTATGATGGTAATGATTATAAGGCGATAATTAGGAATATGTTGATAAACATTATGATTATAAATATAATGTTGACAACATTTATGTGTTAAGGATATTTATATAATGTTGAGGATATTTATATAATGTTGAGGGCATTTATATAATGTTGAGGGCATTTATATAGTTGAGGGCATTTACATAATTTGAGGACGTTTGCATAAACATAATGATTAAAGCATTTTAAGAACACTAAAAGAAGCACTGTTAATAGAGTAGAAACGGTCTACGTACCTGGAGGCAATTTCGGGAGGGGGGTCACCGCCCCCGCGACCCGGTCCCAGACCAGGTCGGGAATGTTTCCCCCTTTAGAGAGAGGTACCTTGATGCCGGTGAGGGGACGCTCTTGATCCAAGAAATTGGAGCTACCCTGTATCTTCCTCGGACCAGTCCCAATTACTTCCCATTTCCATTATTATTACTACTACTACTACCGCCACTATCACTATTACTATTATTACTGCTGCTAATACTACTACTACTACTACTACTACTAATAATAATAATAATAATAATAATAATAATAATAATAATAATAATAAGAAGAAGAAGAAGAAGAAGAAGAAGGAGAAGAAGAAGAAGAAGAAGAAAAGAAGAACAGAAAAGATGAAGAAAAGAAGAAATGACATTATTATTAGAGTGTACTTATAGGAAAGCGCTAAGCCCGTAATGGCTATAAATTGCCCGGGGGTATGACAATCAGATTTCATTCGAGGAGGGAAAGGTAACTCCAGTTTCTTGGATCAAGAGCCCTTCACTAACATCTAGGATGATGAATACGACAACTGTTGCTTCACCTCACATTTGACGTGTGTGTGTGTGTGTGTGTGTGTGTGTGTGTGAAATGAATCACGTGGATCTCTTCAGAACTGATATGTGTCATTTGAATGCCTTATGGCACGTTATGTGTCGTTTGGATCATCTCACACATGCCATGTGCTATCGGAATCACGTGAAATATGAGAAGTGTTGTCTGGATCACTTCAGGTATTATACGTGTCATCTGGATCACTTCACATGTAATATGTGTCATCTGAATCACATCAGATACAAAAAGTATCGTCTGGCTCACCTCAGACATGACACATGTCATCTAAATCCCTTCAGACATGGCATATATCATCTAGATCACTTCAGACATGGCACATATCATCTAGATCACTTCAGACATGGCACATATCATCTAGATCACTTCAGACATGACCCGTGTCATCTAGATCACTTCAGACATGGCAGATATCATCTGTATCCCTACAGACATGACTCGTGTCATCTAGATCACCTTAGAATGACATACGACACATACACATAACTCTGAATTAACAAAATGCCATCTTAATGTTATCTGGGCTCCTCAGTACCCCAGAAAAAAAGGTGAACACGCCCTTATAATTTGAAAACTTTCTAAGTTAAACAAAGTCAATTAACCTAGTGACAAGAATGTTCAATTTGATAGCAGGTTTAGTTATTGCTAATGCCATTTATCGTGCAAACTAAATTTAAAATTTAAGAGAGGTTATTGTGACATTTCTAGGTCAGTTTATGAGTTAATTTCACGAGGAAATAGCTGGATGATATTTAAATGCCGCTTTGACATTCCCGCCAGGAGGGGCGGAGAAGAGACCTCCCCCGGTGATCATCGTTTTACCTGTCATTGTGTCGGTGTGGGGGCTCACGGAGCTCCAAGGTAGTTGTCGAGCAAAGATACCGCAAAGGAAAGTCCAGCTGGCCGAGTTTCTGTGTTAAAATGCTAACCTGAGCCGACTTACACACCCCCACCTTTCCTGATGTAAACAAACACTGGCACATGCGCGGTGCGCGCCAATCTGCCTGGCGGATGTATGATATCTCCGCAACGCCCACATATCCTGCGTACGTAATTCCGGTGGTGTGGAGGAAAAAAATGCACGAGAACCAATGACATCTTTAAAATGCACAATTTCCTATCTGCGATATACACGGATAAAACAGTTACGGAATGAGACGCTAGATGGGGGGGGATATGCGGTGCATGCCACAAGGAAACATTCTCCGGGAGGCGGCGAAGGATCGATACCAGTCACAACTACCAACAGTTCATTACTACTCTAACTTGCTGGTTAACAGGGTGTTGGTGCTCAGCTCCTGGGCCCATTACGGACCTCTGGGATAGTTTAACTGTCACCCATGAGATGATTGCGTGGTGCATAGTTGTTATATTTAACTATGCTACCAACCTTCTCGGAGTGGGCGTGTCTGCCAGCGGGAGAGGAAACGTGGAACGACGTTTCGTCCCCATCCTGGACAATTATGTCAGTTGGAAATTGATAATGGTCCATCCTGGACCATTATCAAGTCCAAACTCGGTATTGCTACTTTTTATTCTTGAGTAAACATTTTTCCTCGACATTCAGTCTTGAAAACCTGTCTCCTGGGCTTTATATCAGTCTTAAACAAACCTGTCTCCTAGGCTTTATTTCAGTCTTAAAAGCCTATGTCTTCTAGGCTTTATTTCATTCTTAAAAAAAAAGGTCTCCTGGGATAAAACCGGTAACAAAACCGTAATTATACCTAAATATGGTTAATACATTCCAAATGAAAGTATTAATCTTATTTAGGTACAATTATTTCTGTCCGGGCCGGAGGGACACCTCGGCTCGGACAGAAGTAATTGTCAATTTTTTTATATGGCATTTACACGATGTAATTATTTAAACAGTGCAGTATTTAAAACATGATTTCTAAGTCAAAATTATTTTTTTTAGCAAATATAGGATTTAATATAGGTGCTGGACAGGCACCTGAAGACAGTACTGACCAGCCAGACTGTCGTTCGTACGTCGGTTTGCGTGTGGCCAGTAGTATCAGCCTGGCTGATCAGGCCCTGATCCACCGCGAGGCCTGGTCATGGACGTTGACCCATGGAACACTCATGATTTTGGAATAACAACATTGCCTGTAAAATAATTATAAACATTGGTACTACTTTCTAGAACCTTTTTCATTTTCTGAACTATTTGTATTTCATCGCTTTCCCCACTTCTGAAAAATCTTGTTCCATTACAACACATGTAAAAATTATCAATCAAATATGTTGTATAAATTAGTTATATGTTGTATGAGTTAGTTATCACACAGGTTGTAGAAGTTAGCTATCACTCCCGATCTAGTATAATAATTATAGTCAGACTTACGCATAAGTCAGGCTGCAGCTTAACCTTAGAGCCTCACAATGCAAGCAACCTTAAAATTTCTTACCTTTCTTGCCCATACTTTTATTATTGCCCATTTCGACTCTCGTACTTAGCGTTGCCTCTTAGATTGGACTTAGCTTGTGGCCTCAGCAGGTCAAAGTCCGGAACTGGGTACCTGGGTGTTAACAGACTGCTGTGGGTCGCATTCTGGGGAAGATGACCAAAATAATGAAAAAAAAAAAGCCACACTGATTGGCTTTCTTCGGTTATCCTGGGTTACCAAGCCTCCTGGGTTGATAATCAAAATAATAACCTTACTTAAGCACAGAGCCCTCATCCCGATCTCTTCACTAATATACATACTTTGCATATCAGTTTAAGTGGTAATAAACGACTGTAAATGAATAAACAGAAAGGTCGAATGGGAAGCTTGAACTGTGGTCCTGAGATTAACAGGTCAACCCTCCGGGGTTAAAAATCCGAACAAAATCTTATCTTAGGGATCTAGTTTAGGACTTCATAAGGGTTGAGTTCAGGGGTAATTGTGGTAGTGGCTCCATAAGGTGCTGCGGACAACTTGTAAGAGTGGAACGGATTGCTTAACCATGTCACAGCCAGTCCTAGCATCAGCCAGTTCAGGAAGAGAGCTACAAGGTACCTAATGAATGAAACTATAGAAAAAGAGGAGAGCGATTTCTTGTATACTAGTTAACATTCGTGTGCCTATTATTGTAAGCTAATCCTCTCTATTTAATATTCATGTAAGTAACTCCGTCCACTTGGTTCCTACTGTACCTCATTTTACTTTTACTAATTTTTATACAGTTGAATCACTTTATCTGACCTTTTTGGGTTATCCTAAGTAATTTGGACATTTGCTACTGTGGATGTGTACCTGTACCTAAATAAATTTACTATCTGCTTTAATTTTTAAGACTATAATCATCACTAATGAGGAAAATTTTTAATGGGGAAAATTTTTAATTTTCCTAAATTCATCATGTGTAAATATGAATAATATAATAATTGTGTATTAAAATGTGACTGATTTGACCCTTCGAGAAATTTGGTGTGAAGGAGGGTGTGCAGCGGCCGCAGAGGAATACAAGAGGACGCCATAGTGAATTAATGTGTGAGCACTGGTTGTGGTGAAATCGTCTAGTAATCCGGTGTCATCGAGATCATAACTGAATGGATCGGTTTCAAGCTATAATTAATAAGCACTGGAATGTCCCCAGTTGAAGAATAGGGATGGAGAATTTGCAGGGCCTCCAGAATTAGGTGGTGATAGTGGAAATAATGAGGTGTCACCATGCAGAACATCCAGTATGTATGCCATCAGTCCTTTCATTTAGGTTTCTCGCTGACCACTAGGATTCTGTTTGCTGGGTAGGCATTGTGGGATGATCCGACCACAAAATAGATGGCAAATAGTAATATAAATTTCTTAATTATCTAACTTTTGGTACATGTGCCTGGTGTCAATTAGAAAATTCTTACCCCTTGTGTATTAATGTTCCCATTATTCCTTTCTGGAGATCATTTCCTTTAATTTTTCATACAGTCCACACTATTTTATAATTTACCATTATTGGTATTAATATTTAATATTGTAATTATTAATTTAGTGTCAGCTCAAGCTTTTTAGTGAAAGTGGTGAAGGAGTGGGCATCGAAGGAGTGACAGTCCTGTGACCTACTGTGACTAAGTCCCACTTACCTTACTCAAATTTCTTACATGTAATAGTTCAGGTAATACTCTGCAAACCTCATGCAGGTAATTTCTCACATCTAATTTGTACTGTATCTTACAGCTAGGCTTTAAATAATAAGATATTACAAGGATACCAATGAAAATAAGTCACTTTAACTGACTTTTTTGGGCTATTCTATGTAATTCACACATATATTACTATATATGATAATTGTAATCACCTAAATCTCTGTAACTGTGGTTATGTGTATCTGTACTTAAATAAACTTACTAAGAGTAGGATAACCGGGTAAACCTCTGATGGAGACAGAGTCTCTGCCACAATTCACGATAGATCTCTCTTTTTCTTTGAAACAGCGGATTTCGCATCCTCGCAAGAAAACGGCGTCAGCAGGAATATCCTGGTGTGGTTTGTTTGCAATCGTGTCATTACGATTTCGTGAGTCATCCTGGGTGTGCCTATCCATACTTATGGCAAATAAGTAAGTTCATTCAGGTATAAGTACATATAAATAGTTACATAAATTATCATACATAACCAGCATATGTGTAGAATACCTAGGATAACCCAAAAAAGTCAAAGTGATTTATTTCCTTGGCAAATGAGGGATTGAGGAGGATGTTAAGCACAGGATGGATTATAATCAACTGCCGCAGACTGGACATTATGCTGGCGATATGCAATACATCACTGGGAGGCTAAAGCGCCAGCTCGTACAATGAGTGTATGTGGTTCGATCACCAGTACGGGTGGTAACATAAATCGTGTTTCCTTAATTAAAACACCTTTTGTCTGTTCACCTAGCAGTAAATAGGTACCTGGTGTTAGCCGACTGGTGTGGGTCGCATATTGGGCACAAAATTAACCTAAGTTATAATAATGTCTTTATTTCTACAAGTGCAAGGTATACAGGTCTAGCTGACATCAACGACATACTACTATATAGAAAGCCGCTTGTTATGCAGAGCATTTCGGGCAAATTAGGTCAATTTGTCCCAGGATGCGACCCACACCTGTCGACTAACATGCAGGTACCCATTTTTACTGATGAGTGAACATGGACAACCGGTGTAAGGAAACACGCCTAATATTTCCAACCTTTGCCGGATATCGAAACCGGACCCTCACCGTGTGAAGTGAGGGCTCTTGCCACCAGGTCACGGGCCACCTGCTCTGTCCGAACTGCTCTCCATAACCAGAGGCTTTTGTATATAGTATGTAATTGATGTCAGCTTGGTCTGTATAGGCTGTTTCACATACTTGCAGAAATAAAGATTATTAGTATTATTATTATTACACAATATTCATGGAGGAATGCTAAACACCTGGGGATGGGATGGGAGGCATTCAGGTCCGATCCAAAGGGAGTACAGATGAAATTTCTTCAGTCAAGAGCCCGGCATCAAGCAACCCCCTTGTTTACTTGCTTCGGCAGTACATATACTGGTTTGGTTGGAGTTCTTTTATTTGCAAGCGATCTTCTGCAATAAAAACCAAGCTTGAAAGGTCAGTTTTGTTATACTGTTCTGATCAAGTCTTTATCCGAGGGCATGGCAGACACAAGTTTCCACTTTGCATGATACATTGTCCTGTTATAATATAATTGTGGAAAATTTTATATGAGTGATTACTTGTACGTACCTCAACATTACATGCATACGAGTAATCTCCTTGGGAGACAACAACGATATTGTTTACCATAGTCACCCATGTAGACATGTGAGAAAACTTAACCACGTCTGGTCACTGCAGGTGGCCCCCTCGACCCTCACAATCTTATCCATATCTATCCGAGACCAGTATAAATTGGGTAGCACCCTCAAGTACGGCGCTACTAATTAATTGTGGACTGTATAGATTATATTAGTTTAACTGAATGAAGAGGGGGGGGGGGGGTAGGTTACACATGGATATACCCATCAAGGAAAAAACACTTGTACATAATCCCACCACTTACCAGATATTCTCTGGGGGTCACTTGATGTAGCTGGATCACCCATAACCTATCCAATTACAACATACCTAACTGGCCAGTATCAGTCTGCTATAACTAGAAGGGTTACTTAACTGTGGGTGATTGATACTCCTTATTTCCTCCATTCACCATCTCATTTCGATGTCCTGCTACACCGACACGGTTCTCATTCCAGCAGGACGAGGTATCCGGTTGTGGTTTGGTCTGCCAGGTTTTCTAGAAACAGGTACGTATGGAACTTCACGCATTCTCTTAACTTAGCGTTATTATCATTAATTACATTACAATTCACAAGACGATTTAATGTCTCATAATCATTATACACATTAGAGATCACTCCATTAAGATCTGAGACCGATGAGTGATGATTAAACCAAGGGTAATTTTCCCCGGGACACAGTCCATGGTGACGCGCCAGTCACCCGGTCTTACCCTTATTCACTCATTTTTGCACTTTATTACGGTGGTCCCGTAAATCACGTTCCCCTCACTCCCCACCAGGAACAGTTACGACACTTCCTATTATGAAATGAGGCCTATATTAATCCTTAGGCTGCCGTGAACGCCAATTTCCTGGTTCCATGCTTTCCCAGCCTCCTCACTACATTCAAAAACATTCCCGCCACTACGTGCCCCAGTTCGACCTATACCCCCGCACATCATGCGCATGCGCAGCGGGAACCCAGTTGGTTCCATTCAAAATACAAATACATTTTGACCCAAATCAACACATTAAACACTTATGAGGCACTATAGCTTCGGAAATTAAATAATTTCCACAATAATGAACATAAGCACTAAACCCGATACACTATCCTGTAATGTGTGAAAGATCTGAAAACCAGCGCTGCATCGTGGGATCATGATCAAAACAAAACGAAGGTCAGGGGTATCAAAGCAGTGATAGAGAGCACCGGTACTGGGGTCAGGCAGAAAAGGGTTACCCAAAAGCGATACCAGATTCTGAGGAGAGTCCGTGGACGTACAGGGGTCATCAGCGAGTGCTGTAGAATGAAGATACATTAATAGAGGAGCGCTTATTACAATCATTGGGGAAGCACTGAATCCGTAGGGGTCATAGTTCCCAGGAGAATGGGAGGTATTCAAGTTTAGTTCAAGGAAGTGAAGCACAGGTCTAATTCCTTAGATCGAGAAACTCCCATGATGAATATAGGACTTTTTTTTTTTTTTGGTGGAGGGGAAGGGGCGTTGAACCCCTAGGGGGTCATATAGCGGATGGGAAATGGGAAATAATCAGGTTTGATCCAAGAAAAATGTTCAAAGCCCTGGATCAAGAGCCCCTCACCAGTATCAATGACCTCTTGGTATATTACTAGTATAATACACCAGATAGTATGACGGTAGACAGGAGCGATGTAAAAATGTAGCAACATCCTACAGTGATAAATAAAAAAAAAGGCACAATACCGTGACTGGAACAATACATAATTAACCCGCATATAAGAGAAAGGAGCTAAGGACGACGTTTCGGTTTGATTTGGACCATTTGCTCCCTCCTTTCTGTTAGTGACTGTAAATGGTCCAAGTCGGACCGAAACGTCGTCGTTAGCTCCTCTCTCCTATGTGCGGGTTATTTGTGTATCCTACAGTGATAACAAGATAACAACCTTTATTTATAGAGGTGCGCAATGTATCGTTCACATGTGGTAAACTAAGCGCTAAATCCTGTTTCTCGAGTAAATGTACCCAGTCAGACACGCCCATGGGGGTGAAATCACAATGCAGATTACGCCGACTGCAACACCCCCCACCCCTCCTTGTGCGTGCAGGGACTGCTCTTCGACCCACCCACCATAGCCCGATCCTGGCTAATTCTCGACTGATGTACCAGGCCGTTGTTGCTGGTAGCCTGAATATCCATCCAGCACTTGCCGGAGGTACCTGCACTTTCCTCTTGAAAACTTCTACACATGCTCCAGCAATATTTGATATCTGGTGGTAGCAGGTTCAACAGACCAGGCCCATGGATGTTGGTAGTGTTCTTTTATTGTGCATAGAAAGATTAATATCCATACAACTATAGCAGTTACCCCTCATGTTATATACTAAACCTCCCTTTTAGCCTCCACCTCCTTACCAAACAAGTGTGTTGGCAACCTACAAGCTGCAGCTTCACTGACCCCTTCAACTTCCAGCCAAGGAATGTTGTACATGAAGATTTATAATACCGACAAGATGAGGAATTAGACACATATGCAACATCTGGGTATCTTTATTTATAGACATTTCACCATTCAGTGGCTTTATCAATACAAGGTCATAATGTGAAGAATGTAGAACTATATACAAAAGATCAGGTAATCAGTCCCTCAGCCTTGGAGTTGGTGAAGAGCACCGTAGTCCTGTAGACTCTACTCAAAGGCTGAGGGACTCATTACCCCATCTTTTGTACATAGTTCTACATTCCTCACATTATGCCCTTATATTGCATTGATAAATCCACTGGATGGCGAAACGTCTATAAACAAAGATGCCCAGTTGTTGTACATGTGTCTAATTCTTCTCTCAGCCAAGGAAATGATGGATCACCGTGAAGGGAAACAGACAGGGCAGTCAGTGTCTTGCCTACTCTCTCTACGGGCCATGGCCATCACGAGGAAGCAAAGACCCACACAATACTCCAAGCAGCGATGATCATAACCTCTCTCCAACAGGAATGTAAATTACTATCATGGTAAGAGCTAAACCCGTAAGGGTCACAGCGCTGCTGTAGTAGTAATGTGCGAAGGTTAGATGTGTACGGGGTGGGGAGTTAGTGCAAGAGGAATATATATATCAGAGTTGAGGAAAATATATATTAGAGTTGGTGCAACAAGTTAGTTTGTAAAAAAGTCGATGGTGTGAGAAATTGCCTGCATGAACTTCACTCTTACGTTCATACAAGCAGTTTGGGTTAAAGATTCAACTAAGGTAAATATTACTTACCAATTTCTGTTACACCTCTGAGGTAGGTGGGATTTAAGAAACTCGAGGTCAAGGAGAATGTAGATTATAACTTTGGTATATCTTTTTCTAGCATTAGGAATAATATTAGGAGAGAAGTAAATATTGAAAATGAATGTTATAGGAATGTAGTTATAAGTCTGAGTAGATCTATAACCCACTATGATAACATGAGCGTAGATAAGTATCTTTATGGAGTAGCTTGCAGTGTGAACAGACTGACTGATGTTGTAGTGGCCAGGCTTAGGCTTGGTTACAAGTACTTCTGGCAGATTGAGAGACAAACAGATGATGATCAAACTAAATGCATATTATGTTGTCAGGAATATGGTCACTGTCTTGAACACTATGTGCTTAATTGTCCACTTATTGAGGAATATAGAGATAGACAGTATAATAACCTATGTGACATGTGAAGATATCTTATTAATGAAAATAAGATACCAGATATACTAAGCAAATTTCCTAAATTTGCTTGTAACAGATAAATGAACTGTAGATATAAATACAAATGTACACCTGTTAACCCTTTTGTGTATCCATATGCTCTTGCGCTACCGTCCACAGGATGGATATGGAGTGCACAATAAACTAGCCACTTCGGTGGCAAAAATCTGTCACAAAGAGAGTGTCTCCCTCGATATCCGCAACCCTCAAAACACACATCAGCCGGGACGACTCACGAAATCGTAATGACACGATTGCAAACAAACCATACCCCTGCCGGGATTGAACCCGCGGGCTGGAGTTTTGAGACTCTCTGACCGCGGGTTTAATCCCGGCCGGGGTATGGTTTGATCAGCCTGGACCTAAAATTATACATTACATTTAAGAAACATAACCAGTAATTCTGGTATAATTGAATTTAAGGTGGACTATATCAGTTGGGTTTGACTTGTTGAAAAAGGGGAGGGGTCTCATAGTTAATGTCAAGCATATAACCACCTAACTTGAATATACGAAATTCTTGGTGTTAACTTACCAATTTGGGCCAGTGGTAGAACACACCCTAATACTACCTAGCCAGCAAGACATACGAAGGCCAACGTAAGACTTCTGAGCAAAGGTAACATTATTTATCCCAATGGCTTGCTGTAGGAAGTCACCGGTGTCCTTCCATATTTCCCAATTCCGCCACTCTATTACAGTGGTTTCAACTATTTTCTTCACAGTCTGCAGTGTAGGGGTCACTGCATTATTTTCTGGCCATCTGAGGCCGTTCCATTCCAATTTAGCCCCGATGACGAAGAATTAAATTAACCGGTTATTCAGACCAGCCTTCCACTATTTTTCCTTATGGAGTCCTCCCCCCCCCCCTGGCGCAGTCGCAGAACGATACTTCTCCCCTCGAATTTTCTCGAAGGTCAAATCAGCATTATTACACAATTTATTTATTTATTTATTTATTTATTTGAACATGATACATAGAAGTACAAGGAAATACAGTGGTTAAGTGTAACATGCCAAAGCCCCTTGTATGCAGAGCGTTATGGGCAGGCTTAAAATTAACTTAAGATTAACTAAGCAATGATATATTCAGTGGTAAACATTATTGTAAACGGTTAACAATTAAGCACAAATGAGTATTTCAAAGACAGGTCATAAGGTCATTTACTGTGTTGCTGTGCATTCAGTAGAATGGAGTATTCTGTTAAATAATGTAATTAAAAATAACAAAGTTGGGTCACAGGTTAAACATTTATGAGATACAATTATTCAGTATATATTTGGTTGTGGGTGAGCAAGTGATTTTTAAGAAGAGACTTGAATTTATAAACAGTGTTTCTTTTATATTCACAGGTAGTGAATTCCAGATTTTTGGGCCTTTTATGTGCATTGAGTTTTTGCATAGTGTGAGATGGACACGAGGAATATCAAAGAATGATCTGTGCCTTGTGTTATGGTCATGTGTTCTGTTGAGGTTGGTAAGGAGACGTTTGAGGGGAGGGTTTATATCCGAGTTAAGTGTTCTATGTATGTAGTAGGTACAATAATAAGTATGGATGTTTTGTATGGTGAGTAGGTTTAGAGTTTTGAATATTGGTGGAGTGTGCTGCCTGTAGTGGGAATTTGTTATCATTCTGACTGCAGCCTTTTGTTGGGTAATTAATGGTCTGAGATGGTTTATTGTTGTTGAGCCTCATGCACAAATTCCATAGGTGAGATAGGGGTAAATAAGCGAGTGATATAGGGCCAGGAGGGCTGACTGTGGAACATAGTACCGTATCTTCGATAGTATGCCTACGGTCTTGGAAATTTTCTTGGAAATTTGTTGTATATGTGTTTGAAATCTGAATCTATTATCAAGGTGGATTCCTAAGAATTTTCCGTCTGTGAGCTTTGTGATAGGTGATCCGTTTATCATTATGTTAAGAGGGACATCTGTAGCTCTGTTATCAAACTGAGTGAAGTAGGTTTTGTCAATGTTGAGAGTAAGTTTGTTAGTTCTCATCCAGGCAGATATTTTCTGTAATTCGGTACTCACAGTATTGGCTAGCATGACTGGGCTCGTGTGAGACAAGACGTATGTAGTGTCATCTGCAAATAGTGTGGGTTTGAGTAGTTGCGATGCATTTGGTAGGTCATTTATATAAAAGAGAAAGAGAAGAGGGCCAAGGACACTTCCCTGTAGGACAACAACTGTAATTGGCTGTGCGGAAGAGTTTGCTCCATTTGTGTACACATATTGGCTTCTGTTGCTGAGGTAAGACTTTAGGTAGTTGAGGGAGTGCCCTCTTATACCATAGTGCGACAATTTTATGTGGAGCAAGTCATGGTCAACTGTATCAAAAGCTTTACGTAAATCAATGAAGATTCCCAGTGGGACATCTTTTTTCTCTAGTGCAGTGTATATTTGTTCTAGCATGTGTATAATAGCATTGTTCGTATTTTTATTAGGCCTGAACCCAAACTGGCAGGGGTTAAGTATGTTGTGGGAGATGAGATAGGAATAGATTCGCTTATGAATTAATTTTTCGAAGATTTTAGAGAGAGGGTGTAAGTTGGATATTGGCCTATAGTTAATCAAGTCTGTTTGGTCTCCTCTTTTATGGATCGGGGTGACCCTCGCTATTTTGAGAACTGTAATAAAGTTGGTAGAATTACCGACAATATGTAAAGTAAAAGGACACAAGTGCAACTAATGTGACATTTATTGTGGTAACGTTTCGCTCTCCAGGAGCTTTATCAAGCCATTACAAACAATACATGGACACAGAGGGTATATAAAGGCTCAGAGTGAGGTGTAATACTAGTGAGGTACCATTTCGATGTTCACTAGTGGTAGTAGTAGTAGTAGTAGTAGTAGTGGTGGTAGTGACAAAAGTAATACAATATGGTAGAGCAATTAATTCGTAGTGATGAATGGTTTAAAAAACCGACAAGTTGAAGATCGAGACACTTATGCAGTACATGGGAATTTTTATTCAGGAAACGTTTCGCCACACAGTGGCTTCATCAGTCCAATACAAAGAGGAAGGCGTAAGGAGAGGAGGAGTATGAGGTAATCAGTCCCTCGGCCTGGAGTCGATGTGTTCAGTCCATCAATCTTGTAGAATGTACAGCATAGGGCCGTAGACGTGGCTTATATACTGTAGTGAGGTGAGGTGAAGCAGGCGGAGGCGGGGTCATAGTGGTACCATCCACTAGTCGAAGTAGGTCTACGTCCAAAGGTTGAACAAGTGTTGAAGAATTCTTTGTAACAAGATCCCATGATGCTGCAGTGTCTGACAGTCGTACATGAGTAAAAGGATATAAAAGCTATTACTTGGGTAACATAAAAATAGGTTGGACAAATATAGACTGGAATGAGGCAGCTTGTTTCAGTGTTCACTCTCTGTGCTTTGTGTAGTATAACAGGAGAGACTATGTGATGGCAGGGTTTACTGTTTTCAGGAGGATTCTTGCTAAGACTTCGGAGATGGTGAAGCTGCCGTTGTTTTGTTTAATTGTATTCGAAACAGCGATCAGTGCTGATTCGAGGCACTTGCTTCTGCGGAAATTAGTTTCTTTGATCACTAATTGGGCGTCTCTGAATTTCATGAGATGACTGGTGGAATTTCGGTGTTGTACACAGGCGTTGTTCAAGTTATCGTTCCTACATGCGTAAATGTGTTCATTGAGGCGGGTGTCGAGGTTTCTGGATGTTTCACCTACGTAAATCTTGTCACAGCCTCCACAGGGTATAGTGTAAACTCCTGCATTGACTGGTTCGTGGTGCGTGGATTTTGTCCTGGTTATATCCTTTATTGAATTGCTAGAAGCGATGACGACTCTGGTGTTAGCTTGTGTCCATGTATTGTTTGTAATGGCTTGATAAAGCTCCTGGAGAGCGAAACGTTGCCACAATAAATGTCACATTAGTTGCACTTGTGTCCTTTTACTTTACATTTTGAGAACTGTAGGGAAGGTAGAGGATTCGATGGATTTGTTAAAGAGTGTTGCAATGATTGGTGACAGCACTTGCGACACTTTTTTGTATATAAAGGGTGGTAAGGTATTTAAATCTCCTGTCTTGTTTTTTAGTGTGTTGATAATAAGGGAGACTTCAGTTGGGTTAGTCGGAGCTAGGAACAGTGTGTTCGGGTAGTTGCCAGTGAGGTAGTCATTGGGTGGGATATTTGAGCTTGAGATTTTATTGGCAAGGTTTTTTTCCTATGGTGAAGAAGAAATCATTGAGTCTGTTTGCTGTTTCGGTTGATGGGAGTTGGGGTTCATCTGGCTTTGTTAGTTCAATTGCGTCGTTTATAGTATTATACAAATTTACATCTGCTGACTTCCGGAAAATTCAAAATTTTCCACAGATGGGATATTACCTGGAGGGTGTTTCGAGGGTCAACGCTCCCGCGCCCCAAATCATAGCAATTAATTCTGGGTATGTAGGGCTCATTTTTAATTATTTTAGAGTTAAAATCCTATTCCATGATCACTGGCCCACCATGATGAAGTCTCTAATGATCGGGGCCACACCAGTGATCATCATCTGCTTTAATCATTGTGTGGAAAATAATTTCCCAAAATTATATTGTATATATTTACATTGTAAAAAAATATACAGGATAATTTTTTGAAAACGTAAATATAATTTTGGGAAATTATTTTCCACACATATTCACTAATCCATAACCTACCAATAATTATTCTCCATAGACATACAATAACGACAAGATTCTCCGTGTGCTGCAATCGAACCCAGGTCCTTCGGTTGTGAATCGAAGTTGTTACCATTTAAACCACGAGCACTTGCTCAAAAAACGTAGCAGAATACATGATTTAAAATAATATGCAAAGAATGGGAGATTCAAATTGTAATAAACCACGTTTTTGGCTGTTTTGATGTCACCTGTGGATATGCCTCTTAATAACTTTATATTAAATGCAGTAACTGTAGAAATATTTTATATAAATAAGGTTTAATTTGTATTATTTTTCTATTTTTTTATTTTTATCCTATGCCTCCATGTGTATAAGATAAAATAAATAAATAGGACCCCAATTTGTCTGACTTACATGGGTTATCCTAGGTAATCTGTATATATGCTGCTATGTATGAAAATTTATGTAAAAGTATTTATGTGTACCTATACCTAAATAAACTTATTTATTTAATAAATACTAACCAATTTTAACCTTAGCAATGATGTATTACTTAACACAGTTGGTTGACTCTTCTGCGCTATGAATTAATCATTATTGGAAGGGAAACTGTGACTATTTCCTTTGTTTTCCTGTTAATATGACCTATTTTATGTGTTTCTAAATAATAATATTACCTATGAATGCCGGTTAATAGAGGAATCTTCAATCAAATGCCTGTACAATGTTCAGGACCCCAATGGAAATAAGTCACTCTGTCTGACTTTTTTGGGTTATCCCAGGTTCTCTACACATATGCTGCTATGTATGATAATTCTATGTAACTGTATTTGTGTACACCTGAATAAACTTACTTACTTACTTACTTACTTACAGGCACCTTTAACAAAACAATCCCACCTATATATATTATATATATATATATATATATATATATATATATATATATATATATATTATATATATATATATATATATATATAATATATATATTATATATATATATATATATATATATATATATATATATATGTATATATATATGTTATATATATATATATAATATATATATATATATTTATATATATATATATATATATATATATATGTATATATATATGTATATATATATATATATATATATATATATATATATATATATATATATATATATATATATATATATGTATATATATTTATATATATATATTATATATATATATATATTATATATATATATATATATTATATTATATATATATTATATATATATATATATATATATATATATATATATATATATATATATATATATATATATATATAATCATTGAACGAGAATTAAGCATTTTATATAATATATTCTTTCAATAAATATTAACAGTCTAACTCGTGTTTTTTAGCCTGTAGATAATACAAAATGTGCTACAAAAATGACCTAAAGTGAGTAAACTGTGTTGGGTGACATCTTGTCACAACAGCTGGGTCGTGTTTTGCTTCTCAGTGTTCCTGCGCAAGGGTAAATAATTTATAGTATTTATTGACTAATTTGGCATATATTGCTTAGCATAAGTAACATAAGTTAGTGGCAGTGGCGCAGGTATATTGTAAGCCAGAGGTAGATGTTATAAGTGACCCTACACATGGCGTGGTTACTCAAAAAATTTTTGGAAATTATTTTGTCTATTGTTGCAAATAATTTGTGTTTAGCAACTGTATGAGCTTTTCCATTTAAGAAAACTTTTGTATCAAATGTATCTTGTTAGAAAATAAAATTATTATTATTATTAGTAGTAGTACTATTTTTTTATTTCTATTATTATTGTTAGTACTGTTATTATTATTTATTATTATTATTATTATTATTATTATTATTATTATTATTATTTATTATTTATTATTTATTTTTATTATTATTATTATTATTATTATTATTATTATAAGATATTACAAGGACCCCAGTGGATATAGTACCTTGTCTGACTTTTTTTTTGTATTATCATAGGTACTTTACACATATTAGTCTGTATGATAATTGTAATCACTTAAGTTAGTAGTATAACTTATGTGTATCTCTTCATACTTATCATAGATTAAGCAGATTTTCTCTATTTAATGTTCACGCAAACTGCTCAGTTTCATTATTCCTATTATACATCTTTATTGTAACTGATTTTTATGCATTTGAGTTACATAATTGCTTTAATTTTTATGTTTATAATTATGACTGATTTCTACTGTATCTAATTTGAAAACTAGGTGGAAAATAATAAGATATGATAAGGACTCCATTGGAAATAAGTTACTTTGGCTTTTATTTTAGGGTTATCCTCTGTAATTTACACGTTCCTGTGTAAAACAGTTGTAATCACCTAAAACTTATGTATTTGTAATTGTACTTATTTGTAATCGAATCGAATAAGATGACGAGAGCTGTCGTGAGATGGGAAGGAAGAAGGATAAGGAAGGATGGAAATGACTGGAAAAGGATGGGAAGGAGGGGAAGATGAGGAATCAAGGCAAGTGGCCCAACCACTTTGGGACATGTGGTACCGAAGTACTGGAGACGTAGATGGAGAGGCTTGAATGATGTCGTTACTTGGCTCACTAGGAGAGGATGGTGAAGGCAGCGGTAGGAGCTGGGAGTGTCAGAAGGCAGCAAGCAGGATGAATTGGTTATTGTCTTGAACCGTTTTTCAGTGCATTGAATTTTGTTCGAGAGATTTGTATCACACGTATGGGAGAGCTGTAGAAGAGTTCGTTGGTTTGGAGTTGGTGGAGTATCTGGTTGAAGGTAGGATATGGCCTTTTGTCGCTTTGGTACGTTGTAGTGTTGTACATAAATAAACTTACTGACTGCTAAGGTCAGCCTGAATCTGAAATAAAAATAAAAATAATAATGATAAAAAATAATTGTAATCTTTATTTCTAAAAAGTATATTATAGAATTGATACAAGATTAGGTAACATTATTGCCATACCATATAGAAAGCCCCTGTTTATGCAAAGCATTTTGGGCAGCCTTAAAATTTACTTAACACTACTGGATGATTAATTAAGCTGGTTTTACAAGTATGTATATCACAGTTTGCAGTCTTTGACATTAACGCAGACATTTCAGCTTACAATTATGACTTCTTTGGAATTTTTGCCTCCCATTCATTCTTCATGCACTATCTAACCCTTGCTTGAGTACATTAATTCAGATTTTGTTTAGTTTTATGAATTCAGCTTTCTTATAAAGCTATTCTATATAGTGTGATGTTTTGGGATATAATTGAAAAAAATGTATCTAAATCACAGAATGGGAGGGACTCAGACCCATGAGTTTCAGCCTCATCCCTTTTGTGATTTGTATGCAATTATATTATTGATTTAGCAAGTCATGAAAATGTGCCTGAGATTGAATACCATGCATGTTTTGTTTGTTATTCTTTATTCAGTGGTGCTTACAAAAAATGCACTATATAGAGCATCTTGTATATAGGCAAGCTGTATACAGAGGTATTATAGGGAATGAGTAATTTGAAATTTGAATTCATTAGTTACATAAATCACAATCATCACAGATATACTAATGTGAAATTTTGTGTTGACTTTAGATAGCGCTATATATCTTCCAACACTGGGCGACTTTAGCGTGATGGCGAGGTTTAACCAAAAATTTCACCCTTTCATCAAAATCTTCTGTTGTTATTTGTGATTTGGAACAGAATAGATGTAGTTTTGAATAATAAATGAAATGATACTTGTTTGCATTATACTGTGCTTATGGCAACTGTAATATGTCAGTACACCACTCTTGTTCTGCTGCTTACACTGTCACCAGTGATGTTGATGCTAACACCACTGATGCTGTTGATGTCAGTACCATTGATGATATCACCATTGATGCCAACACAACTGATCCTACTGCTGTTGTTGTTATGAAAAAAAAGGCCTCTTTGATGATCCCGTCTTTAATGCAAACTCTCACTATGAATTCTTAAATATTATTAATTTATTTATTTATACTGTATTTAAAAAGGTTCTAAACCCATATTGGTCACACAGGATTTCTTAACTTCTCTGATTTCCTACATCAACTGTAATCCTCTTTTTCGTTCTGCCGATGTCCTTTCCACTTTTGCCTCTCCCTCTCTGCAGTTTCTTTCATCTTTCCTATGTAACTTAGTGTATTCAGTTAATATATGCACAGTAAATCCTTGCTGTTAGAAACCTTTATTTAATGGATTTCTGAAATAACGGAGAAAATCCACTGGGTAAATTGCACTTTTAATGCATTTTTAACCCTTTCAGGGTCCAGAGGCCAAATTTCAAAGTGCGCACCAGTGTCCAAGAATTTTCAAAAAATAATTTTGTTATTTTTTCTTATGAAATAGTTGAGAATCTTTTTCTGAAGGTAATAAAACAAAAAGTACGAAATTTGATGGAAAATTGATGAAATTATGCTTTCGTGAATTTTGAGGTGTCAGCGATACTTATGCATCGGCGATTTTGGCGAATTTGACTCCCATTTTAGGCCAACTACCTTATTCCAGTCGACCAAATTCTTAGCTATTTCACTAGTATTACTTCTGTTCTATTGACTGAGCACAAGAAATTGCCAACTCAACTGTTTCAACTACAAAATATGTAAAGTGATGGGAAATTGGTAATTTGGCCAATTTAGTGCAAAGTTCAAAGTATTCCAATTTCAAAATAGGGTCCAGAATAAACAATGCAGTCATTTCTGGCACTAAACTAACATTTCCTCTATTCATTAGTTATGTTTTCAGGCTTTACAAATGAATTTCATTTTGATTTTTAATTCACATAATGAATTTTTATTCAAACCAAAAAATAGAAGATTTATTGTCATGCAATATTGTAATAATTGTATAAATAATATCAGCACATTTGTGAACGTATATTACACCCACCAGCTGGCGTGTATTAGACGTGTGAGGTCATTTGTTTACTCTTGAACATCGGAAAAAATTTAACGTTTCCGCTAATTTGAGCTCGGTTTCAAGCCATTTTCAGTACTAAAACCAATCAGAATAATTTTTATTTCTGTAATATATCTTCCATTCTATCAAGAGAGACCAAGTAATCGTAAATACAACTGTAAAAAACATACGAAAAAGCAAAGCAAAGTTGCTGTTTTAATCGACAATTACAGTCTCAGTTTTCTTTCTCTCATTATGCACTGTGTGCTGCAGGATTTGTTTTATGTGGTGACACACATACCACATAGATGTATTCTCTCATATCTAGGCCCAAATTTACTGCTCACAGCTTATCAGAGTGAGCTGAGCTCATGGCGTAGATCTACGGTTTGGACCCTCAACGTAAAGCCATAGATGTATGGCACGGACCCTGAAAGGGTTAATGTTTATTGTAGTACATATATCTATAAATAATATATACACCTGCTGTCCTACTTGTGACCTACTCGACATACGACCACTTGAATTATGACCATATTTTTTATGCCAGATTTCTGGGAAATAACCCTTTGACTGTCGCAAGCCCCTTTCTGAAACTATCATTCTATGTCGCAAAATTTTTGGAAAAAAGAAATTATTTTTTCTTATGAAATGATAGAGAATCTTTCCTTGATGGTAATGACACCAAAAGTACGAAATTTGGTCGAAAACTCACTGAATTACGCTCCCGCGAAGTTAGTGGTCTCGGCGACATATACACATCGACGATTTCGCCAACTTTGAGCCCTGTTTTTGGCCAATTCCTTTGTTCAAGTTGACCAAACTCATAGCTGTTTGTTTGGAACTCAATTTTTTCTATCAAGAAACCACCCATTTACTGATTTGAACTACCCAATAAACCGGTCAGAAATTGGCAATTTGACTAATTTCACGCAAATTAGAAAAGATGCCAATTTCTAAATAGGGTCCAGAATAAATAATGTAGACATTCTTGGCACTAAAATAACATATCCTCTGTTCATTAGTCATGTCTCTAGGCCCCTCTTATATTACTATTGCTTTATATTTTGATTTTTTATTTATACAAAAAATACAAATTTACTGTTATGCAGACTACTGCATTATTGTAAAAATGGTATAAATAATATCAGTGCTCTAGTGAAAGAATATTAGACTTCCCAGTTGACACGTATTGGACGTGTGGTGTGATTTGCCTACTCCTGAACATTGGTAAAAATTGAACATTTCCGCTACTTTGAGCTCAGTTTCAAGGTCGTTTTCATCGTGAAACTAATCAAAATCGTCTCTATTTCTGTAATATGTTTTCCATTTTATCACGTGAGACCATGAAAACGAAAATACAATGATAAATACACAAAAATACACCTCAAAGTCAGCGTTTTAATCCAAAAAAACGGTCAGTTTTTTTTCTCGTTATGCACTGCATGCTGCAGGATTTTTTTTTATGTAGTGTACACTGACCACACAGACCCATTCTCTCACATGTGGGCCTACCAGCTTTCTCCTGCTTGATTTGAAGCCGCTAGAATTTTATGCGCATTAATATGTCCGAAACACTGGCTCATAAGACGTATATATACGACCAAAACAGTTAAAGGGATAAACAACTGTTTGTGTTGTACACAGTGTTTATCCTGAACCTTATGGTATAAAATACAGTACTAACAGCATAAAAAGTAAAGTAAAAAATTAAATGCCAAAATAAAAAAAATAAAATAAACATTACAAAGTGTGATGTTGTTTTTTGTAGTAAGGGTTTAAAATTTCGTTCCTTTTGATTTGAGGTTGGGGAACCCAAATTGGTTGTAAAATTGTGGTACTGTGGTTCTAAAGGATACGAGAATGCTTTTGGCTTTTCCTGCTTTTTTTTTTTTTTTTACAATAAGTGGACCCAGAGTTTCGTGATTTAACCATTCCAGAGAGCCCGCGAAGTCGAAATTCACGAAACTCGAAACCATTTTCCCCAAAAAAAAATAAAGGAAAAAAATTAAACCGTTCCCCACACCAAAAATATTAAAATAAAATATATTTTTTTTAAATCAAATAAGTTTTTAAAACTGAAAAAATCAGAAATCAGTACCTGCATAAAAAAAAAATAATAACATTCAATTACCTTTACTGAAGACTTTGGGTGGAGGGGGACGGAAGGAGAATTCCTTCCATTAGGACTTCAGGTAGCAAGTCCTTTTTGGGGTTTCTTCCCTTCTTTTTAATGCACGGGAACAACTTTAGAGTCACGGACCCCTGTTGACAAAATTTTCTGTCCGAAGGCTGTTTCTGGCATTTCTTATGATTTCCCCGAAGTGGGGCGGTTTTTCACTGAAAAATGCTTGCAGATGGCTTGTTTCAACTTTGGGCGGGGTGATACTTTTCAAAAAAAACTTTGCAACTCATTCCACTTTGAAAACATGTCCTTTAATCACTGAAGAAGGCACCCTTTCATTCTTTTCTCCTCCTCTGAAGCAAATTTCCCCAGCTGTGGTCTGGCGGTTCCCGTTGAAGTCTTTCGGTTCGTCAGTGGTTAGCCTTCCTGTGGTCTCCCCAATCTTCCCCAAACTCTGGCACTCACCTCTAACCCCATGGACTTGCCCAATGCCACAACACCTTCCACAACAGGCAGAGGGTCGGCATGGTCAGGGTCTGCCTCAAACCCTTCAAAATCCCTCTGGATCGTGTTCTTCGCTTTCTTTACCAAAGGGCTTGCACTAGCTTTCCTTGGGCCCATGGTGACTTATTTAGCAGTTGCAATCACAAAAAAAAAATGGATTATTACGTATGAACCCGCGGGGTGATGGTCACGTGTTGATAAACAATGGCACACTGAGCGTGAATGGTGTGGGAGACTGGCTTTGTGTGCGCGGTGACGGGTGGACGGGTACCGGACGGTTGCCGAATCATGAGTCTAATCACGAAACTCAAGGCCAAATTTTGCCGCAAAAACTTGCCGAAAGTCGAATTTCATGAAAATCGATGCTGCCGAAATTCGGGGGTCCACTGTACTGTGTTCTGTTTTGATGAACACTCAGAGAATTCCCTTATTATTGTTATATCGAGGGTTTACTGTATCTGTAATATAGTGGTTTTCACTCCAGGAATAAGATCAATATGATTAAGGCATTTCACCCAGGATGTATAGGTTTTTATATTTAGTGATTCCAAGAAGAGTTTTTTATATGATTACACATCAGAGAACTGTACAGTATTTCTGATTTTAAGATATTTTGTTTTTTCAGATGTTCATCAAACCCTTCCGAATCAAGTCACAAACACAGTTAAAGGGATCAGATAGGTAAGATAACTTTTTTATGGGCCCTATATTGATGGTCATGTATTATTTTCTGAGTATCTACTTAGTTTTTTTAAAACAAGAAGTCGTCTCCCACCAAGGCATTCTGTATACTATACAGTATTGTATATATTTTTATATATTTCAAATGTTTAGCATCATGTACATTTTAAGTTTCTTTCATTTGATCTGTATGTTGTCTCATTGCAGTATTTGAACGATTATTAATATATATTTTGTTAGGTTTAAGGCTGTCTTTTGCACAATGGTCATTAGGGCCACAATTTGCTTGTGAGCTAACATCAAGAGATTAAAATAAACTCTTAATGTATAGACATAGAGATATGCAGCTATTGGCATATACACCCTCATTATTCTAATGAGGGAAAAATGCTAAACCTGTAAGTCATATAGTATGCTGGAAATGGGCAGCAATCAGGTTGGACTGAAGGAAGGGAAGGACATATTCACTTGGCTAAAGAGGAGAGCAGTTATAACTGGATCATTATTTAAGTACCATGCTTTCTCATTGTTCTTCATTTGTTCAAGAACTCTTAGTTTTATTTTTTAACTTATTTTCAACTTGCTTTAATTATCTTGTAGTACAGTAAAACCTCGATTTAAATGACTCGTGGGGGAAGGGGGAAGGGCAAGTGACCAGTAATGGTGAGTGTGGTGGATAGTGATGAGATGTTTTTTTGCCAGGATCATAACAGTAACAGACAATTTTATAATCAATGATTCTGTCTGGTGATCCAAATCAGTTAACTCAGCGAATTATGTCCCATGTTTCTGAAGACCATTAAATCAATCAATCAGTCAAGTTTATTCTCTAGAAGGATTACAATGTGGGGTTTTTCAGATTTTGGATATTGTGTGGTTTACATGTTTTAAAATACTAATTACAGAGGGGGGTCACTAGGACACCTAGCATGGCTAGGCATTTCGGGCAGACTTAGATTAATTCTAAACTTTAAATTATTACAGATTATGGTATTAAGGCTAAGTGACTACATTATAGTTTGTAAGTTTAGCAGTGTGAATGCTTTTGTTTTGGCACAATACATAGTGTCTATATTGGAGTATCATAGGCAAGCTTATGACTAGTTAGGGTTCATTATTTTAAGATTAAGATTCATATTTCTGTGTTTATAGTCGATGGGTGAGTGAGTGTAAGTGTGAACCACCAGGTGGTTTACATGTAGTTAGTTGACGGGGTGTATCAGTGAGATAAGATGTTTTCTAACTGTAGTTTTGAAAGTGATGAATGTGTCTGCAGTTCTAGAGTTTTCAGGTAGGGTGTTCCAGAGTTTAAGCCCTTTGACACACATTGAATTTTTGTAAAAATTTAGTCTGGCATGGGGAATGTCATAGAGATGTTTGTGTCTGGTGTTATGCTTGTGGGTCCTGCCACAACTATCAAGAAAGCGTTTTAGGTCAAGGTTAATATTGGAATTTAAGGTCTTGTAGATTTGGATTGCACAGTAGTAAGTGTGGATGTTCTGAACAGGGAGTAAGTTTAGATCTATGAAGAGTGGGGGGGGTGTGTTGCCAGGGATGGGATTTAGTGATTATTCTTACTGCGGCTTTTTGTTGGGTTATTATTGGCTTTAGATGTGTTGCTGCAGTTGATCCCCAAGCACAAATAGCATAGGTGAGGTATGGATAAATGAGTGAATGGTATAGTGTGAGAAGGGCAGTTTGTGGCATGTAATATCGTATCTTCCGTTATAATGAAAGTTGCGTTTCTTTATCTTTCAGGAAAAAACTGCGAGCTGAATTGTCACAAGCATATCCCTCTCTATCATCTGAAGATCTGGCTAAGCTCATTCCGAGCAAGGATGATGTTACACTGGTGCGCATATATTGCTATAAAGGAGAATCGGTCAATGTTTACCAGGTAAAATTGGCTGTTAATAAGCTTTGCTGGTTTACTATGATAATTTTTTTTTATTAGTTTATGAAGTTTGGCAGTTTATTCAATAGATAATAAATTTTAAATAAACCTAAGATTTTGATGTGTATTAAGCATGTAAATACAGCGGAACCCCGAGTTTCATCCTTAATCCATTTCAGGAGCTAGGACTAAAGTTGAAACGTCCTGAAGTCGAAGCAGTATTTCCCATAAGAAATGATGTAAATCCAATTAATCCGTTCCAGACCCAGAAAATATTCACGAAAAATACATTTTTTGAAGAATAACTGTAGTTTTACATGCACAACACAGATAAATATATATACAGAGTACTTAAATTAGTAATACAATAAATAAATTAACATTTATTTCTTCTATTGTCCATGGGGAAGTGGAAAAGAATCTTTCCTCCGTAAGCCATGCGTGTCGTATGAGGCGACTAAAATGCCGGGAGCAATGGGCTAGTAACCCCTTCTCCTGTAGACATTTACTAAAAAAGAGAAGAAGAAAAACTTTATAAAACTGGGATGCTTAAATGTGTGTGGATGTAGTGCGGATGACAAGAAACAGATGATTGCTGATGCTATGAATGAAAAGAAGTTGGATGTCCTGGCCCTAAGCGAAACAAAGCTGAAGGGGGTAGGGGAGTTTCAGTGGGGGGAAATAAATGGGATTAAATCTGGAGTATCTGAGAGAGTTAGAGCAAAGGAAGGGGTAACAGTAATGTTGAATGATCAGTTATGGAAGGAGAAAAGAGAATATGAATGTGTAAATTCAAGAATTATGTGGATTAAAGTAAAGGTTGGATGCGAGAAGTGGGTCAAAATAAGCGTGTATGCACCTGGAGAAGAGAGGAATGCAGAGGAGAGAGAGAGATTTTGGGAGATGTTAAGTGAATGTATAGGAGCCTTTGAACCAAGTGAGAGAGTAATTGTGGTAGGGGACCTGAATGCTAAAGTAGGAGAAACTTTTAGAGAGGGTGTGGTAGGTAAGTTTGGGGTGCCAGGTGTAAATGATAATGGGGGGCCTTTGATTGAACTTTGTATAGAAAGGGGTTTAGTTATAGGTAATACATATTTTAAGAAAAAGAGGATAAATAAGTATACAAGATATGATGTAGGGCGAAATGACAGTAGTTTGTTGGATTATGTATTGGTAGATAAAAGACTGTTGAGTAGACTTCAGGATGTACATGTTTATAGAGGGGCCACAGATATATCAGATCACTTTCTAGTTGTAGCTACACTGAGAGTAAAAGTAGATGGGATACAAGGAGAATAGAAGTATCAGGGAAGAGAGTGGTGAAGGTTTATAAACTAAAAGAGGAGGCAGTTAGGGTAAGATATAAACAGCTATTGGAGGATAGATGGGCTAATGAGAGCATAGGCAATGGGGTCGAAGAGGTATGGGGTAGGTTTAAAAATGTAGTGTTAGAGTGTTCAGCAGAAGTTTGTGGTTACAGGAAAGTGGGTGCGGGAGGGAAGAGGAGCGATTGGTGGAATGATGATGTAAAGAGGTAGTAAGGGAGAAAAAGTTAGCATATGAGAAGTTTTTACAAAGTAGAAGTGATGCAAGGAGGGAGAGTATATGGAGAAAAAGAGAGAGGTTAAGAGAGTGGTGAAGCAATGTAAAAAGAGAGCAAATGAGAGAGTGGGAGAGATGTTATCAACAAATTTTGTTGAAAATAAGAAAAAGTTTTGGAGTGAGATTAACAAGTTAAGAAAGCCTAGAGAACAAATGGATTTGTCAGTTAAAAATAGGAGAGGAGAGTTATTAAATGGAGAGTTAGAGGTATTGGGAAGATGGAGGGAATATTTTGAGGAATTGTTAAATGTTGTTGAAGATAGGGAAGCTGTGATTTCGTGTATAGGACAAGGAGGAATAACATCTTGTAGGAGTGAGGAAGAGCCAGTTGTGAGTGTGGGGGAAGTTCGTGAGGCAGTAGGTAAAATGAAAGGGGGTAAGGCAGCTGGGATTGATGGGATAAAGATAGAAATGTTAAAAGCAGGTGGGGATATAGTTTTGGAGTGGTTGGTGCAATTATTTAATAAATGTATGGAAGAGGGTAAGGTACCTAGGGTTTGGGCAGAGAGCATGCATAGTTCCTTTGTATAAAGGCAAAGGGGATAAAAGAGAGTGCAAAAATTGTAGGGGGATAAGTCTGCTGAGTATACCTGGTAAAGTGTATGGTAGAGTTATTATTGAAAGAATTAAGAGCAAGACGGAGAATAGGATAGCAGATGAACAAGGAGGCTTTAGGAAAGGTAGGGGGTGTGTGGACCAGGTGTTTACAGTGAAACATATAAGTGAACAGTATTTAGATAAGGCTAAAGAGGTCTTTGTGGCATTTATGGAATTGGAAAAGGCGTATGACAGGGTGGATAGGGGGGCAATGTGGCAGATGTTGCAAGTGTGTGGTGTAGGAGGTAGGTTACTGAAAGCAGTGAAGAGTTTTTACGAGGATAGTGAGGCTCAAGTTAGATTTGTAGGAAAGAGGGAAATTTTTTCCCAGTAAAAGTAGGCCTTAGACAAGCATGTGTGATGTCACCTTGGTTGTTTAATATATTTATAGATGGGGTTGTAAGAGAAGTAAATGTGAGGGTCTTGGCAAGAGGCGTGGAGTTAAAAGATAAAGAATCACACACAAAGTGGGAGTTGTCACAGCTGCTCTTTGCTGATGACACTGTGCTCTTGGGAGATTCTGAAGAGAAGTTGCAGAGATTGGTGGATGAATTTGGTAGGGGTGTGCAAAAGAAGAAAATTAAAAGGTGTAATACAGGAAAAGATAGGTTATGAGGATAACAAAAAGTTAGGTGATGAAAGATTGAATATCAGATTGGAGGGAGAGAGTATGGAGGAGGTGAATGTATTCAGATATTTGGGACGTGGACGTGTCAGCGGATGGGTCTATGAAAGATGAGGTGAATCATAGAATTGATGAGGGGAAAAGAGTGAGTGGTTGCACTTAGGAGTCTGTGGAGACAAAGAACTTTGTCCTTGGAGGCAAAGAGGGGAATGTTTGAGAGTATAGTTTTACCAACGCTCTTATAGGGGTGTGAGGCATGGGTGATGAATGTTGCAGCGAGGAGAAGGCTGGAGGCAGTGGAGATGTCATGTCTGAGGGCAATGTGTGGTGTGAATATAATGCAGAGAATTCGTAGTTTGGAATTTAAAGGAGGGGGTGCGGGATTACCAAAACTGTTGTCCAGAGGGCTGAGGCAGGGTTGTTGAGGTGGTTCGGACATGTAGAGAAAAATGGAGCGAAACAGAATGACTTCAGAGTGTATCAGTCTGTAGTGGAAGGAAGGCGGGGTAGGGGTCAGCCTAGAAAGGTTGGAGAGAGGGGGTAAAGGAGGTTTTGTGTGCGAGGGGCTTGGACTTCCAGCAGGCATGCGTGAGCGTGTTTGATAGGAGTGAATGGAGACAAATGGTTTTTAATACTTGACGTGCTGTTGGAGTGTGAGCAAAGTAACATTTATGAAGGGGTTCAGGGAAACCGGCAGGCCGGACTTGAGTCCTGGAGATGGGAAGTACAGTGCCTGCACTCTGAAGGAGGGGTGTTAATGTTGCAGTTTAAAAACTGTAGTGTAAAGCACCCTTCTGGCAAGACAGTGATGGAGTGAATGATGGTGAAAGTTTTTCTTTTTCGGGCCACCCTGCCTTGGTGGGAATCGACCAGTGTGATAATAAAAAATAATAAAAATAAATTAAATAAACATTTAAAATAACATTTACTTACCTTTTTTGAAGACTGTTGCTGGCATCTGGAAGATAGGGAGGAGTGAGGGAGCACTTTGTGTGTGAAAGGGGAATCCCCTTCCATAAAGACTTTAGGTAACAAGTCATCTGGGGTTACTTCCCTTCTTTGTCTTTTAATGCCACTAGGACCAGCTTGAGTCTTTGGACTCTTGTCACACAAAATAACTGCCCAGAGTCCTCTGTTTCTGGCACCTCTTTAACATTTCCCTAAAATGGGACATGGTTCTGTCACTGCACTTGTTGTAGAGATTGATTATTTCAGCTTGCTCAGGGTGGTATTTTTCCACAAAACTTTGCAACCTATTCCACATGCCACACATGTCCCTAATCACTGAAGAAGGCACTTCCTCCACTCCCTCTTCCTCCTCCTCCTCCTCCTCCTCTGAAGCAAGTTCCTCAACTGTTTCTTTGGGCCCAGGGTGACTTATTTCACATTTGCACTCAATAAACAAGCGCCAAACACGATGAATTAATTGTGAAATGTTTGGATGAGCACACAGGGTAATGTTCACTCGAAGATAAACAAGCAGCCAGACTGACTCACGACTGCAGGTGCGGGCAGGCAGACAGGTCTGGTATGTGGGATGAAACACGGGGCACAGTGCGAAACTTGGGACAAAATTTAGCCGAAAAAACAGTTCTGAACTCGAAGTGCACAATACTCAGGGTGGACGAAACTTGGGGTTCCACTGTAATTATGTAGTAAAAATAGATATGCAGTTTTGATCAATTATAGAAAGAAAAAGAAAGAAATTATCAGTCAGGATATCTTTAAGATGATATTTGCAGTTGCTGACATTATGAATGCATAAGTAAGATCAGTCAGCTGTAGTGGTGTGGCAGAGAAGATCGGTCAGTTGATTGATAAAAAAATTCTTTTGACATTGTAATTTCTGTATTTCCATTCCAATTTAAGAGGCCTGGTTTAAGACCAGGCCATGAGAACAGTGATCCTTGGAACCATTGGTTGATACATTACATGTCATTTATGCTGCTTAACCCTTGAACAAAAATAAAATGATAGTACTTGGCTAAAGTCACAACATACTGTACTAAAATTTCCTGAGATCTGCTGTTTTAGTCCTCCAAACAATTTCTGTGGTCAGGTGCAACTTTGTCTCATAATAACATAAGAAAGAAGGAACACTGCAACAGGCCTACTGGCCTATGCAAGGCAGCTCCAATTCTCCCACCGGCTTAAGCCAGTGCCTTGACCTATTACCAAACCAGTGGTTTCCTATATCCTTCCTGAATCTGAATTTTTCCAATTTAAAGCCAATGCTGCGAGTCCTGTCTATGTTAGGTATTTTTAGCACGCTATTTACATCCCCTTTATTAATTCCTGTTTTCCATTTATACACCTCAATCATATCCCCCCTAATTCTACGCCTTTCTAGAGAGTGCAGGTTCAGGGCCCTCAGTCTTTCCTCATAGGGAAGATTTCTGATACATGGGATCAACTTTGTCATCCTCCTTTGTATGTTTTCCAGTGCATTTATACCCATTTTTTAATACAGTGAAAAAAACTGTGCAGCATAATCTAAAGGGAGGCCAAACCCAAAAGATTTATAGAGTTAAAAGAAAAAACCCTGGGATTTCTATTTATTTATTTCTTGCTTTGAACCCAAGGATTGTGTTAGCTTTATTGGAACACTATGCACTTTTTGTTTTTGGTTTTAGATTTCTACAAACCCAGAATTTCCAAAAATCCTTTTTGTTTTTTCCTTTAATTTTAAGATCTACAAAATTTAATTTTATGTGGCATGGTTATTTTTTTTTGGCCCAACATTTAAAACTTTGTTTTGGGGTTATTTTAAAAAACTGCACGAGTCTTTAAAAATCATCCTGGAGTGCCTAATGACCTTTTAAAGAATAAAATTGGATGGTTTAATTTTGGTGTCATCGAAATTTTGGGCTTATGTAAACTATTTTTTCCCTTTTTACTAAAAAGGAAGAAGAAAAACTTTAAAAAACGGGGGATGCTTGAATGTGCGGGGGATGTAGTGCGGATGACAAGAAACAGAGATTGCGGGAATTTTGGGAAAATGAAATAAATTTTGGGGATTGTCCGGGGGACTAAGTAAAAACAAAGCTAAAGGGGGGTAGGGGGGGGAATTTGGGGGGGGGGAAAAAAATTTGGGAAAAAAATTTCTGGGTATCTGAGAGGGGTTAGAGTTAAGGAAGGGGTAGCAGAAATGTTGAAGGTTTCAGTTATGGGGAAAAAAGGGAAAAGAGAACATGAATGTGTAAATTAAAGGTTATGTGGATTAAAGTAAAGGTTGGATGCAAAAAGTGGGCATAATAACATGTATGCACCTGGAGACGGGGAGGAATGTAGAGGAGAGAGAGTTTTTGGGAGATTTTAAAGTAAAGTATGGGAAACCCCTTGGGAAACCCAAGTGGATAATTTTGGTAGGGGACCTGAATGCTAAAGTAGGAAAAACTTTTAGAGGGGTTTTGTGGTAGGTAATTTTGGGGTGCCGGGTTTGAAAATTGATAAGGGGGAAGTTTCTTTGATTGAATTTTGTAAAAAAGGGGTTTTATTTATGGGTTTAATACAAAACTTTAAGAAAAAGGGGAAAAAAACAAAGTATAAAAAGATATGATGGGGCGAAATTTGCCCTTTTAGTTTGTTGGATTTTGTATTGGTAGATAAAGATTTTGAGTAGATTTGGGAAAGTCCCTTGTTTATAGGGGGGGCCCACAGATATTTCAGATCATTTTTGGTTTGCAAAATGGGGGAGAAAATTAGAGGGGATACAAGGAGAATAAAAAGCATCGGGAAGAGAGAGGGGGAAGTTTTAAATAAACAAAAAGGGGGAGGCAGTTAGGGTAAGATATAAACAGCTATTGGAGGTTTAGAGGGCTAAATTGGGGGAATAGGAAAATAGGGTCAAAAAAAAGGTATGGGGGGGTTTAAGGTTTAAAAATGAGTGTTAGGGGTGTTCAGCAAAAGTTTGTGGTTACGGGAAAAAGGGGGGTGGGGGAAAGGGAAGGGAGCGTTTGGGGGAAATTTGTGATGTAAAAGAGGTAGAAAAGGAAAAAAAAATTTTGCATATGGGGAAAGTTTTTCCCAAATTTAGAAGTAAAGCAAGGGGGAAGAGTATATGGAAAAAAAGAGGTTAAGAGATTTGGTTTAAGCAAGGGAAAAAAAGAGGGGAAATGGAAGTGGGTAAAGATTTTATCAACAAATTTTTTTGGGAAAATAAGAAAAAGTTTTGGAGTGAGTTTTAAAAAAGGTTGGGGAAACCCTAGAGAAAAAAATGGATTTGTCTTTAAAAAATTAGGGAGGAAAAAAGGAGATTTTTAAATGGGATTTTGGGGGTTTTGGGGAAAGAGGGAAAGGGAAAATACTTTGGGAAAAATTTTTAAAAGGTTGAAAAAAGAAGGAAAGCTTTTGTTTTCCCGTTTATAGGGAAAGGGGGAAATTAACACCTTGTAGGAGTGGGGAAAGGGGCCAGTTGTGAGTGGGGGGGAAAAGTTCGTGAGGCAGTAGCTAAAATAAAAGGGGGGGGTTAAGGCATTTGGGATTGATGGGATGAAGATAAAAAATGTTAAAAACAGGTGGGGGGTATAGTTTTGGAGTGGGTTTGGGGCTATTACTTTTAAAAAATGTATGGAAGAGGGTAAGGGGACCCAGGGATTGGCGGGGAGCTTTCATAGTTCCTTTGTTAAAGGCAAAGGTGACAAAAGAGGTCAAAAATTTTTAGGGGGAAAAGTCTGTTTTAGTACCCCCTGGTAAAATGCTGTGGTTTGAGTTAAATTTTTGGGAAAAAAATTAAGAGTAAGACGGAGGAAAAGGATGGGGATGAACAAGGAGGGGTGATTCCACCCAAAGGGAGGGGGGCCGAAAAAGAAAAACTTTCACCATCATTCCTCCCCTCACTGTCTTGCCAGAAAAGGGGCTATACATACATTTTTAAAAATGCAACATTAACACTCTCCTTCAAATGCAGGGCCCGTACTTCCCTCTCCCGGACTCAAAATCCGGTGCCGGTTTCCCCGAATTCCCCTTTATAAATGTTACTTTGCTCACACTTTCCCAAAAGCAAGTCAAGTATTAAAAACCTTGGGCTCCATTCCCCTCTATCAAAAAAGCTCACGCAAACCCGCTGGAAGTCCAAAGCCCCCTTTACCCCCCCCCCAACCCCTTTTCCCAGGCCGACCCCTACCCCCCCTTCCTTCCCCTACAGACTGATCACTCTTGAAGTCATTCTGTTTTGTCCCTTCTCGGGCTGTCGGGAACCCCCTCAACAACCCTGCCCCCAGGGCCTTTTGGACAAAAAAGTTTTGGGGGGTCCCCCTCCCCTAAATTCCAAATTACGAATTTCTGCCCTTATAAAACCCCAACCCCATTCCCTCAACATGACATCTCCACTGCCCAGCCTTTTTCCCCGCTGCAACATTCATCACATGCTTACACCCCTATAAGAGCATTGGTAAAACTTAAATCTCATACATTCCCCTCTTTGCCCAAAGGGGCAAAATCTTTGTCTCCACAGGAAATCCTAAGTTCAAACCATAAACCCTTTTTCCCCCCATTCCCTTATCTTTCAAAAGAACCATCCGCAAAACGTTCCCTCCCAAATTTTTGAATCATTTTACCCCCCTCAATACTCTCCCCCTCCAAACTGATATCCAATCTTTCATACCTAATCTTTTTTTTTTCCTCATAACCTTTTCTTTCCTGTATTTACTTTTAAAATTTTTTTCTTTTGACACCCTACCAAATTTCATCCCCAACCCCCTTTTTTTGCAAAATTCTCTTCGAATTCCCAAAAGCACATTTTATTTAGGGAAAGCGCAATGTGACAAATCCCTTTGTGTGGAATTCTTACTTTTAACTCCCGCCTCTTGCCCAAGGGCCCTCGCATTTACTTTTCTTTCAACCCCTTTTAATTTTATTAAAAAAACCCCCGGTGAAATCACAATCTTAACTAATACCTACTTTTACTGGGAAAAAAATTTCCCCCTTTCCTACATTCTCTAACTTGAGCCTCACTATCCTCGTATTTAAAATCTTCCCGTTTTCAGTAACCCACCTCCTTTCACCATACACCCGCAACATCTGCCACTTTGCCCCCTATCCACCCTGTTAAGCCTTTTTCCCAAAACCCTAAATGCCACAAAAAAACCTCTTTTGCCTTATCTAAATACTGTTTTACTTATATGTTTCACTGTAAAACACCTGGGCCAACCCCCTACCTTTCCTAAAGCCCCCTTATTCATTTTTGGGATCCCCATTCTCCGTGTTTTTTTAATTCTTTCAATAAAAACCCCTACCCAAAATACTTTTCCAGGTTTCTCAACAGGGCTTTAAACCCCCATTTTAAATTTTTTCACTCTCTTTTTTTCCTCTTTTTCCCTTTTTACAAAGGAAATTGCATGCTCTTGCCAATCCCTAGGTCCCCTTTCCCTCTTCCATACAATTTTTTTAAATAATTGGGACCACCACCCCCAAAAAATTTTATCCCCAAACCCGCTTTTAAAATTTTTATTTTAAACCATTCCCAAAGCCCGGTGCCTTTTTTTCCCCCTTTCATTTTATATGCCCCAGAACTTCCCCACACTCACAACTTGGGTCTTCCTCACTCCTACAAAGGGTGTTAAATTTCCCTTTGCCCTTTTCCGAACCCCACGCTTCCCCAAACTTCATCAACATTTAAAAAAATTCCCGAAAAAATTCCTCCATTTTCCCCAAAACCTCTAAAATCTCCATTTAATAAATTCCTCTTTTTTATTTGTAATGAGAAAACCATTTGTTTTTCTAGGTTCCCTTAAATTGTTAATCTCATCCCAAAACTTTTTCTTATTTTCAACAAAATTTGTTGATAACATCTCACCCACTCTCTCATTTGCTCTCTTTTTACATTGCTTCACCACTCTCTTAACCTCTCTCTTTTTCTCCATATACTCTTCCCTCCTTGCATCACTTCTACTTTGTAAAAAACTTCTCATATACTAACTTTTTCTCCCTTACTGCTCTCTTTACATCATCATTCCACCAATCGTCCCCTTCCCTCCCGCACCCACTTTCCTGTAACCACAAACTTCTGCTGAACACTCTAACACTACATTTTTAAACCTACCCCATACCTCTTCGACCCCATTTCCTATGCTCTCATTAGCCCATCTATCCTCCAATAGCTGTTTATAACTTACCCTAACTGCCTCCTCTTTTAGTTTATAAACCTTCACCTCTCTCTTCCCTGATTCTTCTATTCTCCTTGTACCCCATCTACCTTTTACTCTCAGTGTAGCTACAACTAGAAAGTGATCTGATATATCTGAGGCCCCTCTATAAACATGTACATCCTGAAGTCTACTCAACAGTCTTTTATCTACCAATACATAATCCAACAAACTACTGTCATTTTGCCCTACATCATATCTTGTATACTTATTTATCCTCATTTTCTTAAAATATGTATTACCTATAACTAAACCCCTTTCTATACAAAGTTCAATCAGAGGGCTCTGATTATCATTTACACCTGGCACCCCAAACTTACCTACCACACCCTCTCTAAAAGTTTCTCCTACTTTAGCATTCAGATCCCCTACCACAATTACTCTCTAAATTGGTTCAAAGGTCCTATACCTTCACTTAACACCCTCCCAAAATCTCTCTCTTCCTCTACATTCCTCTCTTTCTCCAGGTGCATACAGCTTATTATGACCATTTTTCACATCCAAACCTTTTATTTTTAACCCACATAATTCTTGAATTTCCCACATTCATTTCTCTTTTCTCCTTCCTTAACTGATCCTTCAAAAATACTGTTCCCCCTTTTCCTTTGCTCTAACTTTCAGATCCCCCTAAAATCAAACCCCCTTTTTTTCCCCCCCCCAAAACTCCCCTCCCCCCTTTTTCAGCTTTGTTTCGATTAGGGCCAGGACACCCAAAATTCTTTTTTTAATAACATCAGCAATCATTTTTTTTCTGGCATCTCCCACTAAAATCCCGAAACATTGAAGCACCCCGGGTTTTATATAGTTTTTCTTTTTTTTTTTAGTAAATGTCTACGGGAAAGGGGTTTACTACCCCTTTGCTTCCGACCATTTGCGCCTCATACGACACGCAGGTTTAAAACGGAGGAAGATTTTTTTCCCACTTCCCCCAGGACAATAGAAAAAAATAAAGAAGAACAAGACTATTTAAAAAAGGGGAAAAAAACCAGATGTATTTAAAATATATATGCATGTGCTGCCCTGGGGAAATGTGCCAAAGTTTAAGTAGGAGTAAAAAGGATATCCCTTTTATCAGCTTTTTTGAAAAACAGAAAAAAAAAATAGGTTCTAATAATTATCATAATCTATTCTGGAATTTTGCTAGTATCTTCCTAAAAAAAATGAGAGAAGTAAAATTGAAAATTTCACACATATCCTTAACCTGTCAGTGATCTGCCCTGATTTAAAACCTTTTTAAGTGGCCCTATCTTGTCCCTAATTCCCTCTGTAAAGCTGAAAAAACCCTTTTGGGTTTTGTCTTTTGAATTCCTTGCAACCTAGCCTCATAAACCCCCTTTTTTCTTTTTTTTCCCTTTTTTATTCTTTAAAATTAAAAATTTTTATTTCTTAAACTGCTCCCTTTCCCTTTTTTGATACACCTATATTCCTCTTATCCTCAATATCAGGCGTGGGAAAGGGGCCCCGGGGTTGCTCCAGAGGGTTTTTCCTTCCCCTTGGAAAAAACATATAAACACTACCAGACCGATGCCCACGCGTACTACTGCCGCTTCACTGGGGGAAAATTCCAAAATCTCACTGTAATAGAACTGCTTTCAAAAGGCCTTGAAATCCTATCACTACATGCAAAAATCTGGGTGTTGTACACACCCCAAAATTTTTCCCCTTTCGTCCTGGTACAGGGCGAAAAGTGAAAAAGAACAAAGGCCCGGGCCCCGCAAAACCCGAGGTGGAAGGTTGTTTGGGGCATCTGGGTTTTCATCACTAAATTTCGTTATCCCCGGGCACTTTTTCCGGTAAAACTCACTTTAAAACCCGGTTCACGTCAATGACCTTTTTATCGCTGTTAGAGCTACACTTGGGAGCAAAAGACCTCCAGTCCGCCCAGGAGTGAGGGAAAATTTTTACCGAGAGGCTTTGGGAAAAAGGGCTAACAACATGGCCCTTTCCCCTAAAGCAAAAGCTGGGCCCCCGATTTTTTTACGGGGGGCACACCGACCACGGGGACCCATTCTCTCTTTATGGGAGGCCCAAACCCGGCCTTTCGCGCCCTTTATTTGAAGCCCCTAGAATTTGTGCAATAAAACTTTAGAAACATTTGGGTCCCTAAGACGTATTTATACGTCGGAAACAGTCAAAGGGTTAATCCAAAAACACGGTCAAAGTTTTTTTTTTCTCATTACGCACTGTGTGCTGCAGGATTTTTTTTATACTGCGCACACTGACCACATAGACCCATTCTTTCATATGTAGGCCTACCAACTTTCTCTCACTAGATTTGAGGGCGCTAGAATTTAGGCGTACTAGTACGTCAAAAACCCTGGGACGTCAAAAACCCTGGGTTAATGAGATTAGATCAATATATTGAGAGCCTAAATCTGAAACAAAATTCAGTATTCAGAAAGAATTTGATATTAGTATTATTAGCATATTCCAGATTCTATAAACCTTGCAAATTTTGGGATCAACTGTGCAAAGAAAGCAATTTTGCTTGTTTCCTTTTGAAAGAGAATTAAAACGGCAGTGTCAGAACATAAATCAGAAGCAGTGGATTAAATAAAGAAAATTAGAAATATCTCCATTATTCATAGTTGTCTTGCTGGAAACGTATTGACACCACAATCCAAATGACTCTCCTAGTCACAGTTGCTGACATGGTAAAATAAAACAAAATTCATTTTAAATTAAAATTCAATTATAAGAAGGTTAGATTAAAAAATTTAAATCATATTGTATATTATGCTGTATATCAGGCTGGAAAATGCTTCTATGGTCATTAGAATACAGTACATTATACAAATAATATTTACTGCTTATAAAAGTATGAATTTAATAAACCTTCAGGTACAAAAGGACCCTGTGTTCTTCATGCTTGAGAAGGACAAGGAAATTTACCCTACAGTTTACATGCTCTGGAGACACCCAGATCTTTTGCACATCTTTACCACACACGCACAGGTCATTGATGTCTTAGCAGGTGGAGCAGATCTCATGTTACCTGGAATTATTACAAAGGGGGAGGTAAGTTTTTTTGGTTGAATTGTTAAAAATGGTAAAACCCATTATAATAGGTTCCATTGCTAAAAATATAGTGACAATTTGTCCATAATCTGAAGTAAGCAGGTTTTAGTTGTTTTGTATCGCTTCTTTAAATAAGTCTTTTATTGGGTATTACAATCGAATTCTGATCTATTTGAGGGTGATAGCAGCTGTCTAACCATTTTCCCCCTTTTTTCAAATTTTTTTTGTATTTGTCTTTTTGATGTATGCTTTTGCTTATGACTATGTTTTGGGAAATTTGAAAGAAGGGCAAAGGTTGTAATGTTTTTGGTTGTTTAAAATGTGCGTGGATGTGTGGGGAAAGACAAGAAACAGTGATTGCTGATTTTATGAATGAAAAAATTGGGATGTCCGGGCCCCAAACGAAACAAAGCTAAGGGGGGTAGGAGGTTTCAGGGGGGGAAAAAATGGGGAAAAAATCTGGAGTATTGAGAGAGTTAAGAAAAGGAAGGGGAGCAAAATGTTAAATGATCAGTTTGGAAGGGAAAAGAGAATATGAAGGTAAATTCAAGAATTATGTGGTTTTAAAGAAAGTTTGGAGCGGAAGGGGGTCATAAAAAGGTGTATCACCGGGGAAAAGAGAGGAATGCAAGGAGAGAGAGAGATTTTGGGGATGTTAAGTAAATGTTAGGACCTTTAAACCCAAAGTGAGAGGTAATTGTGTGGGGGGATTGAATGCTAAAGTAGGAGAAATTTTTAGAGGGGTGTGGTAGGAAAGTTTGGGGTCCCGGTGAAAATGAAATGGGGCCTTTGATTGAACTTTTATAGAAAGGGGTTTATTATGGGTTTAATCATATTTTAAAAAAAAGAGGATAAATAATTTAAACGATATGATGTGGGGCAAAAATGACTATTTTTTGGGATTTGTTTTGGGTAATAAAAGACTGTTGATAGACTCAGGATGACATGTTTATAGAGGGGCCACAGATATATCAGATCCTTTCTAGTTGTAGCTACACTGAGAGTAAAAGTAGAGGGGTTTACAAGGTAATAAAGATCAGGGAAAGAGAAGGTGAAGTTTAAAACAAAAGGGAGGCGTTGGGGAAAGATAAAACCCTATTGGAGGATAGAGGGGCTAATGAGAGCTAGGCAAGGGGGCGAAGGGGTTTGGGGGTGGGTTTAAAAATGAGTGTTAGATGTTCAGCAAAGTTTTGGTTACGGGAAAAAGTGGGTGCAGGGGGAAGAGGAGCGATTGGGGGAAATGATGATGTAAAGGGTAGTAAGGGAGAAAAAGTTAATAGGGAAAGTTTTTACAAAGTAGAAGTGATGAAAGGAGGGAAGAGTAATGGAAAAAAAGAGAAAGTTAAGAGAGTGGTGAAGCATGTAAAAAGAGAGAAAAATGAAGAGTGGTGAGATGTTATCAACAAATTTTTTTAAAAAATAAGAAAAATTTTTGGGGTAGATTAAAAGTTAAGAAAGTAGAGAAAAAGGGATTTGTCAGTTAAAAATGGGAGAGGAGAGTTATTAAATGGAGATTAGAGGTATTGGGAAGATGAAGGAATATTTTGAAAAATTGTTAAAGTTGAGAAGATGGGGAAGTGTGATTTGTGTATAGGGCGGGGAAAAAATTGTAGGAGTGGGGAAGACCATTTGTGGGGTGGGGGAAGTTCGTGAGGCAGTAGGTAAAATAAAAGGGGGTAGGCAGCCGGGTTGGGGGGATAAAGATAAAAATGTTAAAAAGCGGTGGGGAATATTTTTGGGAGGGGTTTGGGTGAAATTTTTTAAAAAAAAATGTATGGAAAGGAAAGGTACCTGGGGGTTGGCAGAGGCATCTTTTTTTGTATAAAGGCAAAGGGGGGATAAAAGGGGTGAAAAAATTTATGGGGGGATAAGTCTGTTGAGTGTACCTGGTAAAGTGTAGGGTAGAGTTATAATTGAAAGAATTAGGTAAGACGGAGAATAGGATAGCAATGAAAAAGGGAGGCTTTAGGGGGTAGGGGGGGTGTGGCCCCAGGTTTTTAAACAGTGAAACATAAAAGTAAACATATTTAAAAAGGGCTAAAGAGGTCTTTGTGGCATTTATGGATTGGAAAAAGGCGTAGACAGGGGGATGGGGGGGGGCAATGTGGCGATGTTGAAAGTGTAGGTGTAGGAGGTAGGTTACTGAAAGAGTGAAGATTTTTTACGAGGTAGTGAGGCTCGGGTTTTGAGTGTGTGGGGAAGGGGGGAAATTTTTTCCATAAAAAAAGGCCTTAGACGGGATGGGTGTCACGGGTTGTTTAATATATTTATAGAGGGGTTTTTAAAAAGTAAATGCGGGGGCTTGGGAAAGGCGTGGAGTTAAAAGATAAAAAATACACACAAAGTGGGGGTTGTCCAGCTGCTCTTTGCTGATACCGTGCTTTGGGAGATTCTGAAGGAAGTTGCAGGATTGGGGATGAATTTGGAGGGGGTGCAAAAAGAAGAAATTAAAAGGTGAATACGGAAAAAGTAAGGTTATGAGGATAACAAAAAAATTTGGGGATGAAAGATTTTATCAGATTGGAGGGAGAGATGGAGGAGGTGAAAGTATTCAGAATTTGGGGTGGATGTCAGCAGATGGGGCATGAAAGATGAGGGAAACAAGAATTTATGAGGGGAAAAAAAGTGAGTGGGGCACTTAGGAGTCGTGGGACAAAGAAATTTTTCCTTGGAGGGAAAAGGGGGAAAGTATGAGAGTATAGTTTTACCAAAAGTCTTATTGGGTGTGAAAGGGGGGGTGAATTTGCAGCGGGAAAGGTGGGGGCAGTGGAGATGTCTGTTAGGGCAATGTGGGTGTGAATATAAAGAGAGAATTTGAGTTTTGGAAATTAGGAGGAGGTGCGGGATTACCAAAACTGTTGTCCCGAGGGTGAGGAAGGGGTTTTTGGGTGGTTCGGAAATGTAGAGGATGGGGCAAAAAAAGAAGATTCAAGGGTATCATCTGTGGGAAGGAAGGGGGGGTAGGGGGCGGCCTAAGGGGGGTTGGGGGGGGGGTAAAGGGGGTTTTGTGTGCGGGGGCTTGGATTCCAGCGGATGCGTGAGGGTTTAAAAGGAGTGAATGGAGACAAATGGTTTTAATCTTTAGTGCTGTTGGGGTTGGCAAAGTAACATTTATAAGGGATTCAGGGAAACCGGCAGGCGGACTTGAGTCCCGGAAGGGGAAATACAGTGCCTGCCTCTGAAGGAGGGGTTTAAGTTGAGTTTAAAAAAATTTGTGTAAAGCACCCTTCGGCAAGACAGTGATGGGTGAATGTGGTGAAAGTTTTTCTTTTTCGGGCCACCTGCCTTGGGGGGGAATCGGGGGGGGGTGTAATAAAAAAAAAAAAAATGCAAAAGAAGGGAAAATTAAAAATAAAAATAGGGGCTTTTTATTAGTATATGCATTGATGTCAGAGGCCTGTATACCATGTACATTTTTTTTTTTTTTTTTTTTTTAAAAAAGTCGGACGTCTCCCACCCAGGGAGGGTGACCCCAAAAAAAAAAGAAAATCCCCCAAAAAAAAAATACTTTCCCTCTCTTAACACTTTCACCACCTCGACATTATCACTTTTTTGCAGAGGTGCTCAGAATACAAATCTAGAAAATAACTATAAAAAATACACAAATATTTCCCCAAACTGCCCAAAATCCAAACCTCCTTTTAAACCCTTTTAGGGTTTTTGTCGTACGTTTTGTCTTACGCGTAGGGGTTTTTGACGTACTAGTAATATAAAATTCTAGGGCCTCAAAACTAGGGGGGGAAAGCTGGTGGCCTTTTTTTGAAAGAAGGGGCTATGTGGCAGTGGCGCAGTCTAAAAAAATCCGCAGCACACGTGAAATGGAAAAAAAAAAAATTTAACCCTTTTTTTTTAAAAAATCAGCGACTTTGATGTATTTTGTAGGTATTTATTTTTGTATTCTAGTTTTCTTGTCTCATTTTTTAGAAGGAAGACATATGATTTTGACTGGTTTTACAAGAAAAATGCTTGAAATTGAGTCAAAGTACAGAAATTTTCGATTTTTTCCAATTCAAAAGTAAACAAATCGTGCCAAGCATGCAATACCGTAAAGGGGAGTCTAATATTCTTTTCCCAATGCACCAATAATTTTATATCATTTTTTACACTAAATTGTGCACACTAAAAGCACCTTCAAGGCATGAAATTGCACCTAGAAAATGTACAAGAACTTTCACGGGCCATTAAAGGGGATAAAACACCTCAATTATTTGGGGGGTTGAGGTTCCTAAACCTGATTCCCCGGGAAGAGGGGGGAAAACATGATTAAACACCTGGAAAATCCTAAGGATAGTAGAACTTGCACACGAAAATCACCCCCTACGAAGCAAAAGACTTGGCAGAGATGCACCCTCCCCCCAAAGAAAAGCAGGGGGGTATCACTTTTAAAAGACCATACAATAATGTCAGGGGGCCCGAGACTGTTCAACTGCCTCCCAGCACACATAAGGGGGATTACCAACAGACCCCTGGCAGTCTTCAAGCTGGCACTGGACAAGCACCTAAAGTCAGTTCCGGATCAGCCGGGCTGTGGCTCGTATGTTGGTTTGCGTGCAGCCAGCAGCAACAGCCTGGTTGATCAGGCTCTGATCCACCAGGAGGCCTGGTCTCAGACCGGGCCGCGGGGGCGTTGACCCCCGGAACTCTCTCCAGGTAAACTCCAGGTAATGCAGTAGTCTGCATAACAGTAAATCTTATATTTTTTGTGAGAATAAAAATTCAAAGTGGAAAGCAAAAGAATATAAGAGGGGCCATGAGACGTGACTAATGACTAGAGGAAATGTCATTTTAGTGCCAGGAATGTCTTTCTTGTTTATTCTGGACCCTATTCTGAAATTGGCATCTTTTGAAATTTGTGTGAAATTGGCAAAATTGCTAAATTCTGACCACTGTACTGGATAGTTGAATTTATAAATGGGTGGTTTCTTGCACCCATTCGATAGAAAAATGGAGTTCTAGCGAAATATTCATGTTTTTTGTCGACTAGTGCAGTGAAATTGGCCGAAAATGGGGCTCAAAGTGGGCAAAATCGCCGATGCGTAAACATCGCCGAGACCGCTAACTTTGCGAGAGCATAATTCCGTAAGTTTTCTATCAAATTTCAAACTTTTGGTGTCGTTATGATCGGGAAAAGATTCTCTATCTTTTCATAAGAGAAAATAATTTTTTTTTTTTTTTAAATTTGGCCGACCCTGAGAACGACTTTCGGAGAGGGCCTGTCGACCCTCAAAGGGTTAAAGTGCAGGCATTGTACTTCCCATTTCCAGGACTCAGGTCCGACTATATGAAAATAACCGATTTCCCTGAATCCCTTCACTAAATATTACCCTGCTCACACTCCAACAGATCGTCAGGTCCCAAGTACCATTCGTCTCCATTCACTCCTATCTAACACGCTCACGCACGCTTGCTGGAAGTCCAAGCCCCTTACCCACAAAACCTCCTTTACCCCCTCTCTCCAACCCTTTCGAGGACGACCCCTACCCCGCCTTCCTTCCCCTATAGATTTATATGCTTTCCATGTCATTCTACTTTGATCCATTCTCTCTAAATGACCAAACCACCTCAACAACCCCTCTTCTGCCCTCTGACTAATACTTTTATTAACTCCACACCTTCTCCTAATTTCCACACTCCGAATTTTCTGCATAATATTTACACCACACATTGCCCTTAAACAGGACATCTCCACTGCCTCCAACCGTCTATTTTTAAAAAAATAATTCTTATAACACTTCTGCTTTGTAAAAACCTCTCATAAGCTACCTTTTTCTCTTTTATCACACCCTTTACTTCATCATTCCACCAATCACCAATCACATGTACCTGTAGTAAATAAAGATATTGTTATTAGTATATAGGAATGAGCTATGTGATGAGAGTAACCAAAAATTTAGATAATGAAAGATTGGATGTATGTTTAGAAGGATGGAATATGGAGGAAGTGAATGTGAATGACAAAAAAAAGAAAAGGTGGGTAGTGCATTAAGGAATCTGTGGAGACAAAGATTATTATCTATGGAGGCAAAAAGGGGGATACGTATATCAGTTTAGTGGTACCAACATTCTTATAAGGATGTGAAGCATGGATTTTAAATATTACAGCGAGGAGGAGGATGGAGGCAGTGGAAATGTTGTCTGAGGGCATTTTGCAGTGTGAATATTGTGCAGAGAATTTATAGCTTGGAGATTAGGAGGAGGTGCGGGGTTACTAAAACTATTATCTAGAGGTCTTTGGAGGGGTTATTGAGGCAGTTTGGAGGGTGTAAAAATCTGTAGTTAAAGGAAGGGTGGAGGGAGGGGGAAGTAAAGGAAACTTTGTATGCATGGGGCTTGATCATCATTCTGGCATGTGTGTGTGTGTTAGGAATGAGTGGAGGCAAGTGCTTTTTATGATGTGCTGTTGGGGTGTGAGCACGGTAACATTTATGAAGGGATTCAAGGAAGTCCTTTAGTTTGACTTGATTCCTGAAGGTGGGAAATACAATGCACGCACTCTGAAGGAGGGTTGGTGATATTGCAGTATGGAGGGGCATCTGAGCTGTAATGTCAGCTTGCCTTTAGCAAGATAGTGATGGAGTGAGTGATGGTGAAAGTGTTTTCTTTTTTGGGTTACCCTACCTTGGTGGGAGACAGCTGGTGAGTTTAAAAAAAATATTTTTAGAGTTTGGCTTTTCCTTCAAGTTATTTGACTGTCAGTAATGATTTATGTTTTGACACTGTCATTTTCATCTTTAGCCTTCATATAAGGCAATACTATAGATTATACATTACGATTAATATTGGTAGATTATAATATATTTACATTGTCTTTGTAAATACATTGTAATAACTTCCTGCTCATTCTTATTACTACAGTTCAGTACCAGCTTAAAAAAATTTCCTGTGTAGAAACATAAAACACTGTTTTTGTTTCTTAAATATTCATTAATATATAGTGAATTACAGTACAGCCTAATTAGAAATGCTTGAGAAAGATACAGTCTTCAGTGTTTGACTGTGAATAAAAAAGTGTTGTCTGTAAAAAGCATCCTGCTTGCAGTACAAATATTATTTGCAAAAAAAAAAAAAAAAAATTGTACAGTATGGCGTTTTAATGGATTTTACATGACATATTGTACCATTCAGGGTAATGCACTCCACAGATGAACCCGTCTTCGTATGGCAAGTTTGAGAAAGGCTTCCCTGTTGCAATCAACACTACAGACAACAAAGTTCCTCTTGCTGTTGGTGTCACTGCACATAGCTCAATGGATATGTATATGTGTGGAAGACATGGGAAAGGAGTTAGCATCTTGCATGTTTACAGAGATCAGTTATGGGAAATGGGTACCAGAAGTCCACCACCCAATTTGGGGCCACCTGACATAATGCTGAGTGGTCAGGTTATTTTAGGTTAGTGTTAGCTAATAATCCTGTATTATGGCTACTGGTACCCTTAATTTTTTCTTTCTATTATTTGTATGTGATAAATGTCAGAATAACTTACATTGAGGCAAAATGATTGAGAACTACTGAAGATTGACATTATTCTACTCTTATTATTCTTAACCAAACATTCTTAATTAATTTTTTAGTTATTCAACTTAGCTACTGTTGCACTTTCTTGCACATGTTCTCATGAGTAATTGTTGTATTCCCATATTGTCCTTCACAAACATATTCAAACTCTAAATGAATTTATCATTGGTTTTAACTCCTTGTATTGTACAGTATTAAGCAATTTTTACCAGTCTGTTATATTTTCATGTATTCCAGAAATTTATCCTGTAGCACCACAGTATATCCTTATCCTAAGATCTGTTAAAGTAACTTTACCTCCACATACTTCTCTCTCTCTCTCTTGCTCTTGACCCAGTAATATGGTGCATGTTGTTAATTCCTGCTGTGCTTTAAAGCATAAAGTTTTTGCAATCATACTTTAAAAGTTTTAAAAAGTATTCTATCAAGAGCACTAAATAATTTTCTTGTACTGTATATACTTTTTCATTTTTTCCCATTCATTATTCACCAAACACCAACAGATCTTATTTCTTAATGCTGTTTTCAACTTTTGCTTTCCAAATTGCTAGTTTTTGTAAACTATAAATGCTAAATGTAAGATTTTGTAAAGCAGTGAATTTTGTTCTTATCTACAATGTGTATTTCCATTTATTCGGTTAAATGTCATCCACATGAATATTAAGCTGCCATTTTTAATCCTCTTCAAGTACATTCTAAACTTTTCATTTATATAAATTCTCACGTATTATAATATATTGCTTTTACATACTTCGTTAAAGAGGTATAATTGTAATTCATTATCATATTCCTCTGATACAGTGCATGATGTATAAGGAAAATTATCATAGCTTTCATTATCTTTTAAAATAAAATACGTAATTTTCTCAGGTGAAGTTTTATCAATTACATTAAATTTTCAGAGAGTGAAGATGGTGCTGCAGAAATTATAGGTGATGGTGAAACAAATGAGAACGAAATTGTAAAGGAGCCTTCTCCAGAGCAGGTGATAGATGCTGTTCAAGAGCTGGATTTGGGAGATGATCAAACACCTGATAGTAGTAGCAGCCTCAGTCCGGAAACCAGCACGCCTCAAGAAGAAATAGTTCAAACAACTAGTAGGTTGGGAAGCAATTTATACATTGTATAGTATGCATCCTATTAATAGGAAATCTATTGCTTATAGAGGTTCCCCATGATCAAGAGCAAAACTTTAGGAAGTGATCATTCATCATTATTTTTTTTCAACAACTCTTCTTTTTAATATATAGTTGAGGGTTACTTCTTGAGGTTTCGTCTTTCTGTTTGCACATTTTCTTGTTCTCTCTCAGGCTACATGCTCTGCTGGGCTAAAACTCCCCTATTCTCTGTGAAGTCATTCTCGTATTAAAAAAAAAAAATGACTTCCAGTATGAGTCACTGTATATATATAATTGTTGAAATGCAAACATCTTACGTATTGATTTTTCGTAAAACATTTTGAAAGGTGCTTAGCTATGAATTAATGCTTAGCAAATTCACTTTAAATATAATTGCAATGTCTATGGAAAATTATGCAGTAGTACTAGGAATCATTGACGATCCCTTTGGAAACTAAACCATGGCATATGCAATGAACTTATACAAGAACATACAGTCTCTACAGAGTATATGTCTAACCTAAAGGGGACCAGGTATGCTCCTAATAGTAAGTATGTATATACAGTAACTCTTCATATATACTTTCTATAGACTGGTTCAGTGGAACTAGCAATTCCATTTTTTTTGCTACATCAGTGAAATTTGATGCAAAAGCAAGTTAAGCAGAAGCTCTTCATACAAGGCTCAAAAATGAATTCCAGACAAATTTGTCTTAAATAAATGCCTACCATACATGCATCAAATAAATGTATATGGGAATGGGCTTGTTGGTGGATGGGTCTATGAAAGACTAGGTGAACCATAGAATTGATGAGAAAAAAAAAAAGTGGGTGGTGCATTGAGGCATCTGTAGAGACCAAGAATGTTATCCATGTAAGTGAAAGGGGGATTGTATAAGAGTGTAGTGGTACCAACATTTATATGGATGTGAAGCATAGGTTGTGAATATTGCAGCGAGAAGGCTGAAGACAGTGGAGGGGTTGCTGAGGTGGTTTGGACATTCGAGAGGATGGAGTGAATAGGATGACTTGGAGGGTATATAAATCTGTAGTGGAGGGAAGGCTGGGTAGGGGATGTCCTAGGAGAGGTTTGGGAAAGAGTGTAAGGGAGGTTTTTTGTGTGTGAGGGGCTTGGACTTCCATCAGACATGTGAGAGTATGTTAGGAGTGAGTGAAGGCAGTGTTTTTTGGGACTTGACGAGCTGTTGGAGTGTGAGCAAGGTAACATTTGTGAAGGGATTCAGGGAAACTGGTTAGCTGAATTTGAGTCCTGGAGGTAGGTAGTACAGTGCCTGCACTCTGAAGGAGGGGTGAGGATATTTGCTGTTTGGAGGGCCATCTGAACTGTTGTATCATCGCACCTCTGGTACGACAGTGATAGATTGAATGATGGTGAAAATGTTTCTTCTTTTTCTGGTTGTCCTGTCTCGGTGCGAGATGGCTGGTCTGTTAAAAAAAAAGTTAAACCACTCATTATGCATGTGTTACGTTCCTGAAAATTGGCGCCATGTGAAAGTTATTAATAAATTTCATATGCAAATTAATAAAATGGCATGCAAGTCAATAGTTACTGCCTTTTAAAAACTTTTCAGTGACAGGCCCTGAAGTAATGGATAAGCTGTTGCTTCATTGCTTTCTGAAGGCTTGGAAAACCTCTGGAAAAAAGGTGGCACTTCCTATCCTTACCAGCAACTTTTACCGCTTGCACATGATTCCTGCTTGTCCAGATGGTACATCGCTGGATATTAAGAAGTCATCATATAAAAAATTGTCGAAGGTAGTTTTCTTGATAGTTGCATGTTATTATTACTTTATGTACTGGTGATTAAATTATTTCTTAATCCTTTAGCACCATTGTACAGTATGTACTGTACACAATTTTGCCTAGAACTGATGTATTGTACTGTGGTATAGAGGGTTGGACCCAATATTTTGTGGAGGGTAGGAGGGACTACATAAGTGATAAAATCTTACATTGTAAAAGAGAGAATATCTTTTGCATTATAACAGTTTTCTTAACCCATATCTCTCTGATATCTCACATGTTCTACTCAGACTGAGTAGAAAATCTGTGCAAATTAAAGACCCAAAAATATGGACTTTTCTACCAGAAGATCTAAAAGTTCCCTATCTGCCAACTCCAATTAAAAATATTGTTAAAAAAAAAAAAAATCCTGAATTTGGTGTAAACTTGTGTAGACCAATAATAAATGTCAAATACTGTACATCTAATGCAACTTGCTTATCCAGAGTCCATTCAGCATTCGTACTCAGAGCTAAGGATTATGAGTAATGAGGAAAGGCTAATGGCATTGAATCTAATGGCCTTGGAGGACAGAAGGAATCAGGGAAGACATGATAACAACATACAAAATACTCAGAGATATTGATAAGGCAGACAGGGTCAGGTTGTTAATGAGGCGGGAAACTGGTACTCGGGTACAGCTGGAAGTTGGTTACAGATGAGTTCACAGGGATGTTAGGAAGTATTTATTCAGTCTCTAAGGTGGTTGGAAAGTGGAATGACCTTGACAGAGTGTTGGAGGCAGATTCCATACATAGTTTTGAGAATAGGCATGATAGGGCCCTTGATGCTAGGAGAGAATCTGGAAATAGGAAAGTTGAGAGGCAAGGCCAGAAACTAAAACTCAACCACTGCAACTACATACAGGTAAGTACTTATTGTCACCATGGTATTTCTATCCCAAATCATTCAAATTATCAATCAGTTTTGTGTTGCTGTCATTTTACATTACATTTCTTTCATATCAAAACTTTTTAACCCTTTCACTGTTGGTGCCGTAACATTATGGCTTACAAGCCAGTGTTGGTGCCGTAGTACTATGCCAAAATTCAAGCGGTTTCAAATCTAGCAGGAGACAGCTGGTAGACCTACATATGAGAGAATGGGTCTGAGTGGTCAGTGTGCACAGTATAAAAAAAATTGTGCAGCATGCAGTGCATAATGAAAAAAAAAAAACTCCGGCAGTGTTTTCGGTTTAAAACACTTGACTTTGCGGTGTATTTTCGTGTGGTATTTATGGTCGTATTCTTGTATTCTTGGTCGCATTTGATAGAATGGAAGATATATTACAGAAATAGAAAGGATTTGAATGGTTTTCCGACTAAAGGTACCTTGAAATTGAGCTCATAGTAGCGGAAATGTTCGATTTTTGCCGATGTTCAAGAGTAAACAAATCACACCACACATCCAATACATATCAAATGATGAATCTGATATTCTTTCACAAATGCACTGATATTATTTATACCAATTTTTACAATAATGCAGTAGTCTCAATAATAGTAAATCTTCTATTTTTTTGTGTGAATAAAAATTCAAAATGAAATCAACCGTAATGTAAGAGGAGCCTGGAGACATGACTAATGAACAGAAAAAATGTTATTTTAGTGCTAGGAATGTCTGCATTGTTTATTCTGTCCCCTATTTTGAAATTAGCCTTGAATTTTATATGAAATTGGCCAAATTACAAATTTCTCATTACTTTATTGGGTAGTTGAAATCAGTAAATGAGCGCTTTCTTGTACTCAATCAATAGAACAAATGGACTTCTAATGAAATAGCTATGAGTTTTGTTGACTGGAACGATGGAATTGGCCAAAAATAGGGCTCAAAGTGGGCAAAATCGCCGATGCATAAATATCGCAGAGACCGCTAACTTCGCGAGAGCGTAATTCCGTAAGTTTTCCATCAAATTTTGTACTTTTGGTATCATTACCATCAAGAAAAGATTCTCTATCATTTCATAAGAAAAATAATTTTTTTTATTTTTGAAAATTTTTCAACACTGAGAGCAAGTTTGTGAGCAGGGGTCTCGGCAGTGAAAGGGTTGAGAGAGTTCCTGTGGAAAGATTCTTGAGTTTTTCACCAATGCAGTGCAGGCACTACTTTCCATTGTCAAACCTCAAGTTCAGTTAACTTCTTTCTCGAAGCCTCTTCTTAACCCTTTCAGGGTCCAGAGGCCAAATTTCCAAGTGTGCACCAGGGTCCAAGAATTTAAAAAAAATTTTTTTGTTATGTTTTCTTATGAAATGGTAGAGAATCTTTTTCTGAAGGTAATAAAACAAAAAGTACGAAATTTGATGGAAAATTGACAAAATTATGTTCTCAGTAATTTTGATGTGTTAGCGATATTTATGCATTGGCGATTTTGCTGAATTTGACTCCCATTTTAGGCCAATTACCTTATTCCAGTTGACCAAATTCTTAGCTATTTCACTGGTATTACTTTTAATCTATCGATAGAGCACAGGAAATTGTCAAGTCAACTGTTTCAACTTCAAAATAAATTGATCAGAAATTGGTAATTTGGCCAATTTAACACAAAGTTCGAAATATTCCAATTTCAAAATAGGGTCCAGAATAAACAGTGCAGGCATTCCTGGCACTAAACTAACATTTCCTCTGTTCATTAGTTACATTTTCAGGCTTTACAAATGAATTCCATTTTGATTTTTTATTCACATAATGAATTTTTATTCAAACCAAAAAATAGAAGATTTACTGTTATGCAATATTGCAATAATTGTATAAATAATATCACCACATTTGTGAATGTATATTAGACCCACCAACTGGTGTGTATTAGACGTGTGAGGTCATTTGTTTATTCTTGAACATTGGCAAAAATTTAACATTTCTGCTACTTTGAGCTCAGCTTCAAGCCATTTCCAGTACTAAAACCAATCAAAATCATCTCTATTTCTGTAATGTATCTTCCATTCTATCAAATGAGACCAAGAAATCGCAAATACAACTATAAAAAACATATGAAAAACACTGCAAATTCGCTGTTTTAATAAAAAAATATGGTCTGTTTTTTCTCTCATTATGTACTGTGTGCTGCAGGATTTGTTTTATGTGGTGCACACATACCACATAGATGTATTCTCTCATATCTAGGCCCAAATTTACAGCTCACAGCTTATCAGAGTGAGCTGAGCTCATGGCGTAGATCTACGGTTTGGACCCTCAACTCAAAGCCATAGAACTACAGCATGGACCCTGAAAGGATTAAAGAGAAAGCCAGATCTTTAAAGAAAAAAACATAATGTCATTGTTTTACTTTTTGTTCTGTGGCCATCTGCCTCCTTCAGTGTATAATTTTTAGGTCAGTAAAAACTGTTGACAGTTTTGCTTGCTGCAGGTGAATATAGAATTTCTTAACATAAAAGTCAAATGAGAAATTTTCAAGTAAATTCCTTGTAAATATTAAAGTTGTTTGTATATATTGCAATATTACATGTTAACTCCACAAGAAACACTAGTTTTCTAGTAGTGGTTAAGGTAAAAAACTGAAGATCTATGTAAAAAAAAAGATTAAGTATCATATCAACTGCAAACTTTTTCATTTCAGTTTTTAAATTCAATGGCCAAGAAAGAATTAATCCAAGTGAAAGAGTTTCCTAAAGGGATAGAAAATATTACGGCAGTGAACTGGGCTCATGAAGACATAAAATCTTTTACTGTTGATCAGGTTAGTACAGTGGATATGTAAAAAGTGTGTCCAGGTTATACGAGGCATTGTGCAGCTGAAAAGAATAAGCACCAAATTCAACCATTGGAGAGTATTGCAGGCGTGTGGGAGAGCTGAGCTATGAAATTCAAGTTATCACACTTTATGGGGCTCTGAGCCTAGCTTAAAAATGCAGAAAATAATTCAGTAGAGCCCTACTTATACGGCAGGTTAGGTTTCAGGCTACCACTGTACAGCGGAAATTGCTGTAAAGTGGAACATCCTTTTTTTTTTTTACTTATAAATGCATATTAAGGCTAGATAACAGGTTCACACTAACATATATTAAGTTAGCAATAGAATTAGGCATTAAAAAACACAATAAAAAGTAAAATACGCACACACAGTACACTTGTTACTTTTTTTTTTTTAACAAGTCGGCCGTCTCCCACCGAGGCAGGGTGATCCAAAAAGAAAATCCCCGAAAAGAATTTTTTTTTTTCAACAAGTCAGCCATCTCCTACTGAGGCAGGGTGACCCAAAAAGAAAGAAAATCTCCAAAAAGAAAATACTTTCATCATCATTCAACACTTTCACCTCACTTACACATAATCACTGTTTTTGCAGAGGTGCTCAGAACACAACAGTTTAGAAGCATATACGTATAAAGATACAAAACATATCCCTCCAAACCGCTAATATCCCGAACCATCAAAGTAGAATGACATGGAAAGCATTTAAATCTGTAGGGGAAGGAAGGCGGGGTAGGGGTCGTCCTCGAAAAGGTTGGAAGGAAGGGGTAAGAGAGGTTTTGTGGGCGAGGGGCTTGGACTTCCAGCAGGCGTGCGTGAGCGTGTTCGATAGGAGTGAATGGAGACGAATGGTATTTGGGACCTGACGATCTGTTGGAGTGTGAGCAGGGTAATATTTAGTGAAGGGATTCAGGGAAACCGGTTAATTTTATATAGCCGGACTTGAGTCCTGGAAATGGGAAGTACAATGCCTGCGCTCTAAAGGAGGGGTTCGGGATATTGACAGTTTGGAGGGATATGTTGTGTATCTTTATACGTATATGCTTCTAAGCTGTTGTGTTCTGAGCACCTCTGCAAAAACAGTGATTATGTGTGAGTGAGGTGAAAGTGTTGAATAATGATGAAAGTATATAAAAAGAAAATACTTTAATCATTATTCAACACTTTCACCTCACTCACACATTATCACTGTTTTTGCAGAGGTGCTCAGGACACAACAGCTTAGAAGCATATATGTATAAAGATACACAACATATCCCTCCAAACTGTCAATATCCCGAACCCCTTCTTTCGAGTGCAGGCATTGTACTTCCCATTTCCAGGACTCAAGTCCAGCTATATAAAAATAATCAGTTTCCCTGAATCCCTTCACTAAATATTACCCTCCTCGCACTCCAACAGATCGTCAGGTCCCAAATACCATTCGTCTCCATTCACTCCTATTGAACACGCTCACGCACGCCTGCTGGAAGTCAAAGCCCTTCGCCCACAAAACCTCCCTTTCCCCTTCCTTCCAACCTTTTCGAGGATGACCCCTACCCCGCCTTCCTTCCCCTACAGATTTAAATGCTTTCCATGTCATTTTACTTTGATCCATTCTCTCTAAATGATCAAACCCCTCTTCAGCCCTCTGACTAATACTTTTATTAACTCCACACCTTCACTATCTCATTTACTCACCCCTGACTCTACATTAAGACTACAAATATTTTAAGGTAATTAATGAGTGAACTGTGTATGCATTTTATCGCTCTGGGATGCTTAAATGTCGTAGTATATTATGTGTGGGTGGAATGGCCTGGTATGGTAGCCTGCCTGGCTACCATACATACCACACCTGATTTCTTACAATAAATACTACTCGTCTCACCCTAGATTAGGACTACAAATATTTTAAGGTAAGTAATGTTACAGCGAGGAGAAGGCTGGAGGCAGTGGAGATGTCATGTCTGAGGGCAATGTGTGGTGTGAATATAATGCAGAGAATTCGTAGTTTGGAAGTTAGCAGGAGGTGCGGGATTACCAAAACTGTTGTCCAGAGGGCTGAGGAAGGGTTGTTGAGGTGGTTCGGACATGTAGAGAGAATGGAGCGAAACAGAATGACTTCAAGAATGTATCAGTCTGTAGTGGAAGGAATGTGGGGTAGGGGTCGGCCTAGAAAAGGTTGGAGGGAGGAGGTAAAGGAGGTTTTGTGTGCGAGGGACTTGGACTTCCAGCAGGCATGCGTGAGCGTGTTTGATTGGAGTGAATGGAGACAAATGGTTTTTAATACTTGACGTGCTGTTGGAGTGTGAGCAAAGTAACATTTATGAAGGGATTCAGGGAAACCGGCAGGCCGGACTTGAGTCCTGGAGATGGGAAGTACAGTGCCTGCACTCTGAAGGAGGGGTGTTAATGTTGCAGTTTAAAAACCGTAGTGTAAAGCACCCTTCTGGCAAGACAGTGATGGAGTGAATGATGGTGAAAGTTTTTCTTTTTCGGGCCACCCTGCCTTGGTGGGAGTCGGCCAGTGTGATAATAAAAAAAAATAATAAGTAATGAGTGAACTGTATATGTATTTTATTGCTGTGGGATGCTTAACCCCTTGACTGTTGCAACCCCAAATCCTGAGGTGTCTCCTGGTGTCGCAAAATTTCTGAAAAAAAGTAATTTTTTCTTATGAAATGATAGAGAATCTTTTCCCGATTGTAATGACACCAAAAAGAACGAAATTTGATGGAAAACTGATGGAATTACGCTCTCACGAAGTTAGCGACCTTGGCGATACTTATGAATCGGCGATTTCGCCCACATTGAGCCCTCTTTTTGGCTAATTCCATTGTTCCAGTAGACCAAACTCATAGCTATTTCTTTAGAACTCCATTTTTTCTATCAATTGAGTATACGAGAAACTGCCCATTTACTGATTTCAACTACCCAATAATGTGGTCAGAAATTTGCAATTTGACCAATTTCACGAAAATTAAAAAATATGACAATTTCAAAATAGGGTCCAGAATGAACAATGCAGACATTCCTGGCTCTAAAATAACATTTTCTTTGTTCATCAGTCACATCTCCAGGCCCCTCTGATATTACTCTTGCTTTCTATTTTGAATTTTTATTTAAACAAAAATGGAAGATTTACTGTTATGCAGACTACTGCAATATTATGATAATTGTATAAATAATGTCAACCCATTCATGACTGCATATTAGAATGGCTACTTGGACATTTATTGGAAAATGACATCATTTGTTTACTTTTGAACATCGGCAAAAATCAAACATTTCCCCTACTTTGAGCTGCATTTCAAGGTTCTTTTCATAGTAAAACCAATCAAAATCACCTCTATTTCTATAATATGTTTTCCATTCTATCAAATACGACAAAGAAAACGAGAATACAACCATAAATACTATACGAAAATAGACCACAAAGTTGGCATTTTAATTAAAAAACGTCTGTTTTTTTTCTCATTATGCACTGCGTGCTGCAGGATTTTTTTTATATGGTGCACACTGACCACACAGACCCATTCTCTCACATGTGGGCCTACCAGCTTTCTCCTGCTTGATTTGAAGCCGCTAGAATTTGAGTATACATACGTCAAAAACAGTGGCTCGTAAGATGTATATATACGACTGAAACAGTCAAAGGGTTAAATGTCATAGAATATTATGTGCGGGTGGAATGGCCTGGTATAGAATATTATGTGTGGGTGGAATGGCCTGGTATGGTAGCCTGGCTGGCTTCCATACATAGCACACCTGATTTCTTACAATAAATACTACTCATCTCACCCTAGATTAAGACTATAAATATTTTAAAGTAAGTAATGAGTGTACTATATGTGTATTTTACTTTTTTATTGTTTTTTAATGCCTAGTTCTATTGCTAACTTAATATATGTTCGTGTAAACTTGTTACCTAGTATTTGTATGCATTTATAAGTGGGAGAAAAAAGGTGTGCCACTTTACCGCGATTTCCGCTTTACGGCTGTAGCCTGGAACCTAACCTGCCGTATGAGTGGGGCCCTACTGTATAGCGAGTTTTGGTCATAATTTGAAATGTCCGTATTAGCGGAAAGCCGCAAAGCGAAACACCATAAAGTGAGGCCCTACTGTATCTATACATTCCCACAAAGTCAAAATATTAAGGAATAGAGTTGTAAAGCAAAAGGACACAAATACAACTAATGTGACATTTTATTGTGGCAACGTTTTGCTCTCCAGGAACTTTATCAAGCCATAACGGCTTGGCAAAGCTCCTGGAGAGCGAAACGTTGCAACAATAAAATGTCACATTAGTTGCACTTGTGTCCTTTTACTTTACATATTGTCGGTAATTCTACCAACATTATTACAAGGAATAGAGTTGTTCATTTGGATTTTGGCTTTGGTGGAGCTTATTCTTTTCTTCAGCTGCTCAGTGCCTTTTGTAGTTAAGAAAACCATTACTATAACACAATGAAGGTAACAGTGTGTTTGAAGAATTTAAACACATTTGCAACAACTGGGTAGCTTTATTATGTAAACGTTCCACCAGCCAGTGACTTCATCAGTACAATACAGGGACAAACAGAAGACTGAAGAGGTTGAAGATGAGGTAATCAGTCCCTCAGCCTAGGAGCAGGCATTTAGTACCGTAATCTTGATGAATGTAAAACACAGAAGGAAGTGGGTTTATTTACTGGAGTCAAAGGAGCTACAGCAGATGAAGGCATTGTCACTGGTAGGTGAGATTTCCCAGTGGAAATAGGTCACACCCAAGAGTTGAGCCAGTGGTAGTTAGTTGTGGAGATGCCCTCTTTACCAAGATTCCATATTGTTATGTCTGACATGTATCATAATATCAGTGGTATATACTATTGACAAGTTGAAAGAATTAGACATGCAACAACTATCATTATTATGTAGATGTTTCACCAGCCAGTGGCTTTTATCTATAATGTACAGGGACTAAAACATGCATCTAATTCCTCAACTTGTCAGTATTATATACCACTGATGTAACAATGTATTTATTGCATTTTATGATGCTTATACATACTTTGATAAAGTTGAACATACACACATTACTTTAAGAAATGTTAAACTGTAGTCATCCTTATTGTTATTGTTGTTAGATTGAACTTTTAGATACCAAATTATTTGTTTAGTAAGTTTGCTGTTAAGTAGAGTAATGTAAATTCAGTTAGCTATAATGGAGTGAAGTAAGGGCAGTTTTAAGTCTCATATTTTTCTTAGCATTTGTATCGATTAATTAAAGGGGCTTAGGCATGTGGAGTTGGCTGTCTTGTTGGCATCACATGCTTGTGTGTGTTCAGGCAAGCAAATAATCTTTAATTACTGGCTTCCATCAAAAAAGCCATGAAACTAATGTTAAAGATAGTATGCAGTAGTGTCAGTTTTGCTTTATTTACTAGGTTTGTATTATCATTGTCATACAGTGTGACAACCCATAAACCCATCTGTGTTAAGTGTAGATATATTTTGTAGACCATGTTGATACTATTAAGGTATTTTTATCTTATTTATAATTTTTTTTTTTTCAACAAGTCGGCCATCTCCCACTGAGGCAGGGTGACCCAGAAAAAAAAAAAATCCCCAAAAAGAAAATACTTTCATCATCATTCAACACTTTCACCTCACTCACACACAATCACTGTTTTTGCAGAGGTGCTCAGAACACAACAGTTTAGAAGCATATACGTATAAAGATACACAACATATCCCTCCAAACTGCCAGTATCCCAAACCCCTCCTTTAGAGTGCAGGCATTGAACTTCCCATTTCCAGGACTCAAGTCCGGCTATATAAAAATAACCGGTTTCCCTGAATCCCTTCACTAAATATTACCCTGCTCGCACTCCAACAGATCGTCAGGTCCCAAATACCATTCGTCTCCATTCACTCCTATCGAACACGCTCATGCACGCCTGCTGGAAGTCCAAGCCCCTAGCCCACAAAACCTCCCTTACCCCTTCCTTCCAACCTTTTTGGAGGACGACCCCTACCCCGCCTTCCTTCTCCTACAGATTTAAATGCTCTCCATGTCATTCTACCTTGATCCATTCTCTCTAAATGACCAAACCACGTCAACAACCCCTCTTCAGCCCTCTGACTAATACTTTTATTAACTCCACACTTTCTTCTAATTTCCACACTCTGAATTTTCTGCATAATATTTACACCACACATTGTCCTTAGACAGAACATCTCCACTGCCTCCAACCGCCTCCTCGCTGCTGCATTCACAACCCAAGCTTCACACCCATATAAGAGTGTTGGTACTACTATACTTTCATACATTCCCTTCTTTGCCTCCATAGATAATGTTTTTTGACTCCACATATACCTCAATGCACCACTCACCTTTTTTCCTTCATCAATTCTATGATTAACCTCATCCTTCATAAATCCATCCGCCAACACGTCAACTCCCAAGTATCCGAAAACATTCACTTCTTCCATACTCCTCCTCCCCAATTTGATATCCAATTTTTCTTTATCTAAATCATTTGATACCCTCATCACCTTACTCTTTTCTATGTTCACTTTCAACTTTCTACCTTTACACACACTCCCCAACTCATCCACTAACCTTTGCAATTTTTCTTTAGAATCTTCCATAAGCACAGTATCATCAGCAAAAAGTAACTGTGTCAATTCCCATTTTGTATTTGATTCCCCATAATTTAATCCCACCCCTCTGCCAAACACCCTAGCATTTACTTCTTTTACAACCCCATCTATAAATATATTAAACAACCATGGTGACATTGCACATCCCTGTCTAAGACCTACTTTTACTGGGAAGTAGTCTCCCTCTCTTCTACACACCCAAATCTGAGCCTCACTATCCTCATAAAAACTCTTTACAGCATTTAGTAACTTACCACCTATTCCATATACTTGCAACATCTGCCACATTGCTCCCCTATCCACTCTATCATATGCCTTTTCTAAATCCATAAATGCAATAAAAACTTCCCTACCTTTATCTAAATAATGTTCACATATATGCTTCAGTGTAAACACTTGATCTACACATCCCCTACCCACTCTGAAACCTCCTTGCTCATCCGCAATCCTACATTCTGTCTTACCTTTAATTCTTTCAATTATGGCCCTACCGTACACTTTTCCTGGTATACTCAGTAAACTTATTCCTCTATAATTTTTACAATCTCTTTTGTCCCCCTTCCCTTTATATAAAGGGACTATACATGCTCTCCGCCAGTCCCTAGGTACCTTCCCCTCTTTCATTTTTTATTATTATCACACTGGCCGATTCCCACCAGGGCAGGGTGGCCCGTAAAAGAAAAACTTTCACCATCATTCACTCCATCACTGTCTTGCCAGAAGGGTGCTTTACACTACAGTTTTTAAACTGCAACATTAACACCCCTCCTTCAGAGTGCAGGCACTGTACTTCCCATCTCCAGGACTCAAGTCCAGCCTGCCGGTTTCCCTGAATCCCTTCATAAATGTTACTTTGCTCACACTCCAACAGCATGTCAAGTATTAAAAACCATTTGTCTCCATTCACTCCTATCAAACACGCTCACGCATGCCTGCTGGAAGTCCAAGCCCCTCGCACACAAAACCTCCTTTACCCCTCCCTCCAACCTTTCCTAGGCCGATCCCTACCCCGCCTTCCTTCCACTACAGACTGATACACTCTTGAAGTCATTCTGTTTCGTTCCATTCTCTCTACATGTCCGAACCACCTCAACACCCTTCCTCAGCCCTCTGGACAACAGTTTTGGTAATCCCGCACCTCCTCCTAACTTCCAAACTACGAATTCTCTGCATTATATTCACACCACACATTGCCCTCAGACGTGACATCTCCACTGCCTCCAGCCTTCTCCTCGCTGCAACATTCATCACCCATGCTTCACACCCATATGAGAGCGTTGGTAAAACTATTCTCTCATACATTCCCCTCTTTGCCTCCAAGGACAAAGTTCTTTGTCTCCAGAGACTCCTAAGTGCACCACTCACCCTTTTCCCCTCATCAATTCTATGATTCACCTCATCTTTCATAGACCCATCCGCTGACATGTCCACTCCCAAATATCTGAATACATTCACCTCCTCCATACTCTCTCCCTCCAATCTGATATCCAATCTTTCATCACCTAATTTTTTGTATTCGTCATAACCTTACTCTTTCCTGTATTCACTTTTAATTTTCTTTTGCATACCCTACCAAATTCATCCACCAATCTCTGCAACTTCTCTTCAGAATCTCCCAAGAGCACAGTGTTATCAGCAAAGAGCAACTGTGAGAACTCCCACTTTATGTGTGATTCTTTATCTTTTAACTCCATGCCTCTTGCCAAGACCCTCGCATTTACTTCTCTTACAACCCCATCTATAAATATATTAAACAACCACGGTGACATCACACATCCTTGTCTAAGGCCTACTTTTACTGGGAAATAATTTCCTTCTTTCCTACATACTCTAACTTGAGCCTCACTATCCTCGTAAAAACTCTTCACTGCTTTCAGTAACCTACCTCATACACCATACACCTGCAACATCTGCCACATTGCCCCCCTATCCACCCTGTCATACGCCTTTTCCAAATCCATAAATGCCACAAAGACCTCTTTAGCCTTATCTAAATACTGTTCACTTATGTGTTTCACTGTAAACACCTGGTCCACACACCCCCTACCTTTCCTAAAGCCTCCTTGTTCATCTGCTATCCTATTCTCCGTCTTCCTCTTAATTCTTTCAGTAATAACTCTACCATACACTTTACCAGGTACACTCAAGAAACTTGTCCCCCTATAATTTTTGCACTCTCTTTTGCCCCCTTTGCCTTTATACAAAGGAACTATGCATGCTCTCTGCCAATCCCTAGGTACCTTACCTTCTTCCATACATTTATTAAATAATTGCACCAACCACTCCAAAACTATATCCCCACCTGCTTTTAACATTTCTATCTTTATCCCATCAATCCCGGCTGCCTTACCCCCTTTCATTTTACCTACTGCCTCACGAACTTCCCCCACACTCACAACTGGCTCTTCCTCACTCCTACAAGATGTTATTCCTCCTTGCCCTATACACGAAATCACAGCTTCCCTATCATACATTTATTAAACAAAAGTACCAACCACTCCAACACTATATCCCTCCCTGCGTTTAACATTTCTGTCATGATCCCATCAGTTCCAGCTGCTTTACCCCCTTTCATTCTACGTAATGCCTCGCATACCTCCCCCACACTTACATTCTGCTCTTCTTCACTCCTAAAAGATGGTATACCACCTTGGCCAGTGCTTGAAATTACTGCCTCCCTTTCTTTGTCAACATTTAAAAGTTCCTCAAAATTTTCTCGCCATCTACCTAATATCTCCCTCTCCCTATCTACTAACTCCCCTACTCTGTTTTTAACTGACAAATCCATATGCTCCCTAGGCTTTCTTAACTTGTTTAACTCCAAATTTTTTTCTTATTTTCATTAAAATTTCTTGACAGTGCCTCTCCAACTCCATCATCTGCTCTCCCTTTGCACTCTCTCACCACTCTCTTCATCTTTGTTTTACTCTCCATATACTCTGCTCTTCTTATAACACTTCTGCTTTGTAAAACCCTCTCATAAGCTAACTTTTTCTCTTTTATCACACCCTTTACTTCATCATTCCACCAATCATTCCTCTTTCCTCCTGCCCCCACCCTCCTATAACCACAAACTTCTGCCCCACATTCTAATACTGCATTTTTAAAACTCATCCAACCCTCTTCAACCTCCCCACTACTCATCTTTGCACTAGCCCACCTTTCTGCCAATAGTCGCTTATATCTCACCCGAACTTCCTCCTCCCTTAGTTTATACACTTTCACTTCACTCCTACTTGTTATTGCCACCTTCCTCTTGTCCCATCTACCTCTTACTCTAACTGTAGCTACAACTAAATAATGATCCGATATATCAGTTGCCCCTCTATAAACATGTACATCTTGGAGCCTGCCCATCAACCTTTTATCCACCAGTACATAATCTAACAAACTACTTTCATTATGTGCTACATCATACCTTGTATATTTATTTATTCTCTTTTTCATAAAATATGTATTACTTATTACCAAATCTCTTTCTACACATAGCTCGATTAAAGGCACCCCATTTACATTTACCCTGGCACCCCAAATTTACCTTCTACTTCCTCCACAACATTTTTACCCACTCTAGCATTGAAATCCCACGCATTCATTCAACATTTCCCAAAATCTCTCTCTCTCTCTCCTCTACACTTCTCTCTTCTCCAGGTGCATATATGCTTACTATAACCCACTTTTCACATCCAATCTTTATTTTACTCCACATAATCCTTGAATTAATACATTTATACTCCCTCTTTTCCTGCCATAGCTTATCCTTCAACATTATTGCTACTTCTTCTTTAGCTCTAGCTCTATTTGAAACCCCTGACCTAATCCCATTTATTCCTCTCCACTGAAACTCTCCCACCCCCTTCAGCTTTGTTTCACTTAAAGCCAGGACATCCAGCTTCTTTTCATTCATAGCATCCACAATCATCTCTTTCTTATCATTCGCACAACATCCACGCACATTCAGACAACCCACTTTGACAATTTTCTTCTTCTTATTCTTTTTAGTAATTATTACAGGAAAAGGGGTTACTAGCCCATTGTTCCCCGCATTTTAGTTGACTTTTACAACACGCATGGCTTACGGAGGAAAGATTCTTATTCCACTTCTCCATTGATATAGAAGGAAAAGTAATAAGAAACAAGAACTATCAAGATAAAATCAAAGAAAACTCAGATGAGTGTGTATAAATAAACATGTACATGTATGTGTAGTGTGACTAAGTGTAAGTAGAAGTAGCAAGACATACCTGTAATCTTGCATATTTATGAGACAGACAGAAGACACCAGCAATCCTACCATAATGTAAAACAATTACAGGCTTTCGTTTTACACCCACTTGGCAGGACGGTAGTACCTCCCTGGGTGGTTGCTGTCTACCACTCTACTACATCCTACTATATTGGCCGATGTGTTAATAAAAATAAAAAAAAATTTTTAGAACAATGGATTTTGTCAGATTTTCTCTGTTAAACCTGAAATCCATTAAATCAAGGTTTTACTGTACAGATCTTCAAAGATTTATACTTTATGCAAAAATGTTAAACTCCTGTGATTATACTTATAGCAAGACTTATGCTACCAAAATGTACTCATCAGGGAAGGTGCACCTTCAGAGAGTAAGGTCTGCAGGCTTGAAAGAAAGAGTAAATTAAACAACATAGTATTTAATTTTATTTATTCATTGCCTTTCCAGGAGGAAACGAGCATAAAACCGGATATCAATAAAAAAGATAATTCACGAGCATTCATACCCCCACTCATAGAAGAAGTTAATCAGGTATCAGGAGATACAGTGCAGTTTTATAGAGCTAATGGTCTTAGGTATGTACTAAATGTCTGTTGCATGTACATGTACATAATGTTCAAAATAGTAACATTTATTCATGTGGTACAGAAGGGTCTCACTTATGCAGCAAGTTAAGTTCTGAGCTACTGCTATAAAGTGAAATATAGCCTTTTTTCACTTTCAAATGCATATAAAAGCCTGATAACATGTTTACACTATCATATATTAAGAGAGCAATAAAGCTAGGCCTTAAAAATGCATATACAGTACACAAATTGCTTACCCTAAAATATTTTCATCCTTAGCTTATAGTAAGTGGTGAATATATTTATTGTAGGAAGCCTAAATAAAGAATGGGTACAGTTGAAAACCCCTGCATTAATAAAATGCTGTGAAGGGAAGTGCTGTAAAGTGGGGCCCTCCTGTATTTAGGACTTCCCACAGGGTTCTCTGAAATAGTACCATACAATTATTTGTACTGCCACTCTCCTCTGTGTGTGTGTGTGTGTGTGTGTGTGTGTGTGTGTGTGTGTGTGTGTGTGTGTGTGTGTGTGTGTGTGTGTGTGTGTGTGTGTGTGTGTGTGTGTTTGTGTTGATGATTTTAGTTGCATATTTTTATTTTATGATACCTGATTATGAAGAAAACTAAAAAATTGTATGGAGGATCCACCTATACTGGAAAAAATAGTTTTGCTTTATCTCTGTTTAGTATTACAACTTAATAAAAAAATTATTGGTACACATTTCCTTGGTAAATAACAAAGTTGCTTTTTTCCGTTAAAAAATTCTGATTTGGTAATTTATTTTTCTGATATAATAAACAACAATAAATTTGTTTTGGGGGCCTTATAGTGCTTAGTGGATTTATATTATTGGCTTATCAATGATTAAATACAGTGGACCCCCGGTTAACGATATTTTTTCACTCCAGAAGTATGTTCAGGTGCCAGTACTGACCGAATTTGTTCCCATAAGAAATATTGTGAAGTAGATTAGTCCATTTCAGATCCCCAAACATATACGTACAAACGCACTTACATAAATACACTTACATAATTGGTCACATTCGGAGGTAATCGTTATGTGGGGGTCCACTGTAATTCTTATTCACATCTAATTTGTTTGGTTTGACTTAACAGTAAAGGTGATGTCTTAACAGTAGCAGAAGTTAGAAGCATTGTTACAGACTACATAAAAAGGAAGGGCCTTCAGAAAGAAGGACAAAAGTAAGTCAAATTTTTTATATTTTTTGGATATTTATAAGCATTGGTTAACCCTTTCACTGTTGACCCTGTAATATTATGGCTTGCTAGTCAGGGTCGGTCCCATAATAGTATGCCAAAATTCTAGTGGCTTCAGATTTTGCTGGAGAAAGCTGGTAGATCTACATATGAGAGAATGGGTCTGAGTGGTCAGTGTGCACAGTATAACAAAAAATCCTACAGCATGCAGTGCATAATAAGAAAAAAAACTTGGACCGTGTTTTTTGTTTAAAACAGCAACCTTGTGGTGTATTTTTGTATGGTATTTATGTTTGTATTCTCATTTTCTTGGTCTTATTTGGTAGAATGGAAGATATATTACAGAACTAGAGATGGGTTTGAATGCTTTACGGACTAAGAATAGCAGAAATGTTCAATTTTTGCCAGTGTTCAAGAGTAAACAAATCACGTCACACGTCCAGTAGGTGTCAACTGGTGGGTCTTATATGATTTCACAAGTGCGCTGATATTATTTATACCATTTTTACAATAATGCAGTAGTCTGCATAACGGTAAATCTTCTATTTTGTGTCAATAAAAATTCAAAATGGAAAGCAAGGGTAATTAATATAAGCAGGGCTTGGAGACATGGTTAATGAAGAGAGAAAGTGTTATTTTAGTGCTAGAACTGTTTGCATTGTTAATTCTGGACCCTGTTTTGAAATTGGTCTTCATTGAATTGTGTATGAAATTGGCCAAATTACCAATTTCTGATCACTTTATTGGGTAATTGAAATCGGTAAATGGGTGGTTTCTTGTACTCAGTCGATAGAACAAAAGGAGTTTGGTCGACTGGAACAATGGATTTGGCTGAAAATAGGGCTCAAAGTGGGCAAAATTGCCAATACATAAATATTGCCAACACTGCTAACTTCACGAGAGCATAATTCCATAAGTTTTCCATCAAATTTCATACTTTTGGTGTCATTACCATCAGGAAAAGATTCTTTGTTATTTCACAAGATATTTTTTTTGACACTGAGAGCAAGCTTGTGAGCAGGGGTCTCGTCAGTGAATGGGTTAATACCTCTCGTAAGCACTGTTACACTTTGCTATAATATACCTGTAAAAAAAAAAAATTCCATCTGAGATGCACCAGACAATTCACCATTGTTTAGGTTTCCCTCACTGTCTCTATTGGGGCTATAACTCGCTTTTGATATGCTAATCTGAGGGTAAGGCTGTTGCTCTTTCTGGATATATCAGTAATCAGTACATGCAAATTCTCTCATTTTCACTTATGGTATTATACTTTTTGCACATTTATTTGACACTGTTCTCTTTGCTTGTTATTAATATGGTGATACCAACAAAATATGCATAAAGACCTTTATGTAGTGTTCAGGACATTTATCAAGGGAAATGCTTTACCACTATTGGCTTTTTTCAGGCTTATACAGATTAAACTATGAACATCAAAATGGTATACAATACCGACAGGTTGGTAGGTAAGACACATAGGCAACAGTTAGGCAACTTTATTCCGAAACGTTTCGCCTACACAGTAGGCTTCTTCAGTCGAATACAGAAAGTAGGCAGGAACAGTAGAGATGTGAAGACGATGTAATCAGTCCATCACCCTTGAAGTCGTAGAATTTGAGGTTGTCAGTCCCTCAGCCTGGAGAAGTTCAGTTCCATAGTCAGGAACTATCTGAAGATAGTTCAGATAGTTCCATAGTCAGGAACTATCTGAAGATAGTTCAGATAGTTCCTGACTATGGAACTGAACTTCTCCAGGCTGAGGGACTGACAACCTCAAATTCTACGACTTCAAGGGTGATGGACTGATTACATCGTCTTCACATCTCTACTGTTCCTGCCTACTTTCTGTATTCGACTGAAGAAGCCTACTTTGTAGGCGAAACGTTTCGGAATAAAGTTGCCTAACTGTTGCCTAGATTAAACTATAAAAAAAAAAGGCAGGGGAATCTTATATAGTGGTCTAAGACAGGTTACACTTAGCAAGTGTGGTGGGACATGTGGAAGTCCATGGAAGCTACCTTTATTACCACCAATATAATCCCACAAATATCAGAGCTTTGGTGTTTCCAGACTCTTAGCCAATAGATTGTTGGCCATAGTAGGATCATCTGTCACATTTTACTTATTGCAGCTTGTCCCAACACAACTCATTGTCACCTATCACAGACCCTTGTTTTAGCTCACTCTGTATTAGGACTGAAAATGCCACTAGTGGAGAAACTTTTCCCTTAATAAATGTACTGAAAGATTTGTGTCCTTATCCTCATCAACCTTTAGTATTGGCCTGGGCCAGTGATCATAATTTTACTCATTTGAACTTTATATTTCTACACAGTCATGTCATATGCATTAAGTACCTAATTACCTGCAGACTATCTTTAAATGGTTCTGGGAATCATCTTGCTTGTGTCCTGGTCACAGACCAGGTCTCCTGGTTGATGCCCCTGTCATTCAGGCTGTTGATGCTGTTATACAGGTATAGGTAGTTTAATTTTGCAATCAGTAAGCTCATGAACAAGAGTGCTGCCACAATAACTAGAAAATTTATATTATAGTTGAAAGAACCTCAAAAAGGGCTCTTAATTTCTTATATACTGTATGATATACAATACAGGACTGTATTATGGTATATTAATGTTTTTTACATAATGATATAGTATTGTAATGGTAAAGAAAATATAATATTTCAGAGTATATATTGAGCTATTATATTATGAATTCATATCTACTGATGATAATATTGTATAGATAATTTGCCTACCAAATTCTCTCCAGTAAAAGAGCTTATGTCTTAAATGTGTTGCAGAATGGTTACCCTTGATCCTCTTCTGCATGAAGCAGTAGTTAACAAGAAAGAAGGTTTCAAGGAAACCTTGCGATGGGATGAGATATTTTCTCGCATGTTGGGCAAGATGGCTCCAGCAGTAAGAATTACTAGACATGGCTCTGTCCCAATTATCAGAAAGGGCAAGTTGGAGCTGATAGAGTTGGCTGTGGCCAAAAGAAGTGGTAATAAGAAGGTTGGTATGCTGAGTCTGATTAGACATTAGTTTAACTTTCCTGTCTATTTTTTATAACAAACTATGGCACCTGAACTGTAGTATTGACACATCTCTGGCAAAACAAGTGACAGAGTGAGTGATGGTGAAAGTGTTTCTTCTCTCTTGCGTCGCCCTGCCTTAGTGGGAGATGGCTGGTGTGTTAAGAAAAAGACTATGGTATGTATCATGTTCTAATAATTGGTAAATAGACTAAAATAGTCATAACAAATAAGTAGAATTTAAAAAAAAAATTCTAAGCAAATTATACTTGCAGTAAACAGTAGAATTCTTAATAACTTGGACAAAATGAATTTGTGTTCATAGTGATGTCTGCTCTCTCATGTTGTTAGCCTCAATGTGCCAACCTGTCCTAACATAAAACAACACAACCAGCCAACATGTCCTCATCCAGCATGGCTTCTACTTCCCTCAGTAACACATCAACACACATTCTGTCATAGGTTCATGTGTGTAAATCATAGCTGTAGTATTGACAGGATTAGAAATAAAGCCTGTCTTGTTTTTCAGGTAACATTAGTATACAATGCCAGTTTATATGGCATTGATGAAGCTGAGTTTGCTCATCAAATCCAGGTTGGTGTTGCTGCCAGCACAAGTGTAGGACCTGCAGAACATAAGCCTCAAGGAACTACACAAGTTCTTGTTCAGGGAAACCAGGTTGCCTTTATTGGAAAGCTATTATTGGGTAAGTGTAGTTTTTTGTTTGGGGTGCATATTGTTGTTGCAGATAAAACATTACTTGATCACAGTTTACCTCTGAAATATTGTTTTTGGTCAGCATCATTCTCTTTAGTATTATCTACAGTATCCTGTTCATATTTTTTCCTTTCTTCATTTAGATCATATTTCTTTCTTTCAACACACCGGCCGTATCCCACCGAGGCGGGGTGGCCCAAAAGGAAAAATGAAAGTTTCTCCTTTTACATTTAGTAATATATACAGGAGAAGGGGTTACTAGCCCCTTGCTCCCGGCATTTTAGTTGCCTCTTACAACACGCATGGCTTACGGAGGAAGAATTCTGTTCCACTTCCCCATGGAGATAAGAGGAAATAAACAAGAACAAGAACTATTAAGAAAATAGAAGAAAACCCAGAGGGGTGTGTATATATATGCTTGTACATGTATGTGTAGTGTGACCTAAGTGAAAGTAGAAGTAGCAAGACGTACCTGAAATCTTGCATGTTTATGAGACAGAACAAAAAGACACCAGCAATCCTACCATCATGTAAAATAATTATAGGCTTTCGTTTTACACTTGGCAGGACGGTAGTACCTCCCTGGGCAGTTGCTGTCTACCAACCTACTACCTAGGTAGATCGTATTTTACTATGTATAATATCTTAAGTTCAGCATTTTAAATTTTTATGTTTGGTTTATATTAAAAAAAAAATTCCTCTTCTAGTAAAATTACATCCAAGATAGATGAATTATTGACTTCCCCCACTTAAGTTTTCTCCGATCTGAAACTTGATCTCAGAGATTTAAAAAAAAAATGATTTTTTCTTACGAAATGATAATCTTTTTCCGAAGGTAATGAAATCAAAAGTACGAAATTTGGTGGAAAACTTGTGGAATTATGCTCTCAAAAAGTTAGTGATCTTGGCGATATTTATGCATCGGCAATTTCACCCACTTAGAGCCCTATTTACATCCATTTCCATTGTTCCAATTGACCAAACTCATAGCTATTTTTCTATTAATTCTTCTATTCTATTGAGTGAGTACAAGAAACCTCTCATTTACCTACTTCAACTACTCAATAAATTGATCAGAATTTGGTAATTTGGCCAGTTACATACAAAACTAAAGAATTACCAATTTCAAAATATGGTCCAGAATAAACAATGTAGACATTCCTGGCACTAAAACAACAATTTCTCTATTGTTTAGTCACATCCTCCTATATTTTGCTTGCTTTCCATTTTGAATTTTTATTCACACAAAAAATAGAAAATTTACTGTTATGAAAACTACTGCATTATTGTAATAATTGTATAAATAATGTCACTGCATTTGTGGACACACATTGGACTGACTAGTTGAATGTGTACTGGACGAGTGACAATTTGTGTACTCAGGAATATCGACAAAAATCAAACATTTCCACTACCTTGAGCTCAATTTCAAGCTACTTTCAGTCCTAAAACTAATCAAAATCATCTCTATATCTGTAATACATCTTCCATTCTATTAAACGAGACCAAGAAACCGAGAATACAACAAAAACCATACAAAAATACACTGCAGAGTCGCTGTTTTAATCCCTTAACTGTCCAAACGTTGATCTATGTTTTCGCTGCTAGTGCTCCAAATATTTTGATTTTGTTTTAAATAGGGCAATTTTCTGTGTGTAATAACACCAAAAGAAAAAAAAAATTAGGGTCAATACTTGCCAAGATGTAAGGGCGCGAAGTTGGTGCTGGATGATCACATGACGGCAACGTGGAGTCCTGCCACTTGCAGAAATGTTACCGATATACCTTTTTTTTTCCATATTTGTTTTTTAGTTTACATTATTTTTGTTCTGATAATTAAAATTTGTAGGAGCTCTTGTGATTTTATAGCCAGTCTTCGTTCTGACACTAGTATTAGGTACAGAAATTGTAATCAGCCACAAGCACACTGACAGGTGAACAAGTTCATCTGCCTTGGTCACATACTATTGTCTAGAAATATTAGTATTTTAATTTTTATTTATTAACACACTGGCCGATTCCCACCAAAGCAGGGTGGCCCAAAAAAGAAAAACTTTCACCATCATTCATTCCATCACTGTCTTGCCAAAAGGGTGCTTTACACTACAGTTTTTAAACTGCAACATTAACACCCCTCCTTCAGAGTGCAGGCACTGTACTTCCCATCTCCAGGACTTAAGTCCGGCCTGCTGGTTTCCCTGAATCCCTTCATAAATGCTACTTTGCTCACACTCCAACAGCACGTCAAGTATTAAAAACCACTTGTCTCCATTCACTCCTATCAAACATGCTCATGCATGCCCACTGGAAGTCCAAGCCCCTCGCCCACAAAACCTCCCTTACCCCTTCCTTCCAACCTTTTCGAGGACAACCCCTACCCCACCTTCCTTCTACAGATTTAAATGCTCTCCATGTCATTCTACTTTGATCCATTCTCTCTAAATGACCAAACCACCTCAACAACCCCTCTTCAGCCCTCTGACTAATACTTTTATTAACTCCACACCTTCTCCTAATTTCCACACTCCGAATTTTCTGCATAATATTTACACCACACATTTGCCCTTAGACAGGACATCTCCACTGCCTCCAACCGCCTCCTCGCTGCTGCATTCACAGCCCAAGCTTCACACCCATGTAAGAGTGTTGGTACTACTATTCTTTCATACATTCCCTTCTTTGCCTCCATAGATAACGTTTTTTGACTCCACATATACCTCACACACAACTCACCTTTTTTCCTTCATCAGTTCTATGATTAACCTCATCCTTCATAAATCCATCCGCCGACACGTCAACTCCCAAGTATCTGAAAACATTCACTTATTCCATACTCCTCCTCCCCAATTTGATATCCAATTTTTCTTTATCTAAATCATTTGATACCCTCATCACCTTACTCATTTTTATGTTCACTTTCAACTTTCTACCTTTACACACACTCCCAGACTCATCCACTAACCTTTGCAATTTTTCTTTAGAATCTCCCGTAAGCACAGTATCATCAGCAAAAACTAACTGTGTCAATTCCCATTTTGTATTGATTCCCATAATTTAATCCCACCCCTCTCCCGAACACCTAGCATTTACTTCTTTTACAACCCCATCTATAAATATATTAAACAACCATGGTGACATTACATCATCCCTGTCTAAGACCTACTTTTACCGGGAAGTAGTCTCCTCTCTTCTTACACACCCTAACTGAGCCTCACCATCCTCATAAAAACTCTTTACAGCATTTAGTAACTTACCACCTATTCCATATACTTGCAACATCTGCCACATTGCTCCCCTATCCACCCTATCATATGCCTTTTCTAAATCCATAAATGCAATAAAAACTTCCCTACCTTTATCTAAATACTGTTCACATATATGCTTCAATGTAAACACTTGATCTACACATCCCCTACCCACTCTGAAACCTCCTTGCTCATCTGCAATCCTACATTCTGTCTTACCTCTAATTGTTTCAATAATAACCCTTCCGTACACTTTTCCTGGTATACTCAATAAACTTATTCCTCTATAATTTTTACAGTCTCTTTTGTCCCCCTTCCCTTTATATAAAGGGACTATACATGCTCTCCGCCAATCCCTAGGTACCTTCCCCTCTTTCATACATTCATTAAACAAAAATACCAACCACTCCAACACTATATCCCCCCTGCTTTTAACATTTCTGTCATGATCCTGTCAGTCCCAGCTGCTTTACCCCATTTCATTCTACATAATGCCTCACAAACCTCCCCCACACTCACATTCTGCTCTTCTTCACTCCTAAGAGATGTTATACCTCCTTGGCCAGTGCATGAAATTACTATCTCCCATTCTTCATCGACACTTAAAAGTTCCTCAAAATATTCCCGCCATCTACCCTATACCACTAGCTCCCCATCTACTAACTCCCCTACTCTGTTTCTAACTGACAATCTATTCATTCCTTAGGCTTTCTTGTTTATCACACTCCAAATTTTTTTTCTTATTTAATCAAAATTTCTTGACAGTGCCTCTCCCACTCTTATCATCTGCTCTCCTTTTGCACTCTCTTCACCTTTTTTTTTTACTCTCCATATACTCTGCTCTTCTTATAACACTTTAAAACTATTCCAACCCTCTTCAGCCCCCCACTACTCACACTTGCACTAGCCCACCTTTCTGCCAATAGTTCCTTATATCTCACCCTAAGTTCCTCCTCCCTTAAGAACATAAGAACGAAGGAACACTGCAGCAGGCCTACCGGCCCATGCGAGGCAGGTCCAAGTCTCCTACCGGCTTAAGCCAATGCACCCAACCTAGTCAGGTCAGGTCACATTGACTTAAGGGAGGAACACGGCAACCGACCTGGTAGCACAAGCTATCAGGTCCAACTCACACCCACCCACATCCACTCATGTATTTATCCAACCTATTTTTAAAGCTACACAACGTTCTGGCCTCTATAACTGTACTCGGGAGTTTGTTCCACTCATCCACAACTCTCTTACCAAACCAGTACTTTCCTATATCCTTCCTGAATCTGAATTTTTCCAACTTAAAACCATTGCTGCGAGTCCTGTCTAGGCTAAATATTTTCAGCACACTATTTACATTTTTTTTTTATTATTATCACACTGGCCGATTCCCACCAAGGCAGGGTGGCCCGAAAAAGAAAAACTTTCACCATCATTCACTCCATCACTGTCTTGCCAGAAGGGTGCTTTACACTACAGTTTTTAAACTGCAACATTAACACCCCTCCTTCAGAGTGCAGGCACTGTACTTCCCATCTCCAGGACTCAAGTCCGGCCTGCCGGTTTCCCTGAATCCCTTCATAAATGTTACTTTGCTCACACTCCAACAGCACGTCAAGTATTAAAAACCATTTGTCTCCATTCACTCCTATCAAACACGCTCACGCATGCCTGCTGGAAGTCCAAGCCCCTCGCACACAAAACCTCCTTTACCCCCTCCCTCCAACCCTTCCTAGGCCGACCCCTACCCCGCCTTCCTTCCACTACAGAGCTGATACACTCTTGAAGTCATTCTGTTTCGCTCACCATTCTCTCTACATGTCCGAACCACCTCAACAACCCTTCCTCAGCCCTCTGGACAACAGTTTTGGTAATCCCGCACCTCCTCCTAACTTCCAAACTACGAATTCTCTGCATTATATTCACACCACACATTGCCCTCAGACATGGACATCTCCACTGCCTCCAGCCTTCTCCTCGTGCAACATTCATCACCCACGCTTCACACCCATATAAGAGCGTTGGTAAAACTATACTCTCATACATTCCCCTCTTTGCCTCCAAGGACAAAGTTCTTTGTCTCCACAGACTCCTAAGTGCACCACTCACTCTTTTTCCTTCATCAATTCTATGATTACCTCATCTTCATAGACCCATCCGCTGACACGTCCACTCCCAAATATCCGAATACGTTCACCTCCTCCATACTCTCTCCCTTTATTTATTCCTGTCTTCCATTTATACACCTCAATCATATCCCCCCTAATTCTACGTCTTTCTAGAGAGTGCAGATTCAGGCCTTTAGTCTATCCTCATAGGGAGGTTTCTGATACTGGATTCAACTTTGTCATCCTCCTTTGTACATTTCCAGAGCATTTATCCATTCTGTATACGGTGACCAAAACTGTGCAGCATAATCTAAATGAGGCCTAACCAAGGATGTATAGAGTTGAAGAACAACCTGAGGACTCCTATTATTTATGCTTCTTGATATGAAGCCAAGGATTCTATTAGCTTTATTGCGAACACTTATGCACTGTTGTCTTGGTTTCAGATTACTGCTAACTAGAACTCCTAAATCTTTTTCGCAATCCGTAATATTAAGATTTACATTATTTTTATTAATGTGGCATGGTTATTGTCCTGTCCAACATTTGGAACTTTGCATTTGTCTATATTAAACTGCATCTGCCATCTTCCGACCACTGCATCAGTCTATTCAAATCTTCCTGGAGTGCTCTAATGTTCCTCGTCTGAATGAATTTGACGGCCTATTTTGGTGTCATCGGCAAACTTGCTGATGTCGCTCTTTATGCCCTCATCTATGTCGTTTATGTAGATTGTGAACAGCAAAGGACCAACACGACCCTGTGGAACACCGCTCGTGACTCTTCCCACTCTGATTTCTCCCCATTTATGCAAACTCTCTGCTGCCTATTTGTCAACCATGCCTCTATCCAGGAAAAAAATTTCTCCTCCTATTCCATGTGCTTAATTTTCTCAATAGTCTCTGATGTGGGACCCTGTCAAAAGCCTTACTGAAGTCCATATACACAATTCATATTCATTACCATGATCTACCTCCTCAAATACCTTAGTGAAAAAAGTTAATAAATTCGTAAGGCAAGAACGCCCCTTGTAAAACCATGCTGAGATTCGTTGATTAATTTATGCTTTTCAAGGTGGCTACGAATGCCTCGGCAATTATTGATTCCATAAATTTTCCCACTATGGAGGTTAGGCTTATTGGTCTATAATTCGAAGCTAAGGACCTGTCACTGCTTGAAAATAGTATCACATTTGTCATTTTCCACTTATTCTGGCACCATGCCAGTTTGTAGTGATATATTGAAAAGATTAGCCAAAGGTTTGCTAAGCTCCTCTTTACATTCCTTTAGAACCCTTGCATACAGTTCATCAGGGCATGGGGATTTGTTAGGTTTTAATTTATCTATTTGCCTAAGGACCATGTCACTTGTGACCCTAATCGTGCACAGTTTATCGTCCTGTTCTACATAATTATCATTTCTGGAATATCGCTGGTATCCTCCTGTGTAAAAACTGAGAGGAAGTATGTGTTAAAAATTCTACACATTTCCTTATCACTGTCAGTGAGCTGACCCGTATACCTGAAAGAATCCTTTTGGGTTAGTCTTCGATTCTCTTGCAACTTTAACACTCATAATCTCTTTTTGCTTTTCTAATTCCCTTTTTTATTTCTCTCTTTAACTGAATATATTGATTTCTTAATTGCCCCTCTCCTCTTTTGATTTGCCTATACAGTGGACCCCCGGTTAACGATATTTTTTCATTCCAGAAGTATGTTCAGGTGCCAGTACTGACCGAATTTGTTCCCATAAGGAATATTGTGAAGTAGATTAGTCCATTTCAGACCCTCAAACATACACGTACAAACGCACTTACATAAATACACTTACATAATTGGTCGCATTGGGAGGTGATCGTTATGCGGGGGTCCACTGTATATGCCTCTCTTTTGACCAATCAGATATCTTAATCTATTGTTCATCCATTTAGGATCATTTTTGTTTGATCTGATTTCCCTATTTGGAACATAATTTGACTGAGCAGCTAGAACTATGCCCTGGAAAGCGTCATATCGGCAACCATCACCACCTACCTGACCCTTAGTCAGGTCATTCCAGTTCAGCCCACCTAAGTAATTTTTCAGTCCTATGAAATCAGCCAAGCGAAAGTCAGGGACGGAGATTGATTGCCATTATTAGGGGAATCCATGATATATTAAAACTGAGTGATTTGTGATCCCTTTCCCCAAGCTCATCATTAACCTCAAGATTATTAATTAGTGTTTCCCTACTGGCAAGAACCAAGTCAAGGAGGTTATTTCCCCTAGTTGGCTCATGTCACAAACTGTTTTAAAAACAATCCTGGATCGTATCAAGAAAAGTCACCTGGCTCTAAATTTCCTGTCAAATTGCTCCAGTCAATCTGTCCCATAGTTGAAATCTCCCATTAGCACAACATTTTCGTATGTAGATGCCTACGAATTTCGTCCCATAGAAGTTTACTGCACTCCCTATCTAAGATTTGGGGCCTGTAAATCACACCCAAAATTAGTTTTTCTCGGTCTCGAGAAGCTCGTAACCAAACAGATTCAGTGGCTGACGCTTCTAATTTTATATCTTGTCTAACAACAATTTAAATTGTCTCTGACATACATCGCTACTCACCACCCTTCCTGTTGACCCTGTCAGTGTGGAATAATTTATAGCCTTTGTATGTTGACATTCAGAGGGCATCTCTCTTCTTTCAGATTGAGCCAGGTCTCTGTTATAGCTAATAATATCTATGTTTCCGCACATTGCAATTAATCTTAGCTCATCTATCTTATTCTTACACTCCTGCTATTAGTATAGTAAACCTTACGGGAGCATAGTCCCTTGCTTGCCCTCTGTGTCCCCCTTTGTTTGCTGACCTGATCTAATTGTCTTTATTTATAACTTCATGCTGAATGCCTTTTATACATTTACTGTTTCCAACCCTAGTGTTGCAACCTGCTTGTTCCCACACACACCCTACCTCTATCTTCTATCAGTTAAAATCATAGGCATTTCACCATGGCCTTCTCAATTGAGTTTGCAAGTGCTACCACCCCAGCCCCAGAGTGAATGTACTTCCATCCCTTGCATACTTGTCTTGCCATAAAGTTGTTCAGTTGTCAATGAATGGGATTGCAGTTCCTGCAGTATCTGTCTAGCCAGCAATTTACATCAATTGCCTCCAGACAACCTTCATTTCCTACTCCCCTTCCTAGGCAAGATGCTACATAGATTGGGACCCCCTCCCTTTAACTAATGAAATCTATAGCTGACTGTACATTAAAACTAGAGCTCTTCTCTCCTACCTTCCCAATATCATTTCTCACCAGCACTGAGACAGATAATGGACTTGTTCCCCATTACCTGACATAAGAACATTAAGAACGATGAACACTGCAGAAGGCCTACTGGCCCATGCAAGCAGGTCCAAGTCTCCTACCGCCTTAAGCCAATTGCACCCAACCTAGTCAGGTCAGGTCACATTGACTTAAGGGAGGAAACGGCAACCGTACCTGGTAGCACAAGCTATCAGGTCTAACTCACACCCACCCACATCTAATCATGTATTTATCCAACCTATTTTTAAAGCTACACAACTGTTCTGGCCTCTATAACGGTTATTGGTGAGATTTGTTTCCACTCATCACAACTCTATTACCAAACAGTACTTCCTATATTATCCAGCTGTTAACTAGTCCCCATACCAGCTCAGGGAAACCCCACACTATCTCTCATCTCTTATTCCTATTAACAAAAGCACGGTCAATATTTCTTACTGAGAGCACCACCACAAAATGTCTTACCTCTGTTAGCAGGGGCAGTAGTGCCTTTCCTCACTGGCCACTGAAGTACAATTCATTCCGAAGAAACAGAGAACGATTTCCTACCTTAGATCTTCACTCTTATCTTTCCTTTTCTGATTCTCCTCCCTTACTGGTTACCACTTCCACTTTTAGCAGGTGCTGACTGGGACTCACTGCTGGTAGCCGTTGCTACCCTCCCACCTACAGCCCTTCCCCAGCGAGAGACAGACTGCACCTCACTGCTAGAAGCCTCATTCCCCACAACTCCAGCCACCTCACACTCTCTCCCAGACCCATTGAGGTGGACCTTCAGCCTCCTAATCTCCTCCTGGAGAAGCAAGACCTCCTCCTTCAACTCTCCAACCTCAATTTTTAAAACACTGCAGAAGCAAGCCATGCTTTGTAACCGTCCACGCTAATCCCCAAAGCAGCTCAGGGTCTGTGACCTCACGTGACGACTGACCACTGACAACCACTGACCACTTAGTTTATACACTTTCACCTCTCTTACTTGCTTTTGCCATTTTCCTTTTGTCACATCCATGTCTTACTCTAACTGTAGCTACAACTAAATAATGATCGGATATATCATTTGCCCCTCTATAAACATGTACATTCTGAAGCCTACCCATCAACCTTTTATCCACCAGTACATAATCTAACAAACTACTTTCATTACATGCTGTCATACCTTGTATACTTATTAATCTTTTTCATAAAATATGTATTACTTATTACCAAACCTCTTTCTACACATAGCTCAATTAAAGGCTCCCCATGTTCATTTACCCTTGACACCCAAATTTACCTACTACTACTACCACAATATTTTTGCCCACTTTAGTATTGAGATCGCCAACCACAAGTACTCTCTCACTTGGTTCAAAACTCCCCATTAACTCATTCAACATTTCCCAAAATCTATCTATCCTCTATACTTCTCTCTTCTCCAGGTGCATAAATACTTACTATAACCCACTTTTCACATCCAACCCTTATTTTACTCTACATAATTCTTGAATTTATACATTTATATTCCCTCTTTTCCTGCCATAACTTACCCTTCAACATTATTGCTACTCCTTCTTTAGCTCTAACTCTATTTGAAACCCCTGACCTAATCCATTTATTTCTCCCCACTGACACTCTCTCACCCCCTTCAGCTTTGTTTCACTTAAAGCCAGGACATCCAGCTTCTTCTCATTCATAACATCCATAGTCATCTCTTATCATTTGCACAACATCCACTCACATTCAAACATCTCACTTTGATGGTTTTCTTCTTTTTCTTTTTAGTAGGCTATATGGGAAAAGGGGGTTACTAGCCCATTGTTCCTAGCATTTTAGTTGACTTTTACAACATCCATGGCTTATGGAGGAAAGATTCTTATTCCACTTCCCCATGGATATAAAAGAAAAAGCAATGAGAACAAGAACTATTAAGATAAAAAAAAAAAACTCAGATGAGTGTGTATACATAAATATGTACATGTATGTGTAATGTGACTTAAGTGTAAATAGAAGTGGCAAGGTGTACCTGAAATCTTGCATGTTTCTTCTTTCTTTCTTTCAACAAACCAGCTGTATCCCACCAAGGCAGGGTGGCCCAAAAGGAAAAACGAAAGTTTCTCTTTTTAAATTTAGTAATTTATACAGAAGGGGTTACTAGCCCTTTGCTCCTGGCATTTTAGTCGCCTCTTACAACACGCATAGCTTACGGAGGAAGAATTCTGTTCCACTTCCTCATGGAGATAAGAGGAAATAAACAAGAACAAAACTAGTAAGAAAATAGAACAAAACCCAGAAGGGTGTGTGTATATATATGCTTGTACATGCATGTGTAGTGTGACCTAAGTAGAAGTAGCAAGACATACCTGAAACCTTGCATGTTTATGAGACAGAAAACTGAACACCAGCAATCCTACCATCATGTAAAACAATTACAGGCTTTCGTTTTACACTCGCTTGGCAGGACAGTAGTACCTCACTGGGTGGTTGCTGTCTACCAACCTACTACTGTAGAGACAAAAAACATTACCCATGGAGGCAAAGGAAGGACTGTATGAGAGTATAGTGGTACTAACATTCTTTTATGGGTATGAAGCATGGATTGTGAGGCTGTGAGGAGGAGGAGCTCGGAGGCAGTCGAGATGTCGTATCTGAGGACAATTTGTGTTGTGAATATTACACAGAGAATCCACAGTTTGGAGACTAGAAGGTGTGGGGATACTAAAAGTATTATCCAGAGGGATGAGGAGGGGTTAGTGAGGTAGTTTGGACTTAGAGAAGATAGAGCAAAATAGGAGGGTGTAAAAGTCTGTAGTTGAGAGAAGGATGGGTAGGGGCTGTTCTAGGAAAGATTGGAGGGAGGGAGTAAAAGAGGTATGTGAGGGGCTTTGACATTCTGCAAGTAACGTAACTATATGTGTGTGTGTGTGTGTGTACACACACACACACCTAATTGTGGTTGCAGGGGGTAGAGACTCAGCTCCTGGCCCCTGCCTCTTCACTGATCGCTACTAGGTCCCCTCTCTCTCTGCTTCCTGAGCTCTGTCATACCTCGTCTTAAAGCTATGTATGGTTCCTGCCTCCACTACATCACTTGCTAGGCTATTCCACTTCCTGACGACTCTGTGACTAAAGAAGTACTTCCTAACATCCCTCTGACTCGTCTGAGTCTTCAGCTTCCAATTGTGACCCCTTGTTTCTGTGTCCCCTCTGGAACATCCTGTCTCTGTCCACCTTGTCTATTCCATGCATTATTTTGTATGTTATTATGTCTCCCCTGACCCTCCTGTTCTCCAGTGTCGTCAGTCCAATTTCCCTCAACCTTTCTTCGTAAGACATTCCCCTGAGCTCTGGAACTAGCCTTGTTGCAATCCTTTGTACTTTCTCTAATTTCTTGATGTGCTTGACCAGGTGTGGGTTCCAAACTGGTGCTGCATACTCCAGTATGGGCCTGACGTACACAGTGTACAGTGTCTTGAACAATTCCATACTAAGGCATCGGAATGCTATTCTCAGTTTGTCAGGCGCCCATATGCTGCAGCAGTTATCTGGTTGATGTGTGCCTCCGGAGACGTGTTCGGTGTTGTGGTCGCCCCAAGATCTTTCTCCTTGAGTGAGGTTTGCATCCTTTGTCCACCTAGCCTATACTCTGTCTGTGGTCTTCTTTGCCCTTCTCCAATCTTCATGACTGCATTTGGCAGAGTTGAATTTGAGAAGCCAGTTGCTGGACCACGTGTCCAGCCAGTCCAGGTCTCTTTGTAGTCCTGCCTGGTCCTCATCCGATTTAATCCTTCTCATTGTATGTCAGAGACAATTTAAATTGTTGTGTTAGACAAGATATTAAATTAGAAGCGTCAGCCACTGAATCTGTTTGGTTACAGCTTCTCGAGGGCCGAGAAAAACTAATTTTGGGTGTGATTTACAGGGCCCCAAATCTTGATAGGGAGTGCAGTAAACTTCTATGGGACGAAATTCGTAAGGCATCTACATACGAAAATGTTGTGCTAATGGGAGATTTCAACTATAGACAGATTGACTGGAGCAATTTGACAGGAAATTTAGAGTCGGGTGACTTTCTTGATACGATCCAGGATTGTTTTTTAAAACAGTTTGTGACAGAGCCAACTAGGGGAAATAACCTCCTTGACTTGGTTCTTGCCAGTAGGGAAACACTAATTAATAATCTTGAGGTTAATGATGAGCTTGGGGAGAGTGATCACAAATCACTCAGTTTTAACATATCATGGAATTCCCCAAATAATGGCAATCAAGTCTCCGTCCCTGACTTTCGCTTGGCTGATTTCATAGGACTGAAAAATTACTTAGGTGGGCTGAACTGGAATGACCTGACTAGGGGTCAGGTAGGTGGTGATGGTTGCCGATATGATGCTTTCCAGGGCATAGTTCTAGCTGCTCAGTCAAATTATGTTCCAAATAGGGAAATCAGATCAAACAAAAATGATCCTAAAGGGATGAACAATAGATTAAAATATCTGATTGGTCAAAAGAGAGGCATATATAGGCAAATCAAAAGAGGAGAGGGGCAATTAAGAAATCGATATATTCAGTTAAAGAGAGAAATAAAAAGGGAATTAGAAAAGCAAATAGAGATTATGAGGTTAAAGTTGCAAGAGAATCGAAGACTAACCCAAAAGGATTCTTTCAGGTATACAGAAGTAAGATCAGGGACAAGATAGGCCCACTCAAAAGTTCCTCGGGTCAGCTCACTGACAGTGATAAGGAAATGTGTAGAATTTTTAACACATACTTCCTCTCAGTTTTTACACAGGAGGATACCAGCGATATTCCAGTAATGATAAATTATGTAGAACAGGACGATAATAAACTGTGCACTATTAGGGTCACAAGTGACATGGTCCTTAGGCAAATAGATAAATTAAAACCTAACAAATCCCCAGGCCCTGATGAACTGTATGCAAGGGTTCTAAAGGAATGTAAAGAGGAGCTTAGCACCCTTTGGCTAATCTTTTCAACATATCACTACAAACTGGCATGGTGCCAGATAAGTGGAAAATGGCAAATGTGATACCTATTTTCAAAACAGGTGACAGGTCCTTAGCTTCGAACTATAGACCAATAAGCCTAACCTCCATAGTGGGAAAATTTATGGAATCAATAATTGCCGAGGCAGTTCGTAGCCACCTTGAAAAGCATAAAATTAATCAACGAATCTCAGCATGGTTTTACAAAGGGGCGTTCCTGCCTTACGAATTTATTAACTTTTTTCACTAAGGTATTTGAGGAGGTAGATCATGGTAATGAATATGATATTGTGTATATGGACTTCAGTAAGGCTTTTGACAGGGTCCCACATCAGAGACTATTGAGGAAAATTAAAGCACATGGAATAGGAGGAGAAATTTTTTCCTGGATAGAGGCATGGTTGACAAATAGGCAGCAGAGAGTTTGCATAAATGGGGAGAAATCAGAGTGGGGAAGCGTCACGAGCGGTGTTCCACCAGGGGTCAGTGTTGGGCCCCCTGCTGTTCACAATCTACATAAACGACATAGATGAGGGCATAAAGAGCGACATCGGCAAGTTTGCCGATGACACCAAAATAGGCCGTCGAATTCATTCTGACGAGGACATTCGAGCACTCAGGAAGATTTGAATAGACTGATGCAGTGGTCGGAGAAGTGGCAGATGCAGTTTAATATAGACAAATGCAAAGTTCTAAATGTTGGTCAGGGCAATAACCATGCCACATATAAACTAAATAATGTAGATCTTAATATTACGGATTGCGAAAAAGATTTAGGAGTTCTGGTTAGCAGTAATCTGAAACCAAGACAACAGTGCATAAGTGTTCGCAATAAAGCTAATAGAATCTTGGCTTCATATCAAGAAGCATAAATAATAGGAGTCCTCAGGTTGTTCTTCAACTCTATACATCCTTGGTTAGGCCTCATTTAGATTATGCTGCACAGTTTGGTCACCGTATTACAGAATGGTTTATAAATTCTCTGGAAAATGTACAAAGGAGGATGACAAAGATGATCCCATGTATCGAAACCTTCCCTATGAGGATAGACTAAGGGCCCTGAAACTGCACTCTCTAGAAAGACGTAGAATTTAGGGGGGATATGATTGAGGTTTATAAGTGGAAGACAGGAATAAATAAAGGGGATGTAAATAGTGTGCTGAAAATATTAGCCTAGACAGGATCGCAGCAATGGTTTTAAGTTGGAAAAATTCAGATTCAGGAGGCATATAGGAAAGTACTGGTTTGGTAATAGAGTTGTGGATTGAGTGGAACAAACTCCCAAGTACCGTTATAGAGGCCAGAACGTTGTGTAGCTTTAAAAATAGGTTGGATAAATACATGAGTAGATGTGGGTGGGTGTGAGTTGGACCTGATAGCTTGTGCTAACAGGTCGGTTGCCGTGTTCCTCCCTTAAGTCAATGTGACCTGACCTGACTAGGTTGGGTGCATTGGCTTAAGCCGGTAGGGACTTGGACCTGCCTCGCATGGGCCAGTAGGCCTTCTGCAGTGTTCCTTCGTTCTTATGTTCTTATGTTCTTATTAGCTTCACATCATCTGCAAACAGGGACACTTCAGAGTCTATTCCTTCCATCATGCCATTCACATATATCAAAAATAGCACTGGTCCTAGGACTGACCCCTGTGGGACCCCGCTCATTACAGGCACCCACTGTGATACCTCATCACATACTATGACTCGTTGTTGCCTTCCTGTCAGGTATTCTCTAATCCATTTCAGTGCCCTTCCTGTTATACACTCCTGATCCCCCAGCTTCTGCACTAATCTCCTGTGAGGAACTGTGTCGAAGTCCTTCCTTCTGTCCAGGAAAATGCAATCAACCCACCCCTCTCTCTCGTGTCTTACTTCTGTTACCTAGTCATAAAACTCCAGAAGGTTTGTGACACAGGATTTGCCTTCCATGAGTCCATGCTGGTTGTTGTTTATGGTGTTGTTTCATTCCAGGTGCTCCACCACTCTTCCTGATAATCTTCTCCATGACTTTACATACTATACACGTCAGAGACACTGGTCTGTAGTTTAGTGCCTCGTTTCTGTCTCCTTTCTTAAAAATGGGGACTACATTTGCCTTCCTCCATACCTCAGGTAGTTACCCAGTTTCAAGGGATGTATTGAAGATTGTGGTTAGTGGCATGCACAGCGTCTCTGCTGTGTGTGTGTGTGCATGCGCGTGTGCGCGTGCACGTGCTAGATAGGAGTGAATGGAGGCAAGTGGTTTTTATTAATTGATAAGCTGTTAGAATGTGAGGGAAGTAACATTTATGAAGGGATTCAGGGAAACCAGTTAGCTGACTTGAGTTCTGGAGGTGGGAAGTACATTACATACACTCTGAAGTAGGGGTGGGGATATTGCAGGTTAGAGGGGCAATCTGAGCTGTAATGTCAGTGCATCTGCAGCAAGATAGTGATGAAGTGAGTGATAAGTTTCTCTTCTTTTTGGGGGTCACCCTACCTCAGTGATCAATGGCCTGCATGTAAAAGTAAAAAGAATTATTTAAATGGTCATATTTTCTGTCATGTCTTGTACTGTATATCCTCAATTTGTATGTGGGTTCCATTCCTGAAAGTTGTCTAGTGCCATCAAAATGCACAAGGTGATGAGGTACTGCATAGGCAACACACATTAAAAATCTTTAGCTTTCATTTTGATATTGAATGCTATAATTTGTTTTTCCATGTTGATTAAATGTTTAGCTGTGGTGCACAGTCAGTGCTGCAAAAATAACATAGTGCAGGGTTGTGCTAAATAAGGACTTACTGTATAAGCAAATACTATTTTGTCTCCTTTCATATGCATCTATCACTAGAGTTTCTTCATTATATGCAATTTAGCATTTACCTCAGTTGCTTACAACAATTCATTCACCATATTGCTAATCTTTCTATTCTCCTGTTCTATTACTCCTCCATTCTACATATTGTTTATACAAAAAAATTTAATTTTTGTATTGCTTTTTATTTAATCTATTAAACTGTTTATACCACTCCTGTTCTAACCTCTTCAAAAACAACAGCATCTGTATTTTTATGTAATATTTTAGAAAGTGTGTGTTCATGTTTGCTTGATTGTTACAGTATACTGTACATACTTTTTTTTTTTTTTTTTTTAAGGGATTGTGCTCCAATTACTAGTCACCTCATTTAACCACTGGTGTGACATGATGCAGCCTTAACCTCTTGAGTTTCATCATTTGCATTTGAATTAATTTATATGGTTCTTTTTTACCTCCTACTTTATTACACTTGCTCATAAACCTCATACTGGAGATGTATCTTATGTCACTATGGTTTATTGGGGCATTAATTTTTCAATTGAGCCTCTTTTGTGATTGCTTTTTTTTTTTTTTTTTTTGTACCAAGAGCATCCTACAGAATAGATTGAGTTGATGGATGAATGAGCTTATGTGCAAGCTAGAGAGAGAGAGAGTATTAAGGATTGTTTGAATTGCATTTTGGGTATAGTATCAAGATTAAGTTAGTGTGTGTTTTAAGACTTTACCATGGAATGCATTTAACAGTTTAATATTAATGTATATCAGATTGGAGGGAGAGAGTATGGAGGAGGTAAATGTATTCAGATATTTGGGAGTGGACGTGTCAGTGGATAGGTCTATGAAAGATGAGGTGAATCATAGAATTGATGAGGGGAAAAGGGTGAGCGGTGCACTTAAGAGTCAGTGGAGACAAAAAACTTTGTCCTTGGAAGCAAAGAGGGGAATGTATGAGAGTATAGTTTTACCAACACTCCTGTATGGGTGTGAAGCATGGGTGATGAATGTTGCAGCGAGGAGAAGGCTGGAGGCAGTGGAGATGTCATGTCTGAGGGCAATGTGTGGTGTGAATATAATGCAGAGAATTCGTAGTTTGGAAGTTAGGAGGAGGTGCGGGATTGCCAAAACTGTTGTCCAGAGGGCTGAGGAAGGGTTGTTGAGGTGGTTCGGACATGTGGAGAGAATGGAGTGAAACAGAATGACTTCAAGAGTGTATCAGTCTGTAGTGGAAGGAAGGCGGGGTAGGGGTCGGCCTAGGAAAGATTGGAGGGAGGGGGTAGAGGAGGTTTTGTGTGCGAGGGGCTTGGACTTCCAGCGGGCATGCGTGAGCGTGTTTGATAGGAGTGAATGGAGACAAATGATTTTTAATACTTGACGTGCTGTTGGAGTGTGAGCAAAGTAACATTTTTGAAGGGATTCAGGGAAACCAGCAGGCCGGACTTGAGTCCTGGAGATGGGAAGTACAGTGCCTGCACTCTGAAGGAGGGGTGTTAATGTTGCAGTTTAAAAACTGTAGTGTAAAGCACCCTTTTGGCAAGGCAGTGATGGAGTGAATGATGGTGAAATTTTTTCTTTTTCGGGCCACCCTGCCTTGGTGGGAATCGGCCAGTGTGTTAATAAAAAAAAAATTAATGTATATTGTAGGTAGTAGGTTGGTAGACAGCAACCACCCAGAGAGGTACTACCGTCCTGCCAAGTGAGTGTAAAATGAAAGCCTGTAATTGTTTTACATGATGGTAGGATTGCTGGTGTCTTTGTCTCATAAACATGCAAGATTTCAGGTATGTCTTGCTACTTCTACTTACACTTAGGTCACACTACACATACATGTACAAGCATATATATACACACACCCCTTTGGGTTTTCTTCTATTTTCTTGCTAGTTCTTGTTCATGTTTATTTCCACTTATCTCCATGGGGAAGTGGAACAGAATTCTTCCTCCGTAAGCCATGTGTGTTGTAAGAGGCAACTAAAATGCCAGGAGCAAGGGGCTAATAACCCCTTCTCCTGTATATGTTACTAAATGTAAAAGGAGAAACTTTCGTTTTTCCTTTTGGGCCACCCCGTCTTGGTGGGATACGGCTGGTGTGTTGAAAGATGATGATGATTAATGTATATACAGTGATCCCTCAATAATCGTCCGGCCTGAAAGTCGTCCATTTCGGAAATAGTCCTGTTTTTTCGTCTAAATATTGGCTCGCAAATGGTCCATTAACTCGCTGATCGTCCTTCGTCCGGGACGGGTACTCACGCTCTGAGCCGCCTGGGCCTGCCTTCCCAGCCAGTGTGCCATTGTTTACCAGTGAGTGATGGTCCCCTCACATGCTCCTACAAAATATTTCATAATATTCCATTGATTTTAGTGCTTGCAAGTACTAAATAAGCTACTGTGGCTCCAAAGAAAGCTTCTAGTGCCAGCCCTTTGGTAAAGAATGTGAGAAACACACAATTTATGAAAAAGTTTGTAGAAAAATACAAAGATGGTGGTGGTAGAGTGGAAGCAGTTGTGATAGTGGTTGATGAACATAAGAAAGGAGGATCACTGCAGCAAGCCTGTTGACCCATGCTCGGCAGGTCATCCCACTAACGAAACATTTTCCCAACCCAGTCCTCAATGCTACCCAAGAAATAAGCTCTGATAACTCTATCCACTCATTTGCAAGTCCCACTCATTTGCTTTCTATTGGTAAGCCATTTCTCTATCCATGCTAGAACTTTACCTCCTATACCATGAGCTGCCACTTTTTTCAAGAGTCTCCTGTGAGGTACTCTATCGAAGGCTTTACTAAAATCCAAATAAACAATATCATATTCCTTATCACTGTCAACTGCCCATACTGGCCCATACAAGGCAGGTCCTTATCAAAATGACCTCTACCCAAAGCTACCCAAGAATTTACTCCCGTACCCAATGACACAAATCAAACTCGGCTCCTCCAACTCATATATTTGTCCAATCTCTTCTTAAAGCTACCCTACTGGTAAGTGTGATGTTAAATAAGAACTTAAGAAAGCAGGAACACTGGAACAGGCCTGCTGGCCCATACTAGGCCGGTCCTTCACAAATCCAACCCACTAACAGAACAAATGCTACCCAAGCAATAAGCTCAGGTGCAAGTCCGACTCAAATCCAACCCCTCTCACTCGTGTATTTATCCAACCTAAATTTGAAACTACCCAAGCCATAGCTTTTAGAACATTGGAAAGGAGGAACACTGCAATAAGCCTGTTGGCCCATACTAGGCCAGTCTTTCACAAATCCAACCCACTAACAGAACAAATGCTACCCAAGCAATAAGCTCAGGTGCAAGTCCGACTCAAATCCAACCCCTCTCACTCGTGTATTTATCCAACCTAAATTTGAAACTACCCAATGTTTTAGCTTCGATCACCCTACTAGGCAGACCGCTCCACTCATCAACTACCCCTATTACCAATGTTCATTTATACATTTTATTAGTGCCCTAGAGTCCTTATGGAGGGGGATTCCCCTTCCAAATAACCTCTCTTCCCTCTCTCCTCCTCCCTGTCTTCCATTCATCATCAACAGCCTTCAATAAAGGTAACTGTCATGTTGAATGTTCATTCTTTTGTGCATGTAAATCTATCTTTTAGGTAAAAATAAAATTGTTGTTGATACTTCTGGGTGTCTGGAACGAATTAATTGGATTTACATTATTTCTTACGGGGAAAATTGATTCGAAAATCGTCCATTTTGATAATAGACCCACTTCCAGGAATGGATTATGGACGATTATTGAGGGACCACTGTATTTATTTTGTTTTCTTGTATTTAATATACTGTATGTAATTTTTGTATTTTCATTGTACAACAGTTTTCCTTATGCTTAGGTGTAATGACTACCTTTTGTATTACAGAAACTTACCAGTTACCGAGGAAGTACATCAGAGGTTTGGAATTAGCAGGGAAAAGCAAGAAATAATTTTTCTTGCAAATCATTCAGCCATTAATGGTCAGAATGTTTCTTTAATTCACATATTGATATGAAAGGTTTAATTTTATTAGTAAATGTCAAGGTACAGGCATCATCAGTAAGTCAGAACAAGGCTTCAGAATTGGTACATTGCTAAAAAAAAAAAAAAAAAAAATCTGACTCGGTTCCAATTTATTTCATAGCATATTAACAGCAACTAGAGAACTGTTTTATCCATGAAGCATCATTGTCTTGCACTTCCTTGATTTAATAAAAAAGAATGAGTTTTTATACTATATTTTTTTATTAACCCCTTTTAATACATATGATTTCCATAAAAATATTTTCTAAAATTATAATCCTCTAATAGAATGTGTACCATTCTCACCAATTAGGTATGCATGTATTTATATTAGTTTTGTTACATTTGTAGATCATACACATTATACCAAGTAAAGTTTATTGTGGCAGAAATACTGGGGAAAAGCACAGGAAGTAGGATTGTAAAAAAACAAGGTGGATTTAGGTAATAATGGAGCTATGTGGATCAAGGATTTGCATTAACTTTAAAGGGGCTGTTATGTACAGTAGGGAACCAACTTGCGATGTTAGTGCTCTCCAGAAAAATAATCTTACTCAGAACCTATTTTCCTGTAAGAAAAGATGTAAAATTAATTACAGTACAGTGGACCCTCAACCAATGGCTTTAATCCATTCCAGAGAGCTAGCCTTCAGTTGAATTAGCCATTAGTCAAATTAATTTTCCCCATGAGAAATAATGGAAATCCAATTAATCTGTTTCAGACAGCTGAAAGTATTAACAAAAAATATTTTTTTTAAAGATTAAATATACATACAGAAAACAATGACAAATAAATATAAAGCATATAAGCGACTATTGGCAGAAAGGTGGGCTAGTGCAAAGATGAGTAGTGGGGGGGAGGGGTTGAAGAGGGTTGGAATAGTTTTAAAAATGCAGTATTAGAATGTGGGGCAGAAGTTTGTGGTTATAGGAGGGTGGGGGCAGGAGGAAAGAGGAGTGATTGGTGGAATGATGAAGTAAAGGGTGTGATAAAAGAAAAAAAAAGGTAGCTTATGAGAGGTTTTTTACAAAGCAGAAGTGTTATAAGAAGAGCAGAGTATATGGAGAGTAAAAGAAAGGTAAAGAGAGTGGTGAGAGAGTGCAAAAGGAGAGCAATGATAGAGTGGGAGAGGCACTGTCAAGAAATTTTAATGAAAATAAGAAAAAATTTTGGAGTGAGTTAAACAAGTTAAGAAAGCCTAGGGAAAGTATGGATTTGTCAGTTAAAAACAGAGTAGGGGAGTTAGTAGATGGGGAGAGGAGGTATTAGGTAGATGGCGAGAATATTTTGAGGAACTTTTAAATGTTAAGGAAGAAAGAGAGGCAGTAATTTCATGCACTGGTCAGGGAGGTATACCATCTTTTAGGAGTGAAGAAGAGCAGAATGTAAGTGTGGGGGAGGTACGTGAGGCATTACGTAAAATGAAAGGGGGTAAAGCAGCTGGAACTGATGGGATCATGACAGAAATGTTAAAAGCAGGGGGGATATAGTGTTGGAGTGGTTGGTACTTTTGTTTAATAAATGTATGAAAGAGGGGAAGGTACCTAGGGATTGGCAGAGAGCATGTATAGTCCCTTATATAAAGGGAAAGGGGACAAAAGAGACTGTAAAAATTATGGAGGAATAAGTTTACTGAGTATACCAGGAAAAGTGTACGGTAGGGTTATAATTGAAAGACTAAGAGGTAAGACAGAATGTAGGATTCGGATGAGCAAGGAGGTTTCAGAGTGGGTAGGGGATGTGTAGATCAAGTGTTTACATTGAAGCATATATGTGAACAGTATTTAGATAAAGGTAGGGAAGTTTTTATTGCATTTATGGATTTAGAAAAGGCATATGATAGAGTGGATAGAGGAGCAATGTGGCAGATGTTGCAAGTGTATGGAATAGGTGGTTAGTTATTAAATGCTGTAAAGAGTTTTTATGAGGATAGTGAGGCTCAGGTTAGGGTGTGTAGAAGAGAGGGAGACTATTTCCCGGTAAAAGTAGGTCTTAGACAGGGATGTGTAATGTCACCATGGTTGTTTAATATATTTATAGATGGGGTTGTAAAGGAAGTAAATGCTAGGGAGTTGACGTGTCGGCAGATGGATTTATGAAGGATGAGGTTAATCATAGAATTGATGAGGGAAAAAGGTGAGTGGTGCGTTGAAGTATATGTGGAGTCAAAAAACGTTATCTATGGAGGCAAAGATAAGATAAGATAAGATTTCGTTCGGATTTTTAACCCCAGAGGGTTAGCCACCCAGGATAACCCAAGAAAGTTAGTGCATCATCGAGGACTGTCTAACTTATTTCCATTGGGGTCCTTAATCTTGTCCCCCAGGATGCGACCCACACCAGTCGACTAACACCCAGGTACCTATTTGCTGCTAGGTGAACAGGACAACAGGTGTAAGGAACCGTGTCGAAATGTTTCCACCCGCCGGGAATCGAACCCAGGCCCTCCGTGTGTGAAGCGGGAGCTTTAGCCACCAGGCCACTGGGCCACCAAAGAAGGGAATGTATGAAAGTATAGTAGTACCAACACTCTTATATGGGTGTGAAGCTTGGGTGGTAAATGCAGCAGCGAGGAGACGGTTGGAGGCAGTGGAGATGTCCTGTTTAAGGGCAATGTGTGGTGTAAATATTATGCAGAAAATTCGGAGTGGAAATTAAGAAAAGGTGTGGAGTTAATAAAAGTATTAGTCAGAGGGCAGAAGAGGGGTTGTTGAGGTGGTTTGGTCATTTAGAGAGAATGGATCAAAGTAGAATGACATGGAAAGCATATAAATCTATAGGGGAAGGAAGGCGGGGTAGGGGTCGTCCTCGAAAGGGTTGGAGAGAGGGGGTAAAGGAGGTTTTGTGGGCATGGGGCTTGGACTTCAGCAAACGTGTGTGAGCGTGTTAGATAGGAGTGAATGGAGACGAATGGTACTTGGGACCTGACAATCTGTTGGAGTGTGAGCAGGGTAATATTTAGTGAAGGGATTCAGGGAAACCGGTTATTTTCATATAGTCAGACTTGAGTCCTGGAAATGGGAAGTACAATGCCTGCACTTTAAAGGAGGGGTTTGGGATATTGGCAGTTTGGAGGGATATGTTGCGTATCTATATATGTGTATGCTTCTAAACTGTTGTATTCTGAGCACCTCTGCAAAAACAGTGATAATGTGTGATTGTGGTGAAAGTGTTGAATGATGAAAGTATTTTCTTTTTGGGGATTTTCTTTCTTTTTTGGGTCACCCTGCCTCGGTGGGAGACGGCCGACTTGTTGAAAAATAAAAATAAAATAAACCCTCTCAAACTTCTTGATAGCTACAACAGAACACATGTACAACACAAGCCACAAAAGACTCTTCGACATCCTTCATGTCTGTTTCACCCTGTTCAAAAATGCTGTGCACATAAAGGGCCCTAAAATCTGGAATTCATTAACTGAACCAGCAAAAGGGCCCCTGCCTGCCAGTTAATTTAATCATATTTAAAAATCATCTATGTCCCAAAATTAACCATACCAACACTATGCTAAATCATTCATCCTGTGTTAAACAACTCGAAAAATCCCAAAAAACTCAGGACCACTTGATTGATTTAAAGCATTAATACATGCTTAAAACTGTAGTGTTGTAATTTTGTGAATTGTAATACGTACTGTTATTTGTTTTTTGCCGCCTCACTACTGTAAATTTTATTCATAAAATTTCTGGCTACCTCACTTTAGTAATAAGGTAAAAAATGAATAATAATGATAATACAGTGGAACCTCGGTATACGACCAGCTCCCTACTCAAACAAAGCTCAGCACTCGACCAAACAAACACGACCTGCCAGAGCTTTGCTGTAAACTATTTCGCGTTTCTTCGCATTTTTTGGTCTTTTTTTGTATTATTTGTATAAATAAAGTCACTATGGGGCCTACAAAGATTAGTGATAACAGCCAACCAAAGAGAAAATTGGTTGGGATGAACGTGTTCGATACTCAGAGCGGCACTCGAACAGCCTTCTGGAATGAATTAAGGTCGCATGCCGAGGTTCTACTGTATTTTATTTTGACATGATACATAGTTGTACAAAGAAATATAATGGTTGAGCATACATGCCAAAAGCCCCCTTGTATGCAGAGCATTTCGGGCAAACTTAAAATTAACTTAAGATTAATTAAGCTATAACAGATTAAATGGTCATTAGGTGACTTACAGTGAGTACAGAGACTTGAGCATTAATAGGTAATGCTATATGGCTTTAATAGGTCTAGTAGAGAAGTTTAGTAGTGAATAATTACAGTTTTGAATTATTTTATAAAAATTACAGTACGTACGTATTGCAATAGAACTTAGTGAGTACAGAGACTTGAGCATTAATAGGTAATGCTATATGGCTTTAATAGGTCTAGTAGAGAAGTTTAGTAGTGAATAATTACAGTTTTGAATTATTTTATAAAAATTACAGTACGTACGTATTGCAATAGAACAATTTACAATATGAAGTACAAGTGAGTATTTAAAACGATGAAATTTGAACATTACAATTTTACAATAGAACACTTTAAACAACTTACTATATGAAGTACAGTGGTACCCCGAGTTTCGGCCATAATTTGTTCTAGAAGGCTGTTCGAGTGCTGTTACCAAATGAATTTGTTCCCATAAGGAATAATATGAGTTAGACTAGTCCATATCAGACCCCCAAAAATACACTTACAAAAGCACTTACAATAATACACTTACATAATTGTTTGAGTTGGGAGCTGTATGAAACTCGGGGTACCACTGTATTACAATTTAGTATTTAAAACAATGAAATCTGAACATCCAATTTTTGAAGTAATGAGTACATGGATGAACAATCTTCAGCACGATATTCAGTATTGAAATTGAGACATCATTGGTACTTTTTGTGTTGCTTTTGAACAAATGGTAGGCATTAAGTACAACTTTCCTGGTTAATTTTGGGTGATGAGGAAATTTCTAAGTAGGGCTTTAAACTGATTTGCAGGAAGGGGTCCTAAATTTAGTGTGTTCTGGTAATGAATTCCAGATCTTCGGGCCTTTTACGTGCATAGCATTTTTATACAGGGAGAGATGGACACGAGGGATATCAAAGAGTGATTTGTCTTGTATTATGGTTGTGTGTTCTGTTGTAGTTAGCAAGTAGGAGTTTGAGGTTTATATTTGATTACAGTGTTCTATACATGTAGTAGGCACAATAATAAGTGTGGATGTTTTATATAATGAGTAAGTTAAGACTCGTGAAAAGCAGAGGAGTATGCTATCTATTACAGGAGTTTGTAATCGATCACACTGTAGTGTTTTGTTGGGTTATTAAAGGTTTTAAGGTGATTTGCTGTGGTTGAGCCCCATTCACAAATACCATAGGTGAGGTAAGGGCAGACGAGTGAGTGGTATAGTGCAAGAAGAGCTGATCGGGGTACATAGTACCATATCTTTGAGAGGATGCCTACTGTTTTGAAGACTTTCTTGAATATTTGCTGTATGTGAGTTTGGAATTTGAGATTGCAGTCTAGGTAGAGACCTAGAAATTTGCCGTGTGTGTGTGTCTAGAAATGGGTGAACCATTTATCAGTATGTTTAGTTGTACATTTGTAGCTCTGTTTCCAAACAGCATAAAATAGGTTTTGTCTATATTGAGAGTAAGTTTATTGGTGGTCATCCAAGTAGATATTTTTAGTAGTTTGGCATTTGCTGTGTCTGTTAGTATGGTTGGGTTTGGGTGAAAGAAGACATAAGTAGTGTCATCTGCAAATAAAATGGGCTTAAGGAGTTCAGATGCGTTTGGGAGGTCATTAGCCCTTAAACTGTCGAAATGTAGATCTACGTTCACTCGCGTGGCGCTCCGAATATTTTGAAAAAATATAAAAATATTTTTTTTTTTAAATGAAGGGCACATTTTTTACATGTTACAGGATTAAAATTTTTTTTTGGGGTCGGTACTTACCGAGATATAAGACCGTGGAGTTGGCTCTGGATGCTCATCTGATGGCAACATCGACACCTGCCACTTGCAGAAGTGTTGCCGATATACCTTTTTTCTCGTTTTCATTTTAATTTATATATTTTTTATGTTCTGTTAATTACAATTTATAATAGTTCTTGTGATTTCATAGCCAATCTTTGTTCTGACACTAATATTAGGAACTGAAATAGTACTCAAATAGTCAAAAACACTCTGACAGGTGAACATTTACACCTGCCTGGGTTATTTACTATTGTCTAGAAATATATACAAAGTATTTATAGGTCCCAGCAATGTTTTAGATACCCTGGCATATACCTTAAAGCATGGTGTTATGAAAAGCATCCCTATACTGTTGACAGCCCAGTGATATTTGATAAATGCCCACTGCTCCAGCTAACCCTCGCTGTATTTGTTATCACTGTTACACACAAACATGTATTGTCTCTCTGTCTGTCTGTCTCTCTGCTTATCTGTCTGCCTGGAGTATACATATATCACACTCCTTGAAGAATGGTGTTATGACAACTGTCATCATCTCAGTGACATTTAATAATAAATGGGTGCTTGGGGGAACCCTGGCTTTATTTGTTTTCACTGATACACACAAACATGTTTGTCCATCTGTTTATCTATCTAACTGTCTATCTATCTTTGCCTGGAATTTTTGGGTTATCCTAGGTAATTTGCACTATGTATAATAACTGTACTTATGTGTACATGTGAGACAGAGATATAGATAGACATAGACAGATATATAGATAGACAGAGATATAGATAGACAAAGATGGAGATAGATATATAGACAGAGAGACAGCCAGTGACAGCCAAAGCAAGCCAGCCAGCCTGCCGAATACATAAGAACATTAGAAAGAAGGGACACTGCAACAGGCCTACTGACCCATGCAAGGCAGGTCCATGTCACCCCTCCCCAGCTTAGACCAATGACCCACCTAGTCAGGGCACATCCATTGAAGGAAGGAGCATGACATTAGACCTAGTAGCACAAGCAAGTCAGGTCCAACTCACACCCACCCATACTTACTCATGTATTTATCTAACCTATTTTTACTTTCCTCTTAAAATGGGAGTGTTAATGCGACATGGCATCAATGAATCCCTGGTGTTTTCCACGCTATTTGCTCTAGCTGGTGCTCAGTTGAACTGGTGCTCCCACAAGGTACTAAGTGCTCCCAGATTTTTTAAATACTGCACACACTAAGTGTACAGACCCATTCTGTCATGTCTAGGCGACTCAAGCCTATTGTGCCAAATTTGAAGGAATGAAAAATAAGACATTGATCTACGTTCGGAGCGCCACGCGTGCAAACGTAGATCTACATTTGGACAGTTTAAGGGTTAATGTCACATTTTAAGTAGTCCATAAGCATTAGTATTTGTTTGCCTAAATGCTCAGGCATGTCAGTGGCTTTGTACTTAACATTTTGTAAAATGTAAATAACAAATTGTAGCCTTTGCAAAGAAATTAAAATTGTATTGCATTTGTGGCATGCAAAGAGTACGTAACCTTTATTCGGCGCACGTACACACCCTCATTTACAGGCTATCTCCCCCAACCAGCGAACCAGGTTGCTAAGAGTTGATGATGGGGCCCCGTCGTTCAACTAGTGACCAGGTTCTAGCCAATAAGAAGATGGTTTTGGCAATCGCAGAGGTTATGTGGGTACCGCTCTCCTGTCTGCCCTTGTCATTCCCATTCTAGAGCTGGTTGAAGCACGGTCTGCTATCTTGTGGCTTCTATTTCTGCTTTGCTTACCGTGGAGTGCACTATACTTATCACTGTACATAGTGTACATATTGCTGTTATAAATTGGTGAAGGATAATATAAGTCTAAACTTTTTCTGTGTTTATTTGCTCCCATTACACCCGGGGTAACAGGCCATTTGGAATCCTGGGTTGTAATAGCATTGTATGCATGCTCTCTGCCAGTCCCTAGGTACCTTCACCTCTTCCATACATTTATTAAATAAAAGCACCAACCATTTCAAAACTATATCCCCACCTGTTATCAACATTTTTGTCTTTATCCCATCAATCACAGCTGCTCTACTCCCTTTCATTCTACCCACTGCTTCATGCACTTCCTCCACACTCACAACTGGCTCTTCCTCACTCCTACAAGATGTTATACCTCACTGCCCAATGCACAAAATCACAGATTCCCTATTTCCATCAACATACAACAGTTCTTCAAAATACTATTTCCTCTATCTTCCTGATGCCCCTAACTCTCTATCTAATAACTCTTCTTTCCTATTTTTAACAGTCAAATCCATTCATTCCCTAGGCTTTCTCAACTTATTAATCTTACTCCAAAACTTTTTTCTTATTCTTAGCTCTCCTTTTACATTCCTTCACCACTCTCTTACCCCCTTTTTCTCTCCATATATACCTCCCTCCTTGTATTATATACTAACTTTTTCTCTCTTACTACACCCTTTAACTCATCATTCCACCAATCACTCTTCTTCCCTCACACACCCACTTTCCTGTAACCACAAACTTACACTGAACACTAATGCTATATTCTTAAATCTACCCCATACCTCTTCATTTTCACTGCTTATAGTCTCATTAGCCCATCTTTCTTCCAATAATTGTTTATATCTTACCCTAACTGCCTCCTTCTCTAGTTTATAAGCCTTCACCTCTCTCTTACTTGCGAAGTAAGTTTATTCAGATATACACAAATACAGTTACATAGATTGTCATACATAGCAGCATATGTGTAGAGAACCTAGGATAGCCCCAAAAAGTCAGACAGTGACTTATTTCCATTTGGGTCCTTTTACCTTATTATTATAATATACAGGTGATACTATCTTATTACTATTCTATAAAAGAGATAACATCTTATTATCGTACTGTTATGACTGACTACTACACAAGGGGTCATTAAGACTACCTACAAATAAAAAATCATTCCCCTCCCTTTCTGTAGCTACATTCATCAGGCACCTTTTGGCTCTCTTCTTGAACTGGTTCATGCTATGACTGGCTTTGACATGTGCAGGCAGTCTGTTCCATTCCTTTATTGCTGTACAATAAAACCCAAGGAAGGTTCCTTGATGTTTGTGAGGGGCTCTTGATTTAGAGAATTGGATCTGTGCTCCAGTTCCCCAAATTAAGCCTGAATGCCTTCCACATCCCCCCCAGGCGCTGTATAATCCTCCGGGTTTAGCACTTCCCCTTTGATTATAATAATAATAATAATGTACAATAAAAGGTGTTCGAAGCCTGGCCCCTAACTGTGGGTACTACAAAGTTGTGCTCTCTCCCCCTAGTAATATGATTGCTTTGGTTCCCAGCCTTCACAAAACTGGCAGCAAGATATTCTGGACACTGTTTGTGAGCAATTTTAGTTGTTTTACTCTGTCTTCAACATTCAGTATATCCAACTGCTGAAATTCATCCTGGCTTACATGCTCTCTCAGATCCAGGTCCAGGATGAATCTTACCATTTTGTTCTGGGTGATTGTGGTCTATCTTTCAGTTTTTTTTTTTGTCAAGGCAGAGTACCATGAAGAGCAAGCGTAATCCATATGACATTGTATAAGGGTTAGACATAGGGTCCTGCGAGTCTTAGTTGGTAGTCACTGTGCTTGTCTATAGGGGAAATTCAATCTGGCATTCACTTTCTTTACTACACTGTTCCCTATCAATTCTCCTGACATGCATGGGTCAAAGGGGATTCCCAGACATTTTACTGAGGAAACTGAGGTGATGGGCTCCCCATTACACTGGACATTAAAATTATTTACCGTTCTCAGTTTGTTTCGTGCCAGAGAGAATGGCTTCAATTTTCCCGAGGTGTAATGATAGTTTGTTGTCTAACCATTTGCTGCAGGACTCCAGTTCCAGTGTTAATACATTAGCTATATCTTGTGGGTCTTTACCTGACACTAACAGAGCACTGTCATTTGCATACAGTAGGAGTTTGCACTTGACACTGATAGGCATGTCATTAACATAGCATAGGAATAATAAGGGACCCGGAATACTACATTGGGGAACTCCACATGCTATCGGCAGGGGTTCTGATTCCGTTTTGTTGATTTTGACAATTTGTCTCCTGTTGCTAAGGTAGGACTTAAACCAGTCTACAGAACCTATACCGATAGCTTGAAGTTTCTTATATAATATATTGTGGTTGACAGTATCAAAGGCCTTTTGCAGGTCTAAGGTTACCATACCTATGAAGTTCCCCAATGACATTTAAGTTCTCATGTAATCCATCAAATTAATGAGGGAGGTGTCAGTTGAGTAAGATCTTCTAAAGCCCGATTGATAGCTATGGAGTATGTTGTTGTCATTAAGGTACTTAACTACTTGAGAGTACACCACCCTCTCTAGAATTTTGGATATTACACTGAGTATACTAACAGGCCTATAGTTACTTACATCAGACCTACTATTTTTCATGAAGAGAGGAGTAACTCTGGCCACCTTGAACCCCTCCGGTACGGTATTAGTGGTGATGGACAAATTTATTACGTGAGCAATAGGGATTGACAGTTCAGAAGCACCATCTTTCAGGAACTTAGATGGGATGTTAACAGGGCCGGTGCTGTTAGTGGGGTTTAACCTGCTTAGTTCTTTTTGAATAGTCATGAGATACACTTACTAGATGACAACTGTTTGGGGTTACCTCTTTATTGATATAGTATGTTTGAAACTTATCTGAGTCTGTGTTAAAGGTATTTGATGCAGCTGGTAGTTTACTTACTAGTGTTGGTGCAACAGATGTGTAGTAGAAATTAAAACAATTTGCCACCTTAGTTGTTTCGTGGCATACCTCGTTATCAATAGTGAGTACTATGTTAGAGCTATCTACTGGTTTATGGCTATACCCCAACTGTTTTAGTTGCTGCCAGAGCTTTCTGGGGTTATGCTTATACTCTTCAATTTTTGAGCAATAGTGCTTTGCCTTTGCTCCTTTTATAAGTCTCTGAACTCTGTTCCTCACCCTTTGGAATTCATTTAGTGCTGCAATATCCTGTCTGTTTGTTTTAAATATTTTTAGCAACTGATCTCTGAATTTCATATAATCTAATATCTCAGTAGTCATCCAGGGTTCAGTTCTACGTTTAATCCTAACCTCTTTAACTGGTGCAATATTATCAAGGATGGTAGTGAACACTGTTTTGAATTCTTCCCGGGCATCATTTACGTCTGTGCAACTTATCACTATCCATTCACAATTGCATAGCCTATTTACCAGTGTTGCTTTACTGTAGTTTCTAGTTGATCTCATTTTGATTGTCCTGTGTAGGCCTATCCTATCCCTAGTGATTTTCCCGGTACAGTAAATGATGAAATGATCACTAAGGCCTGTGGTAATGATGAAAACAGATATTGAAGTCTCCCAGTATTACTATCTCGCAATTGTTTTCAAGTCCGGACAAGACTGGAAAAGTGTTCTAAGAACTGGTCATGGGTAGGAGGGCGGTAACTAGTCCCTACTAAGATGGGTTTGGTCTTGGGAAGCAGCACATCAAACCATAGAATCTCCAGTTTATTGTTATTTAAATCAGGTCTTGGGTTGTAAGCTAAGTCATTTCTTGTAGGCACATACCCCACCACCTTTTCTGTTCCTATCTAAGCGTTTTATATTGTAACCTATTTTGACCTCGTCGTCAGTCACTGTATCATCCAACCAGGATTCAGAGGTGGATATTCCTGCCGCCCTAGTTCTGTTAGCTAAAATCCTAATCTCTGCCAATTTTGGAAAAAGTGATCTTGCGTTGACATGAATAAAGTGAGGCTTGTTTTCATAAAACAATTATAATCATCAATATATGGCAATGGGTCATTTATATTAAAATTAGGTAAATCAGTATCATTGTGGAAAATAATTTCCCAAAATTATGTTGTGTAAATAAACCTGATTAATACTTTACTATTGCTCTAAAGTGTATTTTAAAGAATGAACCAACAGGGAAGCTCTGTGCCTGCGCTGACAAGCAGGGGAGAGATGCCATTGTTTTTGTATGTGATACAAGCATGTTAGTGTAATGTGCATATTTTTTGTCACTCTAGGGGTTATATTGAGGCTAAAACCTCTCAAATAGGAGCCGAAATTGTTGGAATTGCAGTCCTGCTTAACGTGAGAAATCAGACGACTGGACAGGACTCCGTAATTATATGGAAACAGGATATTACCCCAGCTAAGTCATGTCTATATTTGTGTTAGAATTCTGGCCAGTAATTTCTTCATAAATTTAGGCAAGGGGGTTGGTAATATACACAGTAATCTCCAGACAAATGGATGAGTCTTATGATTATAAATTCTCCTTCTGTTACATAAATATGTATATGTAATTATTTATTAATTTTAACATACAGTCCACATATATAGATTAATGTTTACCATAATTCCTGGTAATGTATATTTCATTTGAAATTAATATAGGTCAAGAGTGACTTGTGGAGAGAAAAATTATGGTAGGTATCGAAGGGGGACATGTTTTTGTGACCAAGATGTCTTAAAATTCCTACTTGTCTCTGTAACTTTGATAAAAAAATAATTATCTTTGTTACCATTTATTGGTATGTACCTTATGAGTTACATCCGGGTAAATTTAATTTTCCACAGTCATCATTGCTAAAGGGTAACTGCACCAAAGTGCATTTGTTACACACAAAATGAATTCTGGCACCATTACTGAAATTGTACATACATCCGTTACGCACCCACCCCTTACACATTTTACATGAGGTGTCTTTTCTGTTCTTCTTTCGTATTTAGTGCAGTGTATGCACCTGTTTGGTGGTGTTTGATATAATAAGAATGGCTGTAATGTCTCACATTGGCCTATGTATGAATTACATATGGAGACCAGACCGTCATTATCACTGTCACTTATCTGTCTGTTTTGGCTCTGCACAATAGTGTGAGGTCCTGAATTAGGTTGGATATCACCACTTAACAGCGCTACTATAAGAGCTGTACTCACCTAATTGTGGTTGCAGGGGTCGAGACTCAGCTCCTGGCCACTGTTTTTGTTTGGGTATGTAGTGTTGCCATACCTTGCGGCAATAGTGACAAATACGTTTCTGGTAGAATGGCAACTGTTGGGTTTTTACTGTCCAGGGTGCTATTACCCCATTCGCCTTTTCCAGCCCCAATGACTGATTTCCTTCTTCACAGAATTGCAGGAGAAAGATAAATATAATTTTCGCAGCCTGTACCCCCCTAACGCCTGCCATTTTCTCTCACTCTTTTAATCACACACAACAATATGCTGATTCCATTCTCCTTATATCTCATCTACCTTTTATTCTCAATGTAACACAACTAAAAAATGATCTGATATATCTGAGGCCCCTCTATAAATATGCACATCCTGAAGTCTACCTATCAGTCTTTTATCTACCAATACATAGACCAAGAAACAACTCTCTACCAAATATAGTTTACCTAATGTCAGAATTTATTTTTATTTTAGTTTAATATCTTTATTATGCACCCCACACCCATCCTGCAGGCGGTAGTCATACAATTACAGAGGCAAATAATGGGTCCAGAGACTGGGTCAAAGTTTTGATAAGCTGAACAAGTTACAATAATAATATAATATAATTATTTACTACACGTACATGCACAAGGTACAGAGGCCTAGCTGACATCAATGACATACTACTACTATACAGAAAGCCGTTTGTTATGCAGAGCATTTCAGGGAAATTAGGTCAGTTTTGTCCCAGGATACGGCCCACACTAGCATACATAAGGGGGATTACCAACAGACCCCTGGCAGTCTTCAAGCTGGCACTGGACAAGCACCTAAAGTCGGTTCCTGACCAGCCAGGCTGTGGCTCGTACTTTGGTTTGCGTGCAGCCAGCAGTAACAGCCTGGTTGATCAGGCTCTGATCCACCAGGAGGCCTGGTCACAGACCGGGCCGCGGGGGCGTTGACCCCCGGAACTCTCTCCAGGTAAACTAACACCTAGGTACCCATTTTACTGATGGGTGAACATAGACAACTAGTGTAAGAAATGGTAATTAACTATTTACATGTTTATATCTAGTTACAATCATAATGAGTTATTTATACAGACATGAATTAGGTCACCTAGGTAGTAGGTTGGTAAACAGCAACCGCCCAGGAAGGTACTACCATCCTGCCAAGTGAGTGTACAACGAAAACCTGTAATTGTTTTACATGATGGTAGGATTGCTGGTGTCTTTTGTCTGTCTCACAAACATGCAAGATTTCAGGTATGTCTTGCTACTTCTACTTGCACTTAGGTCACACTACACATACATGTACAAGCATATATATACACACACCCCTCTGGGTTTTCTTCTTTTTCTTTCTAGTTCTTGTTCTTGTTTATTTCCTCTTACCTCCACGGGAAAGTGGAACAGAATTCTTCCTCCGTAAGCCATGCGTGTTGTAAGAGGTGACTAAAATGCCGGGAGCAAGGGGCTAGTAACCCCTTCTCCTGTATATATTACTAAATGTATAAGGAGAAACCTTCGTTTTTCCTTTTGGGCCACCGTGCCTCGGTGGGATATGGCCGGTGTGTTGAAAGAAAGAATTAGGTCACACACACGTGCACACACACAAAAAAACAAAGTTGAAGTGGTGATGTGTTAATTACAGTGGGTAAAGTCAGGGTATTTTTCCAGAATGAATGGTAATATACCACTGTGGATAAAATACTTTGACATTTTTTTATTATAATAAAAAAGATCCACTAAACCTATAAGGGTCATACAGCGCAGCAGGGCAGATGATAGTGTAGGATTATAAAGTAAGAAGGGTGGAGTGGACATCAGAGGGAGAGTTAGAATGATATTTTCTGAACATTTATGAGCACGTTGTTTCTGAATTTATTATTTTTTTTCACATTCCAGTACATAATGATGCAAGGTGTGACAATTATCCATCTGGCAAAATTTATGTTTTGTTTAGTCTACATGTGGTGGCAATTTAACCTCGGAGAGATACTGGTAACCCAGCTAGAGCCAGGAAGTAGTGACATTACTGGATGTTCCCAAGACACGTGGCTCCTCCTGCATGATAGAATGATGATAGATGGACTGAGTTATGTCACTCTTCCTCAGTATTAATTCAATGAAGTTCAGTTCATATATATTTTTTTTAACACGTCGGCTATTTTCCACCGAGGCAGGGTGACCCAAAAAGAAAAAAAAAAAATTCATCATTATTCAACACTTTCACCGCCATTCATACAATTCATATTATTGTTCTAAAACTACTGATAGCCCAAGATTGTAACCTACCACCTCTGTCAGAAAAATGAACCTGTTTGTAAGTATGTAGTTAATTGGTTCCAAAATGACAGTGTTGAAAGTACAAAACCTCGCAAGTCAGGGGCCCTACTTTATGTGAATTTTGAAAAATACATGTACTTTTAGATGGCAGGGTTACAATGTAGCAGGTATTACAAAGGTATACAATAGGCATGGTAGGTTATTAAAAGATATTTTTAAGACTAGTGAGAGTCAGGTGTGTAAATGAGGTTATTTTCTATCAAAAGTGGGTCTAGGATGTATATATGTGATGTTACCATGTATTTTAATATAATTTTATACTGGGCTGCAAAAAGAATGAATGCTCTTGTTTAGGAACTAAGTGATTGTAATACATTATTCTTTTAGGGCCACACTTTCTTGGGAAGCAGCTAGTGTAATCACATACACTGAAAAAAATTTCTTGTTTTTTAGTAAAAACTTAACCCAAAGGGAAAGCAAGATTTAATCCTGCATTAATGCTGCAATTCTAAGAGACTCAAATGCTTAGAGCAAGAGGCTGGTTACTCCATTTCTTGAATGTATCTAAATAAATATGCAATATTTTCTTTGAATTACCCTGATTTTGTTAAAAATTATGAACTAGTTAATACAAGGAGGAATTGCAAAATTTAGTGGTGTGGTACTGTGGGTGATATGGGAATTGAATATTATGGGCTGAGATTTGGGAAATTTTTGTCTTAAAGCAGTATAACACTTTAAAAGTAGCATTTATAACAATGAGAACCATAATGAACTGACCAACTATGAAGCAAGGTATTTATAGTCTTTCTTGTGATCTAAGGGATTATTATTGCATTCATGAGGGAGCACTAAACCCATATAGTTCCTAGGGAAATGAGAGGCATTCAGGTTCAATCCAAAGAAAGGGGGGGCAGGTTGTATTCCTCAGATCAAGAGCCCCTCTTTGGCATCAAGTAACCACCCTTGAGAGGTTGTGATAGGAGTTTGAATACATATTCCAAAGGATTTTAGTAATTCCTTTGGATTCATTGTTGGTGTTGCATGTCATGTAATATTATTGCTTTTTTAGCCCTTAAAAAGGGTGTCTTGATGCTGTCGAAAGTCTTTTGATCAGAGGAACTGGAGCTATCCACCCTTTGCTAGATCAAAACTGATTACCTATTATTCCCTAGGCACTGTACTCACCTAGTTGTGGTTGCAGGGGTGATCCTTACAGGTTTAATGCTTTCTAATGAAAAATAATTATGAGTTACCTCATATTCCACAGGTGTTCTTATGAGACTAAGATCATAAGAACACCTGTTATAAATTTAATAATGATAATGTCTCTTGAATCATTTCCTCTCATTGATGATGATGTTGTAGGGTTTAGGGAAATTAAACAGCAAAGCATTGGGATCTTTTTTCAGGTCCCATTCTTCTCCTTCAGGAGCTGAAAAGGTGAAGTTCTGCAGCAATGCCGACAGGAAAAGATAGAGTTCCATGCGAGCTAAAGCCTCGCCTGGGCATACTCGCTTACCTGAAAGACCATTGCATGGGTTATTTGATATCTAGGGATGGGAAAGATTTCGGGCTCCAATAATAGCCACTGTGCTTGAAAAATACAGTAGATTATGTGGCATTAGAATTATCCAGCAATCTTGTTCAATTCAGCACCTCAACAAATAATGCTGAAAATTAATGTGCAACAACAACAACAAAAAAGAAAAACATAAAAAAGTTTACGTAATCATCCGGTGTTTTTGAAATTGTAGTGTGACTGAAAAACCTACATGCTTCCCGCTTCTTTACACCCCGAGAGCTGGATAATCAATTTTCTGTGGTATGAATGTTTTAGGTAGTTACTGCTATACAAATAAGTACAGTAAATCCTTTACGTTACAGATTTTGATTCAACAGACTTGAGAAATACGGGATAAAATTCAGTGAATTAACTGATAGAGTAATAACAGATGAAGTCTGTAGGTTACAGAATCGTCCACCACAATGCCCCTTACTAACCACCCGCTCTTTCCCCATCAGTCCATTACCTGAAGGGTTTACTCTTCTTTCAAATATTTACTACTGGTATCTAGAAAGAAATAACTATATTGGATAACAGGAATTGCATAAAACTTATCATTTCTCTAACAATGACACAATTTTATTTACCTGTGGAGAAGGGAATGTAACTCTCCTTCTTTGTGTTATATTTGCCTTGACTGTCGAGGAAGTGCTCTGGATAGAATTCATTCGGCTTCTCCCAATAGGCTGGATCCTTGTGGCACATCTCTTGGTTACCAATGATCACTGTGCCCTGTGAAATATACATTACTATCAGCTTTTATCATGTCAGATTATTATAATAATTGGGAACTGCTGAACTTATAGGGGCCATATAGCACCTGGGAATGGAAGAATATACAGGTACCAGAGAAACAAATCTGAAACTAAAGATCCTCAAATAATCTGAAGATATTCCTCCCTTTGGATCAAAGCCTGACTTCCATCCATTTTCCAAAATCTGCATGATTGGTTTCATGCTTACCCATGTATGTAATAGAATAGGATTTTGCTGTTAGTACTCCACTTGTTACAGGTATTATATCCAGAGAAAAGTGCCTTGATGCCAATCAATTGCTCTTGATCCATGGATATGGAGCTAGCTTCTCCAGACAGTATGACACCTATAAGTTTGCTACTTTCCCATGAATTTAATAATAATGTAGGTAGTATAAGAAGCTATTTAGAAGTATTGGAAAAAAACATTAATTCATAAGGTAACACCCTGGGATAACTTTGTAATACTATCTCCAAACAATAATTTAAAGGATAATTGTGTGAAACAAGAACAGGCTTGATCCTTCTTGGGAAAGACACAAAATTAGTGAATATAGGCAGTTAGAACATTTGCAGATACTATGCAAAAGCAGTGGTGGGCACAGTTCCGCTAATCCGCTAACCGCTAATAGCAGAACTAACTTTTTGTTTAGTGGATTAGCGTTTCTGCTAAATTCGGAAACCATTAGCAGACCAATTAGCTCCCGCTAAATAAAGTTCTGCTAACTTTGAGTCCACTAAAAAAAATTCATACGTTGTTGGCAGTCAGAAAGCAATGCCTTTTCAATGGTGCAAGTGTTTGTTCCTGTCTGCTGTGGGGGTTTCTCCAAGTCAGTCAGGCACGCTATTGGCTGACTATATGTAAATGTGACTTGTCAACGCAGCAGCAGCAGCATCCGAGCAATGTCAGCGATCACCAGGGTGCATTGTCACTTATCGTTATGAACAGGGGAAAAGTTTCTTTTCCGCCTGAGGGTGTTGTTGAGAGTCTGTAGCAGCTGTGGTTGAAGCAGAGGCTGCTCAGGCTGAGGGCTAGGAGTCACAGAACTCCTGGCCCTCTATTTTGTCCTCAAGTCAAGGGATATGAAGAACGCCAATACAGTGGACCCCCGCTTAACGATCACCTCCAAATGCGACCAATTATGTAAGTGTATTTATGTAAGTGCGTTTGTACGTGTATGTTTGGGGATCTGAAATGGACTAATCTACTTCACAATATTCCTTATGGGAAAAAATTCGGTCAGTACTGGCACCTGAACATACTACTGGAATGAAAAAAGTTCGTTAACCGGGGGCCCACTGTATTTTGTACCTCCGGTGTGTCATGTGCCAGCCCAAGGAGACCATCATCAAGGGAGAGGCAGCGAGCTTATACAACTTCATGTCGCATGTTAAGAGGAAACACCCAGCGCATACCATCAAGTTTCAGGAGAGAATCAAGGCCGGATCTTCTCATAGAAAACACAGGCAATATTCTTGTGGTAGCGCCACTAGCAGGAGCAGCAGCCAGTTGTCACTACCAAAGCACTCAGGACCACCCTTGGCGGAGCATTTGTTGCTGCTGGCAATAGCATCCGTCAGTCTGTGGTGGACATAAAGATTTGTGGAGCCATTCGTCTGCAACATGCTACCGCTGCATGTAGTGGAATCCCCCACCTTTGTCAGCCTGATAAAGATGCTGAACCCCAGCAAGATGTCGATGTCCCGCCGCACCTTGGGCAGGAAGATTTTGGTCAGTCATAAACAGCTGGAGGAGTATCTTATATGGTATTTATGAGTTATAAGCGCTTATTAAACTACTACTATAGATTTTTTTATATTTTCTTAATTTTCGTGGGTACTGCAAGTTATGACAGTTTAGAAGTACAGTACCTTTCCCAGTATTGTAAAGTAAAGAAGTAAAACTACCTGTGTACTGTACTTGAGTAACTTTTCTCGGTGTTTACTTTTCAAAAATTACTGATGCTGTAACGAGTAATGTATCATTATCAGATTGTAGTGAAGTAAAAGTAATAATGGACTTCAGTACTTAAGTAAAGGTAGTGAGCAATTTCAGTACTTTTTAAAATGTAAATACCGAAAAAAGTTGCTCAAGTACAGTACTCGAGTAGTCTTACTTCATTACTTTACAACACTGGTACTTATACTTGAGTATAAGTCTTAAAAGTAAAAGTAAAAGACCAAAAAACTAAACCAAATATGAATTCATGTGAAAAAGTTAGCAGTTAGCGTTAGCTTCCACTAATTTTTTTGGCTGTTTAGCGGTTTAGCGTTAGCGGAGCTAATTTTTTAGAGGATTAGAGGTTAGCGAAGCTAATTTTTCGGTTAGCTATGCCCACCACTGTGCAAAAGGTACATGTCTATATGGCAGAGCTTGCTGGAATAAACACAACAGAAAATGTGCGAATATGTTGAGAAAGAGAAAGTATTGCTCTGACAAAGAGTACAGGTACTTCCACCCAGTGATGTGCAAAGCTTCAACACAGTTCAGAGAATGTTATGGCCTGAGCAACCCGGACCATCATGTAAAAGGAATGCAGCACAACAGAGAAAGCAGAGAAAGGGAAAATAAACAGCAATCTTTTTTAGACAAAGTGAAATGATCAGACCAAAGAAAGAGGAAAAAAGGGGAAATGCTACAGATACGACAGATGTGCAGCACAATGGGACATACCAAACTAGGCATCAGCTCATCAGAGCAGGATACACAATCAAATGCAGTCAGTACTGGAGAAACCAAGAGTATGTACACCAGGGGCCATACCAGGTAGTGCATCACCAGTGATACTAACAAAACACACAGCAAAACAAAACGAAACATCCCAAATGGTAATTCCTGCTTCATATTTGCAAATATTCAGGGTTTGAAATCAAATAAAAATGGCAAAATTAGTCATGTCAGTTGGCTCCTATCAGTGCTCGTGTGTGTGCACGCTCGTGTGGGTGTATGACCCACTTAATATTTGTATCTATAACTCATTACAATTGTGACCTGGTGTGGACATGTCAGTGGCTCATTACTTTGTAATTTGTTCATAATTGTAACCATGTATAGGAGTGAGGATGATTCATTACCTTTGTAACTAGTTCATGTATCATAATTTTGGGGTCCAGTCCCTGGACCATTATGTACCTCTGTAATCTTTTGACTACCACCCACAGGATGGGTATGGGGTGCATAATGAAGATATTAAACAACAATCAGAAGTGAATGCCATATTTGGAGCATTTACAGAAACACATACAAAGGATGTTTTGGATGGAGAGATAAAGATGAACAACTATAACATGTATAGATGTGATAGAATTAATAGATCACAGGGAGGAGTAGGACTATGTAAAAGATACTTTCATTTGCACAGAAGTGCTGAATTCTATGTATGATATGTAGTAGAAATCCTAGGCATTAAAGTTGAAAATAGGTATTTGGTAATTATCCTAGTACATATATAAACGTCCATCAGCAACTGCTGAGGAATTGACAGATCAGTTAAGGAAGATAGATAGCTATCTAGATAGGCTAGAAAATCCCACACCAAATATTTTACCCCCTGGAAATTTTAATCTCCCTCATGTAAACTGTTGAGCACCCTGGCTCAACAGGCACATCCCAGGGAACTAATGAGGCTTTGTGAAAAGTATGCATTGAACCAACAGATAACTGATCCCACTAGAAATAAAAATACCCTTGATTTGATATTCACAAATAATGAGGAACTAATCAGAGACATAACAGTTACAAAAGCAATACAGCCTCTCCTCACATAGCGACGTACTCGTTTACCAATGCCTCGGACTTACAACGGGCTCTCTGATCAGTATGCTTACCTAAATGTATATTAGAGATGATTTCCTCTATTCTGTTTATTACAATTTACAGTACACTATTGTATAAACATTTAAAAATACAGTAATACCCCGGTTTTTGTCCTTAATTCGTTCCAGAAGGTTGGCCGAAATCCAAAATGAACAAAAACCGAAGTAATATTTCCCTTATGAAATAATGTAACTCCAATTAATCTGTTTTACATACAAAAACAATGAGAAATAAATAGTATAAATGACTAATTTTAATGATAAATGAACATTACATATCTTTATTGAAGACTCTTGTTGGTGTATGGAAGAAGCCGAGAAGGGAAGAGGGAGTTGGTTATTGTTTGGAAAGGAATCCCCTTCCATAAGGACCTCAGGTATCAAAGCCCTATCCAGGGTTACTTCCCTTCTTTGTCTTTTACTGGCACAAGGGCCAGCTTGAGAGTCACTGCACCCCTGTCACACAAAAAAATCTGTCCAGAGAGGCCTGTTTCTGGTGTCTCTTAAGATTTGCCTAAAATGAGACGAGACATTGTCATTGAACATGTTGCAGATACAGTTTGCAGCAGTTTTGTTAGGGTGATAATTCTCCGCAAAACTTTGAAACTCACTCCACTTTGCACACATGTCCTTAATCACTGAAGAAGGTACATCCTCCTCTCTCTCTTCCTCCTCCTCTGAAGCAATTTCCTTAGCTGCAATCTGTTGTTGTTCCAGTTGAAGATCTTGCAGCTCTTCCATGGTTAGCTCTTCTCTGTGGTCCTCCACCAACTCTTCCACATCTCATACATTCTGGCGAGCTCAGCCACACGTACGCCACTTTCACATTTTGCTACAAGTTCTTTCTTGAATTCTATTGTGTTTCTCACCTTCTTTATCAAAGAGCTGGCACTCTGAACTTTCTTTGGCCCCATGGTGGCTTATTTCACAGTTGCAATCAATAAACAAGCACAAAAAACAATGGATGAACACATGGAATATTGCTAATTCAATGAGAGACACAGGAAAACTGAGTCTGGTATGTGTGAGAAGTGGTGTCCCATGCAGCTGGATGCATCTGATACGGACGATTTCTGAGCGGATGTACGAAACCCGGGGGAAAATTTCACCCAAAAAATTGCACGAAATCCAAATTGTACAATTTCCACACTAGACGAAAACCAGGGGTCCACTGTATACCAGAAATGTTATAAATGGTGCAAAGTTGACATTAAAACAATATCAAAGATGGCTGACACCAACCCACTGCCATCAGAGTATGCCTCTCTCTTAGCGATGAATTTGTTTACCGACATGGTCTTAGGAATGGAACCCCGTCATTAAGTGAGGAGAAGCTGTATAATACTCTGATCACAACATCATAGAAGTTCAAATGAGTATTAACTCAGGGTTAGGGAACTGCATCACTAACGTTCAGCAAGTTTAATTTTAACAACCCCAGAATTGACTGGGAAGAAATAAACCAAGAGCTATCAGACAAGAGCTATTAGACATGAGCACCCTAAATCCCAACAAGTGCCTAGAGAGGCTGAATATAGATGCATACAAGGTATGTATGAAACATGTACCATTGAGGAAACCCAGATGATCAGATATATAGAGAGGGAGAACATAGGAGATGGTAGAGAAGAAGAAACCAGGTTACAGAATTGCTTAGTAAGTAAGTAAGTAAGTAAGTAAGTAAGTAAGTAACTAGGTGACCCGGTGGTCTGGTGGCTAAAGCTCCCGCTTCACACATCTGAGGCCCGGGTTATGATTCCCGAGGGTGAAACATTTGACACGTTTCCTTACACCTGTTGTCCTGTTCACCTAGCAGCAAATAGGTACCTGGGTGTTAGTCGACTGGTGTGGGTCGCATCCTGGGGGACAAGATTAAGGACCCCAATGGAAATAAGTTAGACAGTCCTCGATGACGCACTGACTTTCTTGGGTTATCCTGGGTGGTTAAAAATCCGAACGAAATCTTATCTTATCTTATCTTAAGTTTATTCAGGTATACACAAATACAGTTACATAGAATTATCATACATAGCAGCATATGTGTAGAGAACCTAGGATAACCCAAAAAAGTCAGACAGAGTGACTTATTTCCATTGGGGTCCTTTTACCTTATTATAATATTAAGGTTATAATATTATACTAAAAAGACAACACAATTATTATAATCAAAAAAAGTGTTAAACCATTAAAAACACAAACATGCTGCAACAGAGGAAAGATAGTCTTTGCCAAGAGATCACTGAATTAGAGCAAAAACTTAGGATGTCATACTTAACAGAACAAGCACAAAGGGAACAAAGGGCCATAGAGTATATTGCAAGAAACCCAAAATATTTCTCTTCCTATGCAAAATCCAAGCTAAGAACTACCTGTAGAATTGGACCATTACTGAGAGGAGATTCATATACTGATGACGAACAGGAAATGTGTGAAATCCTAAAAGAACAGTATGATTTGGTGTTCAGCAACCCACTAAATGATAGCAAGGTAGAAAATGCAGAAACATTTTTCACTCCAGCAGGCCACACAAATCAACTAACATGCCCGGTGGCCTGGTGACTAAAGCTCCTGCTTCACACATTGAGGGCCCGGGTTCGATTCCCAGCGGGTGGAAACATTTTGACGTGTTTCTTTACACCTGTTGTTGTCCTGTTCACCTAGCAGGAAATAGGTACCTGGGTGTTAGTCGACTGGTGTGGGTCACATCCTGGGGGACAAGACTGAGGACCCCAATGGAAATAAGTTAGACAGTCCTCGATGATGCACTGACTTTCTTGGGTTATCCTGGGTGACTAACTCTCTGGGGTTAAAAATCCGAATGAAATCTTATCTTATCTTACCTGGAAAGTGCTCAAGGGCCTGGTTCCAAATCTGTGCAATGCCATAACAACATACTGGAGTAAGAGATATGGGAGGAAGTGCAAAATAAACCCAGTGAGGAGCAGGGGTGCAGTGGTGACAATAAGGGAACACTGTATCAACATTCGGGGTACCACATTATTCAACATCTTACCAGAAGATATCAGAGACACGGCTGGAACAAGTGTAGAAGCCTTCAAGAGAAAACTGTACAAGTATCTTCACCAGGTGTCAGATCAACCAAGCTATGATGGATATGTGGGGCAGTGGGCCTCCAGCAGCAACAGCCTGGTCGACCAGGCAAGCACCAAATGAGCCTGGCCCTTGGCTGGGCTCTGAGAGTAGTGAACTCTCAAAACTCTTCAAAGGTAAGGTATATCCTTCCAGGCTTAATCTTCTGACCTCCCCAACAGATGTGAATGTGACCACCCAGCCATGGAGGGTGACTCCAAATAATAAATGCAACAAATATGTTAGCTCATTGCAGTCACTGTGGGCATAATTTTTTTTTTAAGTTAAGCACTTAATTTTGAAATTTATTAATATGCTTTTTTTCTAAAGAGTTAGGAAAATGTGCTAATCTTTATTTTATATTCAACTATAAATGACTAGTGCATTGTGTATTTTTTATTTTGATCACTTTTATGTAGTATTGTGTAAGGGAGAATACCGGCGAATAAAAAAAAAAAAAAGGTCTGTCCCATCGACACCATGCCTAACCCTTCTAGGGTAGGGTAGGTGCCTGAGCCCGAACCTTTAGCTCATAAGACTGTCATTCCCATTTGCCCCCTTGTGGCGGGGATGGCAGACCAGAGAGGCCTAGCTTGTGGCTAGGCCTGGTGACAGTTGGTCCCAAAGATGAGGAGGTACTTGTGCCTCCTCCCATGGGAGACTTAGGTCTCAGACACTCCCTAAAGAGGGAGCCAAGGCCGGGCCACCACTTGGAAAAGGCCCGGGCCGGGAGAATACCGGCTAATCTTTAATAGTAAATAATAATAGGTCTGTCCAATGAGAACTTGCAGTAAGCATCTGCACCGTTGCTTATAGCAGTTGGCTTGTAGCCAGCAAATCACCTATGTATGGCCAGCTATGTATGGGCACATTTTGTTTAGTGATCTCAGTAGGACTAAGAGAGAGTATCTCTGCATAGAAACAAGTGGTACTGAATGATGTGTACAGGAAGGCCCCGCTTATACAGCAGGTTAGGTTCCAGGCTGCTGCTGTACCTGGAGTTTACCTGGAGAGAGTTCCGGGGGTCAACGCCCCCGCGGCCCGGTCTGTGACCAGGCCTCCTGGTGGATCAGAGCCTGATCAACCAGGCTGTTACTGCTGGCTGCACACAAACCAACGTATGAGCCACAGCCCGGCTGGTCAGGAACCGACTTTAGGTGCTTGTCCAGTGCCAGCTTGAAGACTGCCAGGGGTCTGTTGGTAATCCCCCTTATGTATGCTGGGGGGCAGTTGAACAGTCTCGGGCCCCTGACACTTATTGTATGGTCTCTTAACGTGCTAGTGACACCCCTGGTTTTCATTGGGGGGATGTTGCATCGTCTGCCAAGTCTTTTGCTTTCGTAGTGAGTGATTTTCGTGTGCAAGTTCGGTACTAGTCCCTCTAGGATTTTCCAGGTGTATATAATCATGTATCTCTCCCGCCTGTGTTCCAGGGAATACAGGTTCAGGAACTTCAGGTGCTCCCAGTAATTGAGGTGTTTTATCTCCGTTATGCGCGCCGTGAAGGTTCTCTGTACATTTTCTAGGTCAGCAATTTCACCTGCCTTGAAAGGTGCTGTTAGTGTGCAGCAATATTCCAGCCTAGATTGAAACTGAGTGAAACAGGTTTTTTTTTCACTTTCAAATGCATATAAAAGCCTGATAACATGTTTACACTATCATACATTAATGAACAATAGAGCTAGGCCTAAAAAGTGCATGTACAGTACATACATTACTTACCTTAAAATATTTTCGTCCTTAGCTTGTAGTGAGTGGTGAATATATTTATTTAAGAAGTCTGAATAAATGAAGAATGGATATATGTACAGTAATTGAAAACTGCTGTATTAGTGCAGAGCTGTGAAGTGCAGCTCGCCTGTATGTACTTCTGATAGAGTGATGTCAGCAAGGCTGACATTGTACCACTAGCTTCTGTGCAAAGGCACTCTTAGCACAGAAGCTAGTGGTACTGTCATTATTACAGAATAGTGATGTCATTATGGCTGAATGAGTGTACATTTGCACTGAAGTCATAAAATGTGTGCATTGACAGTAGTATTGTGAGAGAATATACCTTTATACAGTAGCGTGAGTGTGTATTTTATATACCTTTGGAATTTTGAATCCAGCAATTTGAGTGTCATTAGCTGCAAAGTGTGAAAGTCCAAGTGCCGTCACAGACACGGATCTGTTGACCTCACTGATCACTGCCTCCAGGTATGCCAATCTAAGGGATACACAGACATTAACAGCAGTTTTACTGATAATTATCACAGCATTTCCTAAATTTATGTGGTGAAGAAGCACCTGGAAAAAATGGAAAATTTAATTTTGTCTATGAAGGAAGCTGAACTCTTTTAGTGATACCTGTCCTTTCATATTACAACACTCATGAAGAGTCTTGAGGGCAATCACTTTTTCCTGGTCTTTAATAAACATGCTTCTTTAGGGATAGGATAAGAACAAAAGGCTCAGTATTGCTTGACTGAATCATCGTTTTTAGCTTATTGTGGCGAAGCTGAAGCAGCCATTAGAGGCTTGGCCTCCTCCCCTTTCAAGGGAGTTATTTTGATTCTTGTGGAAATTTATTTGGTCCCTAAAGTTCCACAGGACAGATACGGCGTACGAAGGGGTCCCAGCCTAGCTGTAATGGAACGGCTGAGCTGGGTGGCCCTTAAACCCACCCAAACAAAGCGTTCTCCCCGAGTTGGCGTGGTTGGTAAGCTTATTTAATTTATAGATTTACCCTTCAGGGAAGGAGTAGGTAGTTTTACTGGTAGTACACTAATATTAGGATCATTGAGGCAACTGTAGATAATAATAATGTAGACCTAAGACCTTAACATAGATAGTAATAGGCCGATAATGTAGGCAAACACTAGGTTAAGTTAGCTAGGGAGAACTGGCAGCCCTAGCTTGAATGACGAGGCGCGGGTCTTAAAGACACAATAGCATCCTTCTTAAGACAGACACCAACTGGACAAGACGTGCCGTGATCAGCAGACGGCGCCCCCCATGTGTCTTCACATTTGAGACCTAGGGAAATCTGGTAGAGGCACCTCGATGTACCATAGATGACCTCCGTCAGGCCCATACAGTAAGACAAGACCTCCACTTTATCTCGTAGATTTCTGGCCAGTGTCTGGGGAGAATTGTGAGTGAGTTTGATCTGTGGGCCTGTGTTGCAGCTGGCAGTGCATGCCCAGTAAGTACCAGTGTCTCTTGACAGTCTGGAAGCTAGTGTCCGTGTCTGCATAGCTATACTAGGGGATACATACCCTCTTGGATATAGGAATTTCTGAGGTGCAGGCAGGTCACTAATAACGATTGAATATTGCAGGAATTAAGGCTCCCGGTTGCACGTGGTTTCTGAGGGGAAGTCCAAAGGGGCTAAGGCTAAGCTTAGGGAAGTTGAAGATCAGGATATATGCTGCAACACCAAGTAAGTTAGTCCTTTATACATACATGCAGGCGAGTTTCTTGCAACATCAATCATTTGTGAAAATCTGTCCTATAAGCCACTTGTGAGGCTGAGGTACCCACCTCAGAGCTCGGTGGCAACAGAGTTTGCCAGGGTAGGCGACTCACTTGGAGGCAGTCCACACAAATTTTCACAATTCTGGTGAAGGGCTCTTGATTCAAGGAATTGACACTATCGTTTTAATTTAAATTTGATTATCTCTCATTTCTCAGGTGACATGACTCCTATGGGCTTAGTACAGTGAATTATTATTATAATAAAAAAGAAGCGCTAAGCCACAAGGGCTATACAGTGCTGCAGGGTAGGGAAGGAAGCGAGGCTATTGGGCGGCAGAAGGGGGGAGGGATGATCAGTAGGTTACGGAAAACAGTGGGGCAGGGGATAGTGTGGGGGTAGAGGGTAGCAAGAGATTGAGGTAGAAAGGGCTGAAGGCATCAGAGTTTGTGAAGTAAGTCAGCTGTTGTCAAAAAGTCAATGAGAGTCCGGATGAAAGGTGGGTCCATCAGCGAGAAGGGAAGGTAAAGAGAGAGCAATAGAGCGAAGACGACGATGGAGGTAAATTCTGCATGCTCATTGATAAAGTGGGCAGTCCAACAGAATGTGGCTGACTGATAATGGAGCCTGACAATTCTCACAGAGAGGAGCAGGGCGCCTCTCCATGAGATATCCACGAGTAAGACGAGTATGGCCAATGTGAAGATGGGAGAGAGTAGTCTCCCAACATCGACACTGGTGACAAGAGACGGCCAGTAACCTATACTCGGTTTAATAAATTGAAGTTTGTTACCGAGCATAGTGAAGACGTTTCGCCATCCAGTGGCTTTATCAATACAAATTCTAGGACATAACTTGAAGACAGTAGGACTATATACAGAAGATGAGGTAATCAGTCCCTCAACCTAGGAGTAGGTGCGAAGAGCACCATAGTCGTGGATATTATGGTGCTCTTCGCACCTACTCCTAGGTTGTGGGACTGATTACCTCATCTTCTGTATATAGTCCTACTGTCTTCAAGTTATGTCCTAGAATTTGTATTGATAAAGCCACTGGATGGCGAAACGTCTACAATAAAGATACCCAGATGTTGCGCTTGTGTCTTAATTTCATCTTGTCGGTATTATATACCATTCTTGCACAACCACCGAGCATAGTAGACCAACGTTGTTGCCAACGGGTGTGAAGGTGGGTAGCTATTGCAGCAAAATAGTCCGTAAATGGAATACCTCTATATGAAACTGGTAGGTCATGTACTGCTGACCGCGCAGCAGTGTCTGCCTGTTCATTGCCCTGTACGTCAACATGACCAGGGACCCAACAAGAAACAATATCTTTATGCTTGGTAAAGATGCGGCATAGCCAAAGTTGGATACGAAGGACTAAGGGGTGAGGTGTATCAAATTTCCGTATAGCCTGTAAAGCACTAAGGGAGTCTGAGACAACCACAAATGATGACACAGGCATAGATGCAATACGGATAAGTGCTGCAAGAATGGCATACAATTCAGCAGTAAAAATACTAGCCGAAGATAGTAAATGCCCTCGTACGATGCTGTCTGGAAACAATGCTGCGAATCCTACGCCGTCAGAAGACTTAGAGCCATCTGTGTACACTGCAATGGCATGAGAATGAGAGTGGAAGTGGTCAAGAAAAGGAGAGCGGGAAGTGACCGTAGGCAGTTGGGCTTTCGAGTAAGGGAGAGAGAAAGAACAGACCCAAACAGCTGGAACTTCCCAGGGGGGTAGGGAAAAGTGAGATGCTACATGAACATAGAAAGGTGGTAATTGAAGAGAAGACAAGAGCGAATGTAGGCAAAGAGAGAAGGGATGGAGTAAACAGGGGCGGCGAACAAATTGAGAATGTCTACTAATATCAGTGACCATTCTATAAATGTAAGGATTGCGGATATCATGAGAGCGTACATAGTAGCGAAGGCAATGGGCATCACGGCGATCGGATAAAGATGGAACGTTCGCTTCTGCATAGAGGCTTTCAACAGGGGAAGAGCGAAAAGCACCAAGGTATAAATGTAATCCTTGGTGATGAATGGGGTTAAGGTTAAAGAGAGTAGCAGGAGAAGCCGCTGAATAGATCTGGTCACCATAATCAAGTTTCGATAAAATGAGGGTGGAATGTAGGCGAAGGAGAGTTCGACGATCAGCTCCCCATGAAAGATGAGCAAAGGTTTTAAGAAGGTTCAGCCGGCTGTGACAAGTTGCCTTCAGAGAGGTAATTTGAGGTTTCCAGGATAACCTATGGTCAAAGAGGAGGCCCAGAAACCTGACTGTATCACGTTCAGGGATACGGGAGCCATAGAGGTACAAAGGATGATTAGAGATGACAGAGTGTCTAGTGAAAGTAATTTGGTGAGTTTTGGTGCTGGAAAATTTAAACCCATGTGTGGTGGCCCAATTGGAAACATGGTCGACCGCATGCTGGAGAGAAACTGTAATGAGGAGACAGTCAGTGCCTGCACAGGCAATAGCGAAGTCATCAACATAGAGTGATGACCAAATATTTGATGGAAGACTAGAGGCCAAATCATTTATAGCAAGGAGAAAAAGTGTTGTGCTCAAAACACATCCCTGGGGGACACCTTCAGCTTGGATAAAGTCCGGGGAGAGCACATTATTAACCCGAACATGGAAATGCCTGTCAGTTGAAAAGTTCTTAAGGAAGGATGGTAGATTGCCTCGAAGGCCTAAGGAGTGGGCTTGGGCTAAAATATTATACCTCCAAGTTGTGTCATATGCCTTCTCAAGGTCAAAAAATATGGCAATAACTGAGTGGTTATTCGCAAAGGCATTACGAACATACGTATCCAAGCGTAGTAAGGGGTCTATGGTAGAACGTCTCTTACGAAAGCCATGTTGACGAGTGGAGAGACTGTTGTGTTCTCTATTTACCAGGCGTTCCATCACCTTGCAAACTGCACTGGTAAGAACAATGGGACGATAGTGGGAGGCTTCATGTCCCGTTGTGCCTGGTTTGCGGAAAGGGAGAACAATGGCAGATTTCCACAGCTGTGGAAGAACTCCTTGTGACCAAATAAGATTGAAAAGGCGTAATAGGACTGCAAGGGCTGACTGATGTAAATGTTGTAGCATACTAATATGAATGTCGTCGGGCCCAGCTGCTGATGATTGGCAAGCTGAGAGTGTTGCCTCCAGTTCTTGAAGTGTAAAAGGCACATTATACTGTTCTTGTCTGAGAGAAGAAAAGTCCAAGGGTGCTAACTCTCTGGCAGACTTTAAGGAAAGAAACGAGGGGCATAGATGGAGCCCCTGAGAAATACAGACCAGATGATTGCCAATTTCATTGGTAACATCTAGTGGGTTTGCTATATCAACACCGGCAACCCGCAGAAGGGGAGCCCGGTCAGGAGAATATTCACCACTCAGTTTTCGTACTTTTTTCCAGACTGCACTCATAGAGGAAGCAGAGGTGATGGTGGAGACATAATCTCACCAGCAAGTGCGTTTAGCGTCACAGATGACACGGCGAGTGATCGCACGCTTCTGCTTAAAATCAAGAAGTCTCTCCATGGTTCTATTGTACCGGTACCTGCCCCATGCAGCGTGTTTCAAACGTACTGCACTAGCACAAGCAGGAGTCCACCAAGGCACGCATTTCTGAGAATGCCTGCCCAAAGTTTGGGGTCGCTCCTGTTTGTCTCAACTATTGGATCACTACGACAAGGTCCTAGATGCACTAGAAGACAAAAAGAATACAGATGTAATATATACAGACTTTGCAAAAGCCTTCGACAAGTGTGACCATGGCGTAATAGCGCACAAAATGCGTGCTAAAGGAATAACAGGAAAAGTCGGTCGATGGATCTATAATTTCCTCACTAACAGAACACAGAGAGTAGTAGTCAACAGAGTAAAGTCCGAGGCAGCTACGGTGAAAAGCTCTGTTCCACAAGGCACAGTACTTGCTCCCATCTTGTTCCTCATCCTCATATCTGACATAGACAAGGATGTCAGCCACAGCACCGTGTCTTCCTTTGCAGATGACACCCGAATCTGCATGACAGTGTCTTCCATTGCAGACACTGCAAGGCTCCAGGCAGACATCAACCAAATCTTTCAGTGGGCTGCAGAAAACAATATGAAGTTCAACGATGAGAAATTTCAATTACTCAGATATGGTAAACACGAGGAAATTAAATCTTCATCAGAGTACAAAACAAATTCTGGCCACAAAATAGAGCGAAACACCAACGTCAAAGACCTGGGAGTGATCATGTCGGAGGATCTCACCTTCAAGGACCATACCATTGTATCAATCGCCTATGCTAGAAAAATGACAGGATGGACAATGAGAACCTTCAAAACTAGGGAGGCCAAGCCCATGATGACACTCTTCAGGTCACTTGTTCTATCTAGGCTGTAATATTGCTGCACACTAACAGCACCTTTCAAGGCAGGTGAAATTGCTGACCTAGAAAATGTACAGAGAACCTTCACGGCGCGCATAACGGAGATAAAACACCTCAATTACTGGGAGTGCTTGAGGTCCCTAAACCTGTATTCCCTGGAATGCAGGCGGGAGAGATACATGATTATATACACCTTGAATTCCTAGAGGGACTAGTACCGAACTTGCACACGAAAATCACTCACTACGAAAGCAAAAGACTTGGCAGATGATGCAACATCCCCCCAATGAAAAGCAGGGGTGTCACTAGCACGTTAAGAGACCATACAATAAGTGTCAGGGGCCCGAGACTGTTCAACTGCCTCCCAGCATACATAAGAGGGATTACCAACAGACCCCTGGCAGTCTTCAAGCTGGCACTGGACAAGCACCTAAAGTCGGTTCCTGACCAGCTGGGCTGTGGCTCGTACGTTGGTTTGCATGCAGCCAGCAGTAACAGCCTGGTTGATCAGGCTCTGATTCACCAGGAGGCCTAGTCACAGACCGGGCCGCGGGGGCGTTGACCCCCGGAACTCTCTCCAGGTAAACTCCAGGTATAGAATGAGAAGCTGCGGTTAAAACGGAGGACAAGAAGAGGTGCAAAAGCTCATCAATGGAGGACGAAGAAGGAACCTCACTAAAAACAGTTAGTTGTGAGTAAAGGTTCCAATTTGCCTGATCAAATTGCCACCGTGGGATACAAAGAGGTGGTGAATATGAAGGAGAAGTAAGAATGATTGGGAAATGATCACTGTCATGTAAATCCAGGAGAACAGACCAGGTGAAGTCTGATGTGGCAGAGGAAGAGCAGACTGAGAGATCGATGCAAGAGAGAGTGTGAGTCCGAGGATCAAAATGGGTGTGAGTACCTGCATTTAAAACATGGAGGGGGTGGGTGGCAAGAAAAGCCTCTAATTGAATGCCACGGGAATCACAGTGAGATTTCCCCAGAGGAAATGATGGGCATTAAAATCACCAAGTAACAGAATCGGTGGCGGTAATGACGAAACAAGAAAGGCAATATCCGGAATAGATAATGCCCGAGAAGGAGAGAGATATAAAGAACAGCATATACCACCTATGCAAGTGGATATGGGCTGCTGTGTAATGCAGCAAAGTATGAACAAATAGCTGATGGTATGGAATATCAGTGCGTAGAAGAAGGGTACTTTCATTAAAGGTCCCATCAGGAAAAGGATCTGAAGAATACAATAAATTATAGCCTGAGATGGGAGAGATAACAGCAGAGTGTAAGTTTGGTTCCTGTAAGCAAACACCAACAGGGGAAAACTGGGAGAGTAACATCTGAAGCTCACCCCGATTACCCCTGAGGCTGCGTATATTCCACTGTAAATAGGCCATGATTGGCAATGATAAAGATACTTGAAATCTGCAGGTAAGGGTTTCCTACAGACTAGAGTGGTTAGAAAAGTCCACAATGCGGAGGCAGTGGAAAACGTTCAAGCAGCGAAGGAATGGTGCGCTGTGAAGAAAGGAGTTGTGCAGATGAGGAGAGGAAGAGAAGGAACAGAGGGGTGGATCAGTGTCCACTGATGGTTTGGTCTCTGCAATATATTCATAGATTGCTTCAAGTGTTTTGGAATTCAGAGACTCGTATGGGAGACAATATTGGAGATGGTAGGGGGAGGAGGAGTAAAGAGTGGAACTGTAATGGACCGTACCAAGGTAGGGGGGCGAAAGGTGGAGGAACTGAGAAGAAGCGTGGAAGGGACAGAAGAGGCAGAAACCTGGGAGGTGGCAGAAGAGGAAGAAACTTGGGAGGAACAGGGAGGTGGGATAAGTACGAGGAGGAGGGTGAACCTCTACACTTGTAACAGAGCCAGTGAGAGGGAAGAACCCGGTACAGAGACAGGGAAGGTAAAATGAGGAGGTGGAGGAAGGGAAGGAGGGGTTAAGGACCTTTTTTGACTTCTGAGAAGTAGAGGGACGATTGGGGAAAGAGGTGTCGTACGAGATCTCATCGTTTACTGAGGCTTTGAGGGAGAACACGAAGAAGCAAGAACAGACTGAGGCGTTGAAGTAGGGACGTCTGAGCCTAGGACAGCAAAAGAATTAGATACAGGAGTGACTATGGGAAGGTAACCACAGAGGAGGTTGCAGAAAGATGGGCCCCAGAAGTGGGGGGACGTTTTGAAACACGGGAATAAGAAAACACGAGGTAGTCCCCCTTGGAGGCGGAGATGAGAAACTGCCATGGCATAAGGGAGACCTTCTGCCTCTTTGAGGTAATGGATTTCCCGCTCATTTACGTAGACTTGGCAATGGCGAGAGTACGAAGGTGAAGCCTCATGACAATTAAGGCAAGAGGAGGTCGATTGCAAGATGTATTTGAATGGTCATCGGCACCACAGACTGGCATTCGGCTATAGATCTGCAATATTCGCTGATGGCCAAATCGCCAGCAATTTCTACACTGTTGCGGTGTAGGGATCACCTTTCGAACTTGTAACCAATGTCCTGCTACATAAACTGAGGATGGGATTCACGGCTGTCAAAAGTTAAACGAGCCACATTGCTAGGGTATCGTCTCCGCCCATGGGCAGAAGAATATAAGTGTCTACCTTGAGGATTGGAGATCTTGGAGTTCCAGCGGGTTCAAGAATGTCATTGCCACATGTCTGGAAATTTTGTTGAACATATGGTATGGGCAGAATGACGGTACCACTACAAAGAATGAGGAATGATGTTTCTCAATAGTGACAAGAACAGTATCTAATGGAAAGAAGAGAAAGATCATGAGCTTGGTAGCATTCTGTACAGTGATGATGCACGTACCGCTCTTAAGAGCATGAAAAGAAATATCTTTACCAACATGGCATAGGAGTGCCTTGCCAATACTGTGGTCGGAAAGATAGGCGGTAGAGGAAGTCAGTCGTAAAGTGAAGAATTTAGTACATTGTGCAGTCTGAAACTGAGCATGGAAAGGGAGTGCAGGACGTCTCGATCTTTTCTGAGAAGAACGAGAAGGTGGAGAAGTATCATCAGCAGGTAATTGTCGTTGGTGTTTAGGTGTGGGACTAGAGTTGGTTCGACGTGGAACGGGCCGGCGGTTCGAAAATTGCTGCACAGTAGAGGGAGAGGCCGGAAGCATAGTCAAAGGAGAGCGGAGGTCAGATAAATCAAACGAGTCAGTCGAGACCTCAGTACCTGAAGCGGGTGAGGAAACAGCACCGGCAAGAGGTAAAGAGGCATGAGGAGTGTCCGAAGAGTGGTCCAAAGACGAGGTGGGGTCAGAACAGGGTGCAGTATCAAGAAGGGGCCCGGGGGTAGCAGGTTCATGGATTGGGTTCTCCATGGTTAGGTTACTTCTTTCTTTTTGTTTTTAAGAAAAAAAAGAAAGAAGAGAGAAAATAAAAATAAAAAAGGAATAAAAAAAGGGGGGACCGGGGAGGGATAGTTCCTAGGAGGAATGAAAGGGCCAGAAATCTCCCTCCATGCCCAAGAGGACCTCAGCACCGCAAGTAGCATTGATGCAGCATGGAACCTGTGCCATACCCTACCCATCATGCCAGTAAACCAGCAATCCGGGATAGCAACCTCACATCTGCTGAGCTACCTCGGTGGACAAAAGACAGGGCAGCCGGATATCCACCACAAAGCATACCTCCTTCGGCCACCGCCCCCAGAATCCGAAAGGTGGCTTCCAGAGATACACCCGTCACCCGAAAGACACCCAAAGCCACTCTCCGGGATACCAGAAAGGGATCGGGACATCCCCAGGCAATCCAGATTCCACGGTAAACTACGCCACCGCCAAGAACCTCAACGGAATGGGATGGACCCCGGTACCCTTTTCCCTACCTAGGAACTAGCGCGCTTGTGGGAAATATCCCAAAGGCCAAAAAGAGGAAGGGCAAAAGGGAGGGGTGTGGAGGAGGAGGACGAAAGGGAAAAGGGGAGGATGGGGAGGATGGGATAGGGAAGGGGGGAATGGGAGATAATTAGGTTCGGACTGAGGAAGGAGACTGACAGGTCTAATTCCTCAGACCAAGAGCCTCTTCACCACGCCAAGGAGCCCCCCTTGAAGAGGTTAGTGCAGTGAAACCTCAGTACTCGAACAGCTCTGTACTCGTACAATTCCAGAACTTCGCTGTAAACTATTTCACGCTTCTTTGCATTTTTGGTGTTTTTTTTTATATTTGTATAAATAAGTCACCATGGGGCCTAAAAGGGTTAGTGATAATAGCCAATCAAAAAGAAAATTGGTTGGGAAAATCCATTCTGTACTTGAACAGATCAGCACTCGAATAGCCTTGTGGAACCAAATAAGTTTGAGTGCCGAGGTTCCACTGTATCTTTCCCATGAACTTCTTTTTTTCCCTAACACATTGGCCATTTCCCACCAAGACAGGGGTGACCTAAAAAAGAAGAAACACTTTCCTGATCACTCACTCCATCGCTGTCTTGCCAGAGGAATGCTAATACTACAGTTCAAAAACTGCAACATATCTCCAACCCTCCTTTAGAGTGCCAGCATTGTACTTCCCACCTCCCATGACTCAAGTCTGGCTAACCGGTTTCCCTGAATCCCTTTATAAATGTTACTTGCTCATATATGTGCTATAATAACCAAATTCTGTAAACTCAGCATTGTAATCCTTATAGAGAATAAACTTTGAATTGAATACTACTACCATCAATAATAATCAGCACCCATCTTGATATGATGTAGAGGGGTGAAAGTTTTGGTCAAACAATACTTGGAAGTTACTATTTAACTTCGTTACCTAACAGAATACTCCATTCTACTGATTACACAGCAACACAGTAAATGACCATGTAACCTGTCTTTGTAATACTCATTTGTACTAAATTGTTATCTGTTTTACAATAATTTTTGTACCACTGAATATATCATTGCTTAGTTAATCTTAAGTTAATTTTAAGCCTGCCCATAATGCTATGCATTCAGGTGGTTTTGGCATGCTGCATTTAAGTATATTATTTTGTACTTCACTGTATCATGTTCAGATTAATACATACATAAATAAATAAATAAATAAATAAAGTTTTGATACACATTGTCATAAACCTTGAAGACTGAAAAGAAAAATCCCCCATAAGCAGTAGAAAAGTTATGTATATATCGGATTTTGCCATTCCCAATCCCCAAAGTACTGTATGATCCCTACTGGCATAGCACTCTTCCCATGAAATAAATAGAATAAATTCTCTGGGAAGGGTTCCTCTCTCTACCCACAGGGTGCTTGCCTAAGTATCCATCACCTCTTGCCATAAATGGTGGGGATATTTCCCTTCTTGTTGATATTTGATAATGTGGCTGTTGACATGGGATTAATAATGGATATGGATTGTGGAATGTGTGAAATATTCTTTGAATAGTTTTACTTGCTTTGTGTTTATGATTTATGTAATATGAGAGTGAACTGGTCATGAGAGTAGCAAGTTAATGATGATAGTGTAAATCTGGTAATGTTAGAAGTGTAATATGCTGATAACACTGAATAACTAAACAGTTCCACAGCTTTGTTAATAAAAAAATAAAGAGAAGTGCATTACTGTACTGATAGAAGATAAGTGCATTACTGTACTGAGAGAAGATAAGTGCATTACTTTGGCTTGTCCTGTAGTGAGGGTAAGTTCGTCCTGGGCACAACGTCATCAATCTCTTTCTGCAGCCTGGTCTGAATATGTGGGTATTTGATCATGTACATGATAGCCCAGCGCAGTGTCTGGTTGGTTGTCTCGCCTCCTGCAGTGAACAGGTCTGCCACTTGCACCCACAGGTCATCCTCTGTCAGGGTTTAATGCCACATCAAGCTTATGGAATCAGTCAAAATCTGCTTTTAAAAGGTACTGCTGCACAAATTATTCTTTCTCCACACACTCACCAAGGCAGGATGGCCCCACCAAAAAAGAAAAATTATCCTAACACATTCCAGAAGTGAACTGACATAATGCAAATGACCCTCCAAATTACACTATCCTTACCCCCTTCTTGAGTGCAGGTGCTGTACTTTCCACATAAGATAAGATTTCGTTCGGATTTTTAACTCCGGAGGGTTAGCCACCCAGGATAACCCAAGAAAGTCAGTTCGTCATCGAGGACTGTTTAACTTATTTCCATTGGGGTCCTCAAATCTTGTCCCCCAGGATGCGACTCACACCAGTCGACTAACACCCAGGTACCTATTTGGTGCTAGGTGAACAAGACAGCAGGTGTATGGAAACATGTCGAAATGTTCCCACCCGCCGGGAATCGAACCCGGGCCCTCCGTGTGTGAAGCGAGAGCTTTAGCCACCAGGCCACTAACCGGTTCTCCTAAGTCTTTTCCAAAATGTAACATGGCTCACACTATAGCATGTCAAGCCATAAAAATAATTTTCCCAACTCTCTCAAGTCTAACATGTTCACACAAGCCTGCTGGATGCTCGAGTTCCTAGCATTAGTCTATCCTAAAAAACACAAAATCAATTTTTTCTTATAGGACTGTGGAGAATTATAAAATTACCCCACCTCCCTCCAATCATTTTGGGGACAACCCTTATTCCTCTCTTCCACCCCAGATTTATACACCAGTGCTCTATGACCCTGGTGGGTTTAGCACTCAGTTTTGATTATAATAATAATCTAAACACCTGAACCCCATCAAACCCTTATTAGCCCTCTGTATTATATCTCTTGTAATCCACACTGTCCTTTAATATCTATGCTCTGAATTCTCTACATAATATTCACTAGCACGTTAAGAGACCATACAATAAGTGTCAGGGGCCCGAGACTGTTCAACTGCCTCCCAGCACACATAAGGGGGATTACCAACAGACCCCTGGCAGTCTTCAAGCTGGCACTGGACAAGCACCTAAAGTCAGTTCCTGATCAGCCGGGCTGTGGCTCGTACGTTGGTTTGCGTGCAGCCAGCAGCAACAGCCTGGTTGATCAGGGGCTGATCCACCAGGAGGCCTGGTCACAGACCGGGCCGCGGGGGCGTTGACCCCCGAAACTCTCTCCAGGTAAACTCCAGGTATACATGCTCTCGAACATGGCATCTCCAATGCCTCTAGCTTCCTCTTAACTGTAACATGTGAAACCCATGCCTGACACCCGTGCATAAAGTGTTGGTAGTATTATACTTTGGTACATTTCCACTTTTGCCTCCATTGATAAATTTCACTGTTTTTTTTTTCCAGATTCCTCAACGCATCACCTACCTTCTTCCCCCTCGTCTATTTTGTGGGTCACCCTGGCTTCCATAAACCCATCTACTGATATACCCACACTTCAATTGCTGAATACATTTATTTCCTCAATACCTTCACTTTCCAATCTGATATCCAGTCTTTCTTTACCCGCTCTTTGTTACTCTCATCACCTTGCTCTTTTGTATGCTCACTTTTAACTTCTTTCTTTCACGAACTCTTAAATTCCTCCACCAACCTTTACAACGACTCTTCAGGCGCTACCAATATCTGTATGTATAGAATAATTGGGATTCAAACTCACAATTTGGGATTGCCAAACGTTTGCTTTAGTCCACTGCACCAAAAAAAATTATTGTAAGGTTTCACCAACCAGAATCCTGTGTATACCTGGAGAGGGTTTCGGGGGTCAACGCCCCCGCGGATCGGTCTGAGACCAGGCCTCGTGGTGGATCAGGGTTTGATCAACCAGGCTGTTACTGCTGGCCGTACGCAAACTAACGTACGAACCATTTGGTGATGGTCACAAACTGGGATGCAAAAATGTTTATGAAAGAGACCTGACCATCAATGAATAATTCTAGGCTAGTTCTTGTTCCTTCTGAATCACTTGCCAGTGAGATGAATTTCGTACTGAATGAATCTAGTCGGATTAAGGAATCAGGGATAAAGTATAAAACATGAAAGTGCAGTGGGCACTTGTTGATGTATTGAGGAAACTCACAAGGACACAGAAGCAGTGTAAGCAATGTGGTACTGGCAAAGATCTTAGAGATCGAAATACATATACAGTCTCTTACACTGTATTTGTCTCCATGTGGGTTTTCTTAATTTATAATAAAGTATATACTGTATTTCACAGAAAACTGCCAGGAATGTTGCCACTTACTGCTCATGGTGGACTCGGGATTGTCTTTCTGTGCTGCCATCTCGACCAGGTACATGTCTATGTAGTCCCTGGGGGCACTGGGGTTGAGGGATGCTTCATGATTATTCACCACACCCTGCAGCCAGAGACATGAACCAGTACATGTCTGTGATATGAATGTTCTACAAATCGTTAAATGTTCTATGAAGAGCCTAATGTTCTGCTTTCAAATGGTCTACAGACACCCAAATATAATACACACATCAAAGTACAGATGTTCAAATTTCAAGGATGGTTATGTAGATGTTCAGAATGTGCACATGCACTCAAGTTAAGGATGATATGCATTTTCAAGTGTTCCTTGCAAACACTTCTAACGCCAAGCATTAGTGCAGAAATATTCTAAACCCAGGAATGAGATTACTGCCGTTCAAAACCCAGGAATGAAATTACTGGTGCTCGAAAGCTAAGAATGTTAGTTCAGGTGTTCTGAAGCAAGTATAATTGTATAGATATTTCTAAAGTTAAGAATAACAGCAGATTTTCTAAGGAAAAAAGTCACAGACATTCTAAAGGACACATAATATTAAAGTATGTACATATATAAACATTCTAGGTGTAATAATTCAACAACTGTTAATACAATACTGATCACAAACTGGTTTAACGCTTAGTTCTGATTATAATAATAATAATAATAATAATAATAATAATAATAATAATAATAGTAATGATCACAAAAGAATAACTAAATATTTAATAACAATTATAAATGTAAAGTACAAGGACACAAGCGCAACTAATGTGACATTTTATTGTGGCAACGTTTCGCTCTCCAGGAGCTTTGTCAAGCCGTTACGGCTTGACAAAACTCCTGGAGAGCGAAACGTTGCCACAATAAAATGTCACATTAGCTGCACTTTTGTCCTTGTACTTTACATATTGTCGGTAATTCTACCAACTTTATTACAACAATTATAAATACTGTAAATAGTAGCTAATACAATGTAAAATTTCAAGTATTCTTACAATAATATTATCTCTAATTTCAATAACTGAAAATGATACCTATAGAAATTATAATTATCTGTAGCAGGGTGCCTGATTGAAATAGGGAAGAGACCATGCTGACACAAGTCTGGGTCCTGAACGACTCACGAACTGAACACTCACGATGCACGAATACATGGTGGAGCAACTTATTCTCCCACGAGGGAGGTACTTCGATGTCAGTGAGGAGCTCTTGATCTTACCTGGAGTTTACCTGGAGAGAGTTTCGGGGGTCAACGCCCCCGCGGCCCGGTCTGTGACCAGGCCTCCTGGTGGATCAGCGCCTGATCAACCAGGCTGTTACTGCTGGCTGCACGCAAACCAACGTACGAGCCACAGCCCGGCTGATCCGGAACTGACTTTAGGTGCTTGTCCAGTGCCAGCTTGAAGACTGCCAGGGGTCTGTTGGTAATCCCCCTTATGTGTGCTGGGAGGCAGTTGAATAGTCTCGGGCCCCTGACACTTATTGTATGGTCTCTTAACGTGCTAGTGATACCCCTGCTTTTCATTGGGGGGATGGTGCATCGTCTGCCAAGTCTTTTGCTTTCGTAGTGAGTGATTTTCGTGTGCAAGTTCGGTACTAGTCCCTCTAGGATTTTCCAGGTGTATATAATCATGTATCTCTCCCTCCTGCGTTCCAGGGAATACAGGTTTAGAAACCTCAAGCGCTCCCAGTAATTGAGGTGTTTTATCTCCGTTATGCAAGCCGTGAAAGTTCTCTGTACATTTTCTAGGTCGGCAATTTCACCTGCCTTGAAAGGTGCTGTTAGAGTGCAGCAATATTCCAGCCTAGATAGAACAAGTGACCTGAAGAGTGTCATCATAGGCTTGGCCTCCCTAGTTTTGAAGGTTCTCATTATCCATCCTGTCATTTTTCTAGCAGATGCGATTGATACAATGTTATGGTCCTTGAAGGTGAGATCCTCCGACATAATCACTCCCAGGTCTTTGACGTTGGTGTTTCGCTCTATTTTGTGGCCAGAATTTGTTTTGTACTCTGATGAAGATTTAATTTCCTCATGTTTACCATATCTGAGTAATTGAAATTTCTCATCGTTGAACTTCATATTGTTTTCTGCAGCCCACTGAAAGATTTGGTTGATGTCCGCCTGGAGCCTTGCAGTGTCTGCAATGGAAGACACTGTCATGCAGATTCGGGTGTCATCTGCAAAGGAAGACACGGGGCTGTGGCTGACATCCTTGTCTATGTCGGATATGAGGATGAGGAACAAGATGGGAGCTAGTTTACCTGGAGTTTACCTGGATACGCATACAGTCTGGTTAGTACTGTGCCTTGTGGAACAGAGCTTTTCACCGTAGCTGCCTCGGACTTTACTCTGTTGACGACTACTCTCTGTGTTCTGTTAGTGAGGAAATTATAGATCCATCGACCGACTTTTCCTGTTATTCCTTTAGCACGCATTTTGTGCGCTATTACGCCATGGTCACACTTGTCGAAGGCTTTTGCAAAGTCTGTATATATTACATCTGCATTCTTTTTGTCTTCTAGTGCATTTAGGACCTTGTCGTAGTGATCCAGTAGTTGAGACAGACAGGAGCGACCTGTTCTAAACCCATGTTGCCCTGGGTTGTGTAAATGACGGGTTTCTAGATGGGTGTTGATCTTGCTTCTTAGGACCCTTTCAAAGATTTTTATGATATGGGATGTTAGTGCTATTGGTCTGTAGTTCTTTGCTGTTGCTTTACTGCCCCCTTTGTGGAGTGGGGCTATGTCTGTTGTTTTTAGTAACTGAGGGACGACCCCCGTGTCCATGCTCCCTCTCCATAGGATGGAAAAGGCTCGTGATAGGGGCTTCTTGCAGTTCTTGATGAACACAGAGTTCCATGAGTCTGGCCCTGGGGCAGAGTGCATGGGCATGTCATTTATCGCCTGTTCGAAGTCATTTGGCGTCAGGATAACATCGGATAGGCTTGTGTTAATCAAATTTTGTGGCTCTCTCATAAAAAATTCATTTTGATCTTCGACTCTCAGTCTGGTTAGCGGCTTGCTAAAAACTGAGTCATAATGGGACTTGAGTAGCTCACTCATTTCCTTGCTGTCATCTGTGTAGGACCCATCTTGTTTAAGTAGGGGTCCAATACTGGACGTTGTTCTCGATTTTGATTTGGCATAGGAGAAGAAATACTTTGGGTTTCTTTCGATTTCATTTATGGCTTTTAGTTCTTCCCGCGATTCCTGACTCCTAAAGGATTCTTTTAGCTTAAGTTCGATGCTTGCTATTTCTCTGACCAGTGTCTCCCTACGCATTTCAGATATATTGACCTCTTTTAGCCGCTCTGTTATTCTTTTCCGTCGCCTGTAAAGGGAGCGCCTGTCTCTTTCTATTTTACATCTACTCCTCCTTTTTCTTAGAGGAATAAGCCTTGTGCATACATCGAGTACCACCGAGTTAATCTGTTCTAGGGATAAGTTGGGGTCTGTGTTGCTTAGTATATCTTCCCCGCTTATATCGGTTGGACTTGGTTTACTTGGTCCCCCTTTTTTGTTTTTGTTATTTAAAATTTAATTTGGTGAATGCTCCCTCGTGACTAGTTCATTTTGTCGGTTTTGGGGCTCCACGCATACATGTCTGAACCTCAATTATGTTGTGATCTGAGTATATTGTTTTTGATATGGTGACATTTCTTATCAATCATCATTGTTAGTGAAGATGAGGTCTAGTGTATTCTCCAGTCTAGTAGGCTCTATTATTTGCTGGTTTAAATTGAATTTTGTGCAGAGATTTAAAAGCTCGTGTGAGTGTGAGTTTCATCAGAGCTGCCTCCTGGTGTTATTACTGCAACAATATTATTTGCTATATTCCTCCATTTTAGGTGCCTTAAGTTGAAATCCCCCAGGAGCAAGATGTTGGGTGCAGGAGCTGGAAGATTTTCCAGACAGTGGTCAATTTTTAACAGCTGTTCCTGGAATTGCTGGGATGTTGCATCCGGAGGCTTGTAGACTACCACAATGACTAGGTTTTGGTTCTCGACCTTTACTGCTAAAACTTCCACTACATCATTTGAGGCATTAAGCAGTTCTGTGCAAACAAGTGACTCTGAAACTGTACAAAGCCAACCATCCCCTTTTGCCTGTTCACTCTGTCACATCTGTATAGGTTGTAACCTGGGATCCATATTTCGTTGTCCAAGTGATCCTTTATGTGGGTCTCAGTGAAAGCCGCGAACATTGCCTTTGCCTCTGCAAGCAGTCCACGGATGAAAGGTATTTTGTTGTTTGTTGCTGGCTTTAGACCCTGTATATTTGCAAAGAAGAATGTTAGCGGACTGGTGGTATTGTTGGTACTGGGGGGGGGATTTTTTTTCCGGCATTAGTATCTGTATCTGTTGGTTTGGAGTGGAGGCCATCGACTGTGGTTCCACTCCAGGAATGACTGGATTTGGTGGTATTACAACCAATAAATGCCTTTCACTGAAGAGGTTAGTGCCGGTCACTACTGTGACTACACAGTAACTGTGTACTCACAGTAACCAGTAACTGGACTGGAGATCAGGGGACTCACAGACCATGGAATCAAGTCTTAGCATTCTTGTCATTTTTTTTATGACTTAGGTTGCAACTTTTATCTGTTTTGAAATTCATACTACAGTTGTCAAGGTATAGGCCTTGGAATTTGCCCTCATTATGTCTGGTAATTAGAGTGTTGTCGATCTTAATGTTAATTTGTGCATCTCCTGCTCTGCTACCAAACATAATATAGAAGGTTTTGTCAGTGTTAAGCTTAAGTTTATTGGCTGTCATCGAAGTCGATATTTTGATCAGCTCCTCGTTAACAATGGTGTTGAGGGTGGCAAGATTAGTGTGAGAGATGACATAAGTCGTGTCGTCAGCAAAGAGAATGGGTTTCAGGTGTTGGGATACGTTTGGAAGATCATATACATCAATGATCTTCCAAACGTATCCCAACACCTGAAACCCATTCTCTTTGCTGACGACACGACTTATGTCATCTCTCACCCTAATCTTGCCACCCTCAACACCATTGTTAACGAGGAGCTGATCAAAATATCGACTTGGATGACAGCCAATAAACTTACGCTTAACACTGACAAAACCTACTATATTATGTTTGGTAGCAGAGCAGGAGATGCACAAATTAACATTAAGATCGACAACACTCTAATTACCAGACATAATGAGGGCAAATTCCTAGGCCTATACCTTGACAACAACCTGAATTTCAGCACCCATAATCCAACACATAACCAAAAAAGTATCCAAAACGGTTGGGATCCTCTCCAAGATACGATACTACGTGCCGCAAACTGCCCTTATCACACTATACCATTCACATATATCCATACCTCACCTATGCTATTTGTGCTTGGGGATCAACTGCAGCAACACACCTAAAGCCAATAATAACCCAACAAAAAGCTGCAGTAAGAATAATCACTAAATCCCATCCCTGGCAACACACCCCCCCCACTCTTCATAGATCTAAACTTACTCCCTGTTCAGTACATCCACACTTACTACTGTGCAATCTACATCTACAGGGCCTTAAACTCCAGTATCAACCTTGACCTAAAACGCTTTCTTGATAGTTGTGACAGAACCCACAGGCATAACACCAGACACAAACATCTCTACGACATTCCCCGTGTCCGACTAAACCTTTACAAAAATTCAATGTATGTCAAAGGCCCTAAAATCTGGAACACCCTACCTGAGAACTCTAGAACTGCAGACACATTCATCACCTTCAAAACTACCATTAGAAAACATCTTATCTCCCTGATACACCCCATCAACTAACTACACGAATACCACCTGGTGGTTCACACTTACACTCACTCACACCATTTGACCATAAACAGAAATATTAATCTCAATCTTAAAATAATGAATCCTATGATACTCCAATACTGAAACTATGTACTGTGCCAAAACAAAAGCATTCACATTGCTAAACTCACAAACTAGTATTTAGTCACTTAGCCATAATACCAACTTACCTCATAATTTGTAATATTTTAAAATAAAGAATTAAACTAAGTCTGCCCGAAATGCCTATCCATGCTAGGCGTTCTAGTGGTACACTCTGTAATCATTATTTGACTACATGTAAACCACACAACAACCAAATTCTGTAAATTCGACATTGTAATCTTTATAGAGAATAAACTTTGAAAAAAAAATTAATTGGAACAGGAGTAAATTTTGTGATCATCTCATACTATGTCTTAGTTTCTGGCTTAATTAATATAGTTTGGGGTTTTTCTTTCCATAAGAGTTTGCAACTGATTTTTGGCAACCATCCTGCTGTGGTGTTATCATGCAATTCTTGTCAATGCTACAACAGCTGTTGTTCTGTAAGGCTATTCCTGCAAGCGTGCTCCATGAGTGACTGTGGTTTTGCCAAATTCTCCCCTTCAATTCATGATTACTGCTGAAATTCATGATGGATGTTACACACTAGGAAGGGTGCAAATATTATAGCTCTTAGAAAACATTTTGATTTGAATTTCAAACAGATTGCTGAAAATTTCAGCATAGCAAAGTCAACTGTTTGTTGGATTCTGAAGAGAGCTGATGACGCGGGTGTGTTGAGGAAGATGTGGAAGAAAACACAAGGCAACACCTCACGTATTCTATTCAAGATTGATGGACTGACCACATCGACTCATGGTTGAGGGACTGATTACCCCATTCTCCTGTTCTTCAAGTTTATCCTTTGTTTGGACTGATGAAGCCACTGTGTGGCGAAACGTTTCCTCAATAAAGATACCCAAGAGCTGCACATGTGTCTAATTTAACAACGTGTCGGTTCTTTGAACCATTCATCTACAATCCTGTCAGACACTGCAACTTCTTGGGATCTTAATACTTGGGAATTCTTCGCTTGCCTAACCCTTGGGCACGACCTACTTCCACATTGGACAAATGTGACATCACCTGCAACTGCTGCACCTCTCCTGCCATACAGTTTATAAGCTGCTTCTCCTCTCATATGCCGTATTCTATTCAAAATTGATGGACTGACCACATCGACTCAAAGTTGAGGGACTGATTACCTCATTCTCCTCCTGTTCTTCAAGTTTATCCTTTGTATGGACTGATGAAGACACTGTGTGGCGAAACGTTTCCTCAATAAAGATACCCAAGAGTTGCACATGTGTCTAATTTAACAGCAATTCTTATAAAAGCAAAGGGTAGTTGTATCGCTTATTAAATCAATTATCCTTTTTATCGGTGCCCAGTATTTTTCAAATAAACATTAATTTTTCAAATAAACATTAATTTTTCAAATAAACATTAATTTTTCAAATAAACATTAATTTTTCAAATAAACATTAATTTTTCAAATAAACATTAATTTTTCAAATAAACATTAATTTTTCAAATAAACATTAATTTTTCAAATAAACATTAATTTTTCAAATAAACATTAATTTTTCAAATAAACATTAATTTTTCAAATAAACATTAATTTTTCAAATAAACATTAATTTTTCAAATAAACATTAATTTTTCAAATAAACATTAATTTTTCAAATAAACATTAATTTTTCAAATAAACATTAATTTTTCAAATAAACATTAATTTTTCAAATAAACATTAATTTTTCAAATAAATGTCTTATTTCATCACTGTCCCTATTAACAAACACACTACTGTAATACTGTGTAATAAACCCTTAGAGGAAAAATAGAACTAAATTTTAGATATAATGTAGTTTGTTGGAGATACTCTACATTGTATGGGTCTTCAGTTTATGGAATGTCCTCAGCAGTTATACAGAAATATGGATTAGTATATATATTTGACCAACATTTTTAATAATTGCTATGGAAGTCATAATATTGTTTTACAAAAAAAAAAAAGTCAGTTGTAAACCAAAATGTTAGAATTATTGTCAAGGATTGCAAACTTTTAAGTTCTTGTAAACCCTTCCGGGTTTAGCGCATTTTGATTATTATTATTAATAATAATATAAACCAAATCAATTATTCATCCAGTGGTTATAAGTCTACTTTAAGGCTGCCCAAAATGCTTCTGCACCAACAATGGCTTTGTAAAACAATGCAATTTTTTTTAAATCAGTTGTAAATTGCATTTTGTATTTATCATCATCATCATTATACTGATGATGATGATGATGATAAGTGCATGTACAAGGTATACAGACCATAGCTAACATCAGTGATCTGGTGGTAAAGGTTTCACTTCACACGCTGAGGGGTCCGGGTTCGATTCCCGGCAAGGGTGGAAATATTGGACTTGTTTCCTTGCACCGGTTGTCTACGTTCACTCATCAGTAAAAATGGGCGCCTGGGTATTAATCGACTGGTGTGGGTCGCATCCCGGGACAAACTTGACCTAATTTGCCTGAAATGCTCTGCATAACAAGCGGCTTTCTATATAGTAGTATGTCATTGATGTCAGCTAGGTCTGTATACCTTGTACATGTACTTGTAGAAATAAAGATATTATATAGAAAGTCCCTTATTATGCAGAGCATTTCGGGAAAATTAGGCCAATTTTGTCCCAGTACGTGACCCACACCAGTTGACTAATACCCAGGTACCCATTTTACTGATGAATGAACATGGACATTAGGTGTTTTATAGAAACACGTCCTAATATTTTTCAGCCGTAGGGGGATCGATCCCCGGACCTCAGTGGGTGAGCTGAGTGCGCTAGCTATCGAGCTACGGGACACCTCCAAAGTGTAGAAATTAAAACCACCACAGTGTCAAGAGAAACGAAAAAAAAAACCATCAAAACTTACGAGAACATAATCTCTGATCAGTGAAAACGTGCGGAGCATTGCTTCTACTCCAAGTTTCCTGGTAAGAAAGGCAGGAGAGATGTATGGGAGCCACGGAAACATATCAAATACCAAATTGCCACCTTGTGAAAGCTCGAAGGCTTCAGTGTTGAGCTTGTTGAAATTATAAACTTCTGGGTCGTTCACGTCAAACCGGATATCTGTAAATGGTTAGAATTACTGATAAACTCTGGCATCCAGGTGTTCAGACATACATGATATGTCTGTGCACCTGCGCCTGTCAAGTTGTCTTGATGCGGGTTGGAGGGTGGGGCTCTTGATTCAAGAAGCTGGACCTACCCTTCCTTGGATGGAACCTGATTGCTTCCCATTACCCTAGGTGATATGTGACCCCTACAGGTTTAGTGCAACCCCTGCTCACCTTTTCCGAGAAACGCTTCGCCCACCATGGGCTTTATTAAACTTATACAGAGACATCTTGCAGAGTGATGTAAAGAAATTCTGAAGCTGTCCTTGCCTCTCTCGGAATTATATATATATATATTTTTTCAACAAACCGGCCGTATCCCACCAAGGCAGGGTGGCCCAAAAAGAAAAACGAAAGTTTCTCTTTTTAAATTTAGTAATTTGTGCAGAAGAAGGGGTTACTAGGCCCTTGGTCCCGGCATTTTAGTCGCCTCTTACAACACGCATGGCTTACGGAGGAAGAATTCTGTTCCACTTCCCCATGGAGAAAGAGAAAATAAACAAGAACAAGAGCTAGAAAGAAAATAGAAGAAAACCCAGAGGGGTGTGTATATATATGCTTGTACATGTCTGTAGTGTGACCTAAGTGTAAGTAGAAGTAGCAAGACGTACCTGAAATCTTGCATATTTATGAGACATAAAAAAGACACCAGCAATCCTACCATCATGTAAAACAATTACAGGTTTCCGTTTTACACTCACTTGGCAGGACGGTAGTACCTCCCTGGGCAGTTGCTGTCTACCAACCTACTACATAGAATTATATATACACACACACACACAACATATATATATATATATATATATATATATATATATATATATATATATATATATATATATATATATATATATATATATATATATATATATATATATATTGTCGTGCCGAATAGGCAGAACTTGCGATCTTGGCTTAAATAGCAACGCTCATCTTGCCATATAGGACAAGCGAAAATTTGTGTATGCAATAATTTCGCCAAAATCATTCTGAACCTAACGAAAAAAATATATTTGATTGTGTTTGTTTAGTATTAAATTATTGTAAACAAATCTAAAATATATTTAGTTGAGTTAGGCTAAAATAAATTGTTCTTGTTATAATAAGGTTAGGTAAGTTTTCTAAGATTCTTTTGGTGCAAAATTAAAAAATTTTACATTAACATTAATGAAAAAAATATATCTTTAAACGTATAAGAGAAAATTTTAGAAAGGACTTAATTTTAAATGAGTTCTTGCTAATTGACCAGTTTTACATATTCGGCACGACATATATATATATTATATATATATATATATATATATATATATATATATATATATATATATATATATATATATATATATTTATATATGTTTTGGGTATTGTGTGGTTTACATGTTACAGAATACTAATTACAGAGGGAGCCACTAGGACACCTAGCATGGCTAGACATTTCGGGCAGACGTAGATTAATTCTTAACATTAAAACCTTACAGATTATGGTATTAAGGCTAAGTGACTACATCATAATTTGTGAGTTTAGCAATGTGAATGCTTTTGTTGTGGCACAATACAAAGTGTCTATATTGGAGTACCATAGGCAAACTTATGACTAGTTAGGATTTATTATTTGAAGATTAAGATTAGTATTTCTGGGTTTATAGTCAGTGGGTGAGTGTAATTGTGAACCACCAGGTGGTTATCATGTAGTTAGTTGACGGGGTGTATCAGGGAGATAAGATGTTTTCTAATTGTAGTTTTGAAAGTGATGAATGTGTCTGCAGTTCTAGAGTTTTCAGGTAGGGTGTTCCAGATTTTAGATCCTTTGAAATACATTGAATTTTTGTAAAGGTTTTGTCGAACACAGGGAATGTCATAGAGATGTTTGTGTTTGGTGTTATGCCTGTGGATCCTGTCACAACTATCAAGAATGTGTTTTAGGTCAAGGTTAATATTGGAATTTAAGGTCCTGTAGATATAGATTGCACAGTAGTAAGTGTGGATGTTCTGAACAGGGAGTAAATTTAGATCTATGAAGCTTGGGGGGGGGGGGGTGTTGCCAGGGATGGGATTTAGTGATTATTCTTACTGCGGCTTTTTGTTGGGTTATTATTGGCTTTAGGTGTGTTGCTGCAGTTGAACCCCAAGCACAGATAGCATAGGTGAGGTATGGATATGTAAGTGAATGGTATAGTGTGAGAAGGGCAGTTTGCGGCACGTAGTATCGTATCTTGGAGAGGATCCCAACCGTTTTGGATACTTTTTTTATGTGTTGGATATGGGTGCTGAAATTTAGGTTGTTGTCGAGGTATAGGCCAAGGAATTTGCCCTCAATATGCCTGGCAATTAGAGTGTTGTCGATCTTAATGTTAAGTTGCGCAACATCTGCTCTGCTACCTAATACAGTAGGTTTTGTCAGTGTTAAGTGTAAGTTTATTGGCTGTCATCCAAGTCGAGATTTTGAGCAGCTCCTCGTTAACAATGGTGTTGAGGGTGGCAAGATTAGGGTGAGAGATGACATAAGTCGTGTCGTCAGCAAAGAGAATGGGTTTCAGGTGTTGGGATATGTTTGGAAGATCATTGATGTAAATGAGGAAGAGCAGGGGTCCAAGGACACAATGTGGGGTTTACAGGTTTTGGGTATTGTGTGGTTTACATGTTATAAAATACTAATTACAGTGGGAGCCACTAGGACACCTAGCATGGCTAGGCATTTCAGGCAGACTTAGATTAATTCTTAACATTAAATCCTTACTGATTATGGTATTAAGGCTGACTACATCATAATTTGTGAGTTTAGCAATGTGAATGATTTTGTTTTGGCACAATACAAAGTGTCTATATTGGTGTATCATAGGCAAGCTTATGACTAGTTAGGGTTCATATATATATATATATAATAATATATATATATATATATATTATATATATATATATATATATATATATAATATTCTGCCGTATATAGGAAAATGCGATTTGCTTAAATAAATTATATTCCATATAGAATATAATATATTTGTATAATAATTGTCGCATCACTGAACTAGCAAAAAATTTGCGGATTTGACTTAAATAGACAACGTTATAATTGCGATTAGTAGAAAAATGTGAAAAGTTTGGTTTGCTATGCATAATTTGTGCCAAAATCATAATTTTAATCTAATGAAAAAAATAATATTTACGTTTGTTAGTATAAATTTATGTAAAAAAATCTAAAATAATTTAGCTGGATTGGCTAAATAAATTGCGCTTTTATAATAAGTTAGTAAGTTTATCTATATTCTTTTGGATGCAATAATATATAATTATTTACATCAAATTAATGAAAAATATATATTTTAATAGTTACGATGAACAATTTAGAAAGAACTTAATTTTAAAATGAGTTATCTTGCTAAATTGAAATTGTTACATATTCGGCATCTCTGACATAATAAAAATATATTTCATATTTTGTATATATTATTAAATTATTATATATATACTAAATATATATATTGTTAGCTAAATATAAATTTTGTATTATAATGGTTAGCGTAGTTTTGCAACTTTGGTGCAAATATAATTTTTACATCAAATAATGAAAATAATCTTAAGTATAAGAGAACAATTGAAAGACAATTTTAAATGCAGTTCATTTGCTTTACCAGACAATCGGCAGACATTCTATAATAATAATAATATATAATATATATAATATATATATATATTATGTATAGTATATTAAATTACTATAAATAAACAAAATGAATGTATAATGGATGCTTGGTAAGAAAAACTGTGGTTTGTTAATATAGTGTTGATATAAGAAATAATGCAAGTCACAGAAATTAAACACCCATATTAATTTACAATTTCATGAAATGCAGAGCCAGCCATTAGAGTGCTGACCAAGACACGAGGAGTACATGGGCTGGAATAATAATAATAATAATAATAATAATAATAATAATAATAATAATAATAATAATTAAAAAAGAAAGTGACATTATTGAGATGTGAATGGAGCCAACACTCACCTGACACAATCTTCCATATAACATTGAGGACAGCCACATTAAGGGACCACGGGATGGGCTGGGCACTCCCAGTGTGCTTCCTGAAGTCCTCCACCAGACACTGTACTTCGTACTGGATAGCTTCCATCAGGCTAGACTTGCCCATACCCAAGTCCTTCAGCTGCCGGAGAGCAAACCGTCGGTTGCGGAGCGATGTTGCTCCATTACTGTTAGCCAAGCCTGTAGTGGCGCACTCGAATTGTATCAGGAAAACAAAGGTGAAATAAATTATTACTCTACATATAAGCTCATCTCTGAAATATCTGTGAAGTTCATTATGTTTCCCAAGCGTCTGAAGGAGAGCTGATAATATTTTTATTAAAGGAACAGATATCTACGGCAGATAATTTCTATTCAAAGATCAGATAATATCTATTAAAACAGCAGAGAATATATGCATTAAAATAACAGAAAATATCTGTAATACAGGGGAAAGATTACAGATGGAAGAAAAACTTTATCTCTGTATGTTCCGTAAAGTTGATTAAATTCTTAGAAAAATGTCTTATATATATATATATATATATATATATATATATATATATATATATATATATATATATATATAATATATATATATATGTCGTGCCGAATATGTAAAACTGGTCAATTAGCAAGAACTCATTTAAAATTAAGTCCTCTCTAAAATTTTCTGTTATACGTTTAAAGATATATTTTTTTCATTAATGTTGATGTAAAAATTTATAATTTTGTTCCAGAAGAACCTTAGAAAACTTACCTAACCTTATTATAACAAGAACAATTTATTTTAGCCTAACCCAACTAAATATATTTTAGATTTTTTTACAATAATTTAATACTAACCAAACACAATCAAATATATTTTTTTCGTTAGGTTCAGAATGATTTTGGCGAAATTATTGCATACACAAATTTTCACTTGTCCTATATGGCAAGATGAGCGTTGCTATTTAAGCCAAGATCGCAAGTTCTGCCTATTCGGCACGACATATATATATATATATATATATATATATATATATATATATATATATATAAATCTAAATGTCCTAAAAAAATATTAAAAATTCCACAGAGAATAATGATTGTTCTTTATAGTCACATCGCACAAAAAGAGTAATTTTAATAATCTTATTAACTGGTTAAAAACTGACAAAATTGTCAAGTCGCAAATCGAAGATTTAAGGACACAATAAATTCAGGACTTTCCTAGACGGGGGTACTTAAAATTTATAAAATCTAAAAGTTTTAGGCTATGTTCGCTGTATGACCCTTGTGGGTTTAGCGCTTAGTTATTATAATAATAATTCAGCTTGTGTTGACAGACCCAACACTCGTCATCTAACTTTGCTGTATGACCAAGTCAAGGTCACAAGTGAAGTGCAATTCTCCTGTATATAAGGCTCTTATTATTACCTTCCTCAGGGCCACGTCTGGGCCATCCATGACTAGGGTTCAGCCTTAACCAAAATGTCAGCCAATCTACAATAACAGTCACCTCACTGAACCTAGCCGATAAATTACGTGTTGTACCTGTACCGTGGCCTCTCGGATTGCCATCACTAAACAAGTCACCATACGACCAAGACTCCTGTCGAGGGATTTTCGACTGACAAATGCAATATCAACACCTAAATCTCTTCATTTTATCCTTGAGGATTGAATTCCTCTAGAACTGAATGCCTTGGATTGTATTCCTTGAGAATCATACAACAACATACTCGAAGTGGAGTATTGCTGCTTGAATTATGAAACGACTTGGAATACAGCACAAGTACCGAGATAAAGAATAAGTATGTGATAAGTGATAAGCTAGTATCATATCATGTTAGCATCATGGTGTCAGTACTGGAGGTGGTTATCTAGATCAGGGCAGCCAACCTTTTGCATTCCATACGTGTTTTTTTTTTTTGAGTCTAGTTCAGATGCGCCATATGGCAGTTGTACCCCCATTCTGTTCTTTAAATATATGTTAATATGGACATAATTTTGCATTTTAATGTAGAGTAAGTAATATAGTAAGTAATGTTACTTACTTTAATGAGATTTTTGAGTCTGCCTTGATTTCGCCAAGCTTGTAATGTCTGGGTTTAAAATAGTCATTGAGAACAGCAGAGAATTATTCAATTGAATCAGTCTCTTGCGACCTCAGTTTGTTTTTGATCAATTTCACTGATGTAAATGCTTGTTCGCATCTGTACGTTGTTCCAGAACAACAAATATAACTCTGGGCAAATTTTCTTAGTCCTGGAAAATGCTTACAGGATAATGATCGCCAAAAATTACTTTGGAAGCATTCGGGTCTGAGAGAAGCTCATTAAATTTTATTTTCAATATTGAATTTGTTTTCAAATCAATAAATTCCATTTGTATTTTATTAGGCATCTTCAAAATTTTTTGCTCACTAAAATGATTTTCAAACGACTCTCACAAAAATCTGATCTTTTCAATATATTCTATAAAATTGCCATTATCTTCAGCACATTCGCTCTATTCTTTAAAATGTGTAAATTGGCTTAAATCCTCATTTTCTAAATGAGAGGTAAAGAATTTTAACACCATCTTGAACGCAGTAATATCATTTACAAAGTTAGGAAATAATTTGTTCTTGCACTGCAGTTTCAAATTTAGATCATTGAGATGGCTGGTAACATCAGTTAAAAATGTTAAATCAACATACTCCATATGTTGGCCATATATATATATATATATATATATATATATATATATATATATATATATATATATATATATATATATATATATATATATATATATATATATATATATTATATATAATTCATAGTTTGGGGATGTGGCGAGTTAAAGTTCAACACCGGACAAAACTAACAAGAAATGCCATACTGGTTAAATGTTATCTATCACAGAAGGCTTTTAGGATTCCAAAGAATGTATCTTCTATAAACTTCATCTGTAGCTAGTACATAATATTTTTAAGACAGCAGCAAGAGTGATAATGCTGCAGCAGCAGTAGTAATGCTAGTAGTAGTAGCAACATAATAGTAGTCACAATTATAGTACTGCTTCAAGGTAAACTGCCTAACATAAATTTACCTATCTTCTTGAAGGAAGTGAAGCTGTCGAACGTATAGAAGTCTGGGCGATCCTGCAGCTCTGGGTTCGAGAATGCCTCCTTGATCAGCGAGATGTTATTTAAGAAGACTATAGTGCGGCTTCCCACCCTCCACCTGACCAGATCTCAATGTTAGTTCTCTACGCTGTGCTCATGCAAACAATATATTATAACTTCCTCATACTCAGTCAGAATAATTATAATGTAATAATGAAAAAACTAAGCTCCTGTCTTGAGTTGCTACTTTCTAGAAAAATGTGGTCATGTATAGTACAGAAAAGGCTCTCTCCCGTCCCTCCGCCTTTCAAACGGGTGGCTTGATGCAGATAAGGTTCTTGATCCAGGGAATTGGAGCTACCCTCCCATTACTTAAGTCGAACCTGATTATCTCCTATAACTCAAGGGTTGTCTCCCACCTACTAAGGTGACCCTACAAAGAGGAAAACACTTTTATCGTCATTCATTCAATCCCTGTCTCGCCAGAGGCGTGTCCACATCACAGCTCATCTAGATAACCTTCCAGACCGCAACATCCCCACTCGTCCTCCAGAGTGCTGGCACTGTACTGAGGATCTTCAGTACTCAAGTCTGGTTAATCGACTTTCTTGAATACCTTGATAATTGTTACCTTGCTCAAACTCCATTAGCACGTAAAATCATAAAAAAACAACTCAACTCCATTCCTAACACGTTCACCAATTCTCTAGCATTCAGAACCTCCTTTATGCCCTCCCACCAATCTTTCCTAGGACAACCACTACCTCTTCTTCTTTCCAACCCAGATTTATGAGCCCTCTTACTAATCCTATTTTTCGACAGCCTCTTTATGTGTACAAATCACTTCAACAACCCCTCCTCAGTCCTTTTAATAATACTTTTGGTAACCCTACACTTCATCTTAATTTCCAAACTATGAATTCTCGCCTCACATTGCCTTCAAATACATCATCTCACTACATCCATACAACAGTGTTCGTACCACTATACTCTCGTACCCTATGAATATATAACGACGACAATAATAATAATAATAATAATAATAATAATAATAATAATAATAATAATATAATAATAATAATAATATGGATAATTCACATTTGTCACTGGAAAGGAAATTAACAAAAGATTTAAAACCCTGTGTAAAAAAAAAAACAAAAAAAAAAAAGCCCACACCGAAGGTATCTATTGAGGAAGCCTGTTTTTTATTTTGATTAAGAACTATATTTGTATACTGTTAGCAAGATGTTTGAGGCAATAATAGAAAAGCAGAAAACTCTCCCTCAACTCTCTCCGGCTAATGCTAGCATGAAACAAGGTTTAAAAAAAAAATGCCCTATCATATAGCAAAAACAGCGTGGAATTCATAGGAGAGATTAAAAAAATGGATAGAAGGCATGGACTACAAACTACCCACGTTGCTCATACAACTACTGATACTTCACTGCTGCCCACAGAGCTGTGTTTAGCAGTAGTAAATACAGCTCTGTGGGTAGCTCATTCTGATGTAGATACTGAACTGACACGTGGAGCTCACTAACTTCAGTTTACCTCAGCATAACATTTAGCTGAATTCTATCTATGCAAAGTGTTTGTTCAATTGGTTATTCAATAACTATATTGTCTATGCAATTAATGTACAGTTGCAGCTAGCTGATTATATCATTCAGCTATAATTCTGATTGAAAAAAAAGCTTTTATCCACATTTTTGTTGCATCACTTGCCACGGAGTTTCTACATTTGTTTTGGGTTATTGACTTCGTACTTTATATAGTTCTTCAACACGTAGTATATCAAAAACCTTCAATATCCTGAAGGTTTGATTGAAATCTTGTAGTTTCACTTCCCTGAGAGGAAAAAGGCTCAGTGTTCTGAGTTCTCGCGAGCTTAGTCGCCCTTCCCTGTACTCTCAAGTCTACATTCGTCTTTTATCTAATTTGGGAGCCTACACTAAACAACATATTCAAGATGAGGTCTAACAAGTTTGCATAATAGCGTCAATATTATTTCTGTATTTTTTTGTTTTTTGTAGTCTTTTTTTTTTATATTTTATTTAAAACGTTACAATACAAGGTGGAAATTATATTAAAAAGTACACACATTTAGTTAAATCACAAATTCCCAATTTACCCTTACAAAAAATCACACCAGACACAAGTGTTCTGACACCCTATCACCACACACCATATACACCCAGTTATACCAGAATTATACCTCTGAAGGCTTAAACTTTTAACATAATTTCACCTCCCCTCCCGCAAAATATAACCAACACCAACCTGATTGCATCTTAACTTGACATTAAAGGATACATAGTAATTACACTATCATGAGTGATACAGTAACACCATAGACACAAATATTAATAACAATATTACAATGGGATAGACGCCTTTACTTAAACACAATGACACCTCAACCTGGTTAAAGAGAATACACTTCAAAAGATTAATTTTCTAAGAAGGTTGCAACAATAAATGTCGACTCCCAAAGGCAACTTATGTGCAATTATTTTAGCATGTAAACCCTATTCATTCAACATAGTATATAAATAAAAACATTATATTATGAAAAACATCAGAGAATACAAAGGTATAAAGTATAAACCCAGCCATGTAGCGGCTACACGCAAAAAATTCCATATTTCCCTAACACAGACAAAACAAAACAACTTATTGTGACAACTGCACCTAAACACAACTCACATCATATGACTTAAGACTGCTATGTACATAGATAAGAACATAATAATAAATCTAATTTGAATGGATCACAGTTGATAAATCCGCCTTAACATATCAGGCGAAAGAGTAATTCACATTACAAGTCCAAGTCCAACATGTATGTAGTCTCATCTCTCTATATACTAAAGTATGCTTATTATCTACACGTTATACTACAACATACTGGACAAGCAACTGTCCATCACTTCCAACACAATATACTGCCCTACTCCTCACTCTGCACAGTGATAGAGGCAAAGACCTTCCCCCCCTATTTATACCTTATCATCATTCACTACTACCTTGAAGGGACATGAATACTATATGAATAGTGTATAATCCATGACACAAGAAACTGGCCAGTTCCACAGGCATTATACACAAATAACCCGCACATAAAAGAGAGAAGCTTACGACGACGTTTCGATCCGACTTGGACCATTGACAAAGTCATACTAACCAGAAGTGGAGCAGGACGGCTATATATAGGCAGGAAGAGGTGGTGGTAGTAGTAGTAGTAGTAGTAGTACAAGAATGATATATAATACCGACAAGATGAAATTAAGACACATGCGCAACACCCGGGCATCCCTATCGTAGACGTTTCGCCATCCAGCCAGCCACTGGATGGCGAAACGTCCACAACAAAGACAACCAGACAGGCGCTTGTACCCGTGGTCCATACATTATTCACTCACGCATCACTCATCCAACACACACGCAACATTTGTTGTCATCCATAACCAGGGAGGCGACCCAGTTTTCACCCATGACTTCGCTACCCCAGCAACATTCTCCAGGTTGTGCAAGACTGGTATACAATACCGACAAGATGAACGTTAAGACACTTGTGCAACATCTGGTTATCTTTATTGTAGACATTTCGCCATCCAGTGGCTTTATCAATACAAATTCTTGGACATAATAAGAAAAACGAAGAACTATATACAAAAGATGAGGTAATCAGTCCCTCGGCCTTGGAGGTGGTGTTTAGAGCACCGTGGTTGTAGAGATTCTGAAGCACAGGCAAGGAGACTGGCGCTTATATAGGCGTCAGTGAAAGGGACGTGTAGCAGACGAAGGCATAGTCACTGGTAGGCGGGATTCCCCAGTGGAAGTAGGTCCTTCCCTACCAGTGACTATGCCCTCGTCTGCTACACGTCCCTTTCACTGACGCCTATATAAGCGCCAATCTCCTTGCCTGTGCTTCAGAATCTCTACAACCACGGTGCTCTAAACACCACCTCCAAGGCCGAGGGACTGATTACCTCGTCTTTTGTATATAGTTCTTCGTTTTTCTTATTATGTCCAAGAATTTGTATTGATAAAGCCACTGGATGGCGAAACGTCTACAATAAAGATAACCAGATGTTGCACAAGTGTCTTAACTTTCATCAACATTCTCCAGTCTTACCCTCCCCTCCCTCGTACATTACAAGTCTAATAAATTCTGTAACGTAAGTTGCCTATATCCCTCGGAAAAATCCCTCACCTACCTCCTCCCATAAATTTCCTTATTTCTACATACTGTTTTATAGAACGTTGCCGCTAACACCCTCCTCTTCACCTCACTAATCTGTTTCTCCCGCAATCCCCACACTATATATATATATATAATCTACCATAATACACCCCACAGCTCTGATGACACTTTCATCCCAACCCCCCACGTCGAGACTTAATGCTCTCAATACAGAAATTCCTTGACCTCCTATCCTATATATCACCCTATTTAACCACCCCTTGACACTCCTCAGTCCGTCACAAATATATACTACATGAAACGCCGACTCCTCCCCACCACATATCCCGCACCCCCCCCCCCGTCAACCACTCGTCTATCCCGTAGAACAGTGGTTCCCAAACTTTTTCAGCTTGTTACCCAATTTAACATGCCACATAAAGCATGTTACCCCTTTCACAAAATGTTGTTATTATTGATATATATGGCTAAACGTGAACGTATATAGCCTCGCATACTCTGCTAATCCTAGCAAAACCATTGAAAACGTAAGAACCACACATACATTATATATAAAATTAATAATAGCTACAAATTCACAGTAACAGTGGGTAAATACTAACTATATACTGCACAGGGCAGTACACATACATACCAGCTTATTGCTACCTCGGCTGATGCTCACAGATAAACTGACAGTGTGAAATAGAGGCAGCCTCAGGAAGTGAGTGACGCGTACTGTACAGGTCGATCTGGGCTACTGAGTGACTTTTGTCCTGAAGCATACTTGTCAAAATACTTTTGGGTTTCCACACACTTAGCTATATATTTCTTCTTTTCTAATACTGTATATTAGTTTTTGATGTTTATTGTTATTTGGTTTAACTTTATTACTTACTTATAATAGGTTTACTTTACAACTTTATATACTAAGACAAAGTTAACAATAATCCTCATACCGGGTACCGCATTGTTTTCTTGATTTTCAGAATTCATAACTTTTTTCTGTCACCCCTCCATTACCCCTCAAAAATGGTTAAATTACCCCCAGGGGGTAATTTACCCCCAGTTTGGGAACCGCCGTAGAACCACACCCGACGGTAAAATGCCGTGCAGAAAACGATACATTACATCCCGAACACGAGGTTGCAACCTCATCCTACTCAACCTATTCCATATACTTCCCCATGCATACATGGGGAAAATTCCCTCTACAGGTGCTACAACCCTCCCTGCTAACAATCTGCACAACCTACCTATTTTGACCTTTGCCGGCTCTCGATCCCACGCCATAGCCCTCAAAACAGTTTCACACTCATGCAACTCAACTCCTGTATATATCCGTTGCAATCTGTTGTGGATCCTGGCCGAACCCCCCCACCCACACCTTCCCTCATCACCTCTCTTTTAATGAAGACACATTTGACCCTCGACTTTAAGTCCAGCAATCCCAGCCCACCCTGACTTACAGGCAACATTACCACGTCCCTTTTAAGCCAATCACAGCCCGAACCCCACAAGAATTTAAAAACCCTTCTAAGTATGTTCGTTACTGCCGGCCCAGTTAATGGGAACTCGGCTGCCACGTACCATACTTTGCTATACAGTAAGATGTTAATAACAATGGCATGCTGCACAAGGGTCAAACGATAAGGTCGCAATGCACCCAAGTGCCCCTGAATCCTGTCTACCATCCTAATCGAGTTTTCCATGCGTGCCACAGTTTGATCGTCTGCATAAATAAGACCGCAAATTTTTAACGAATTCACCTGCTTTCTCACGACTGCACTACCCCACTCAACCCTTCCCGCACAAGCTCCTAACCCCATTATCATGGATTTGTCTGAATTCACCCTCATACCAGTTGCCCCTGTGAACATTTGTACTACCCCATCTAATGTGTCCATTGACATCCCCTCGCTAATTAGAACAGTAGTATCATCCACATATCCTATTAAAACAGGCCAAACCCTCGCAACCCCACTCCCAGGTCCCTCTACGCGACACATACACTGCTCCACCAATCTATAAAAGGGGTCCTGTACGCAAGCAAACAGTAATTGTGACATAGGACACCCCTGCCTAAGTCTCCTACCCATTACAATCTTCCCACCCAATCTACCATTAATCTGTACCCTCCCCACTGCACCTCGATACAACGCCTCAACCCAACCCACTATTTCTTCCCAAAACCCCTGTCCCCTGAGGATGGTTCTCAGTGCTTTCCAATCCACTCTATCGTATGCCCCTTGCCAATCGAGTGCCACCAAACCTCCCCCCTCCACCCCTTTTGTCTCCACGAAATCCCTAAGTAACCTATGCCCCTCCTCCATAGACCTCCCTGGCAAACCAAACTGAGTTTTCGATACTACCCGCCCCACCACACACTTAAACCGATTCCCCAAAACCTTGGCAAACAACTTGTAATCTGCGCATAACAATGAGATCACCCGGTAATCCTGAAGCGTATGCTGCCCCTTATCCTTCGGTACCAAGACAACGACAGCCATTGCCTGCTTCTCTCCCAGCTCACCTCTCTCCTTCATGCAATTTAATAAACTAACCAAAAAGTGCCTCATTAGTTCCCAATGCTGCTGATAAAACTCTGCCGGGAGTCCAATTCCCGGTGCCTTGCCCTTTCGCATTCCACTTAAAGCCCTCCAAATTTCCCCCTCAGTTATTTCCCCACCCAGTGCTTCCCTATCACTGTTACGCAACTGACATACCACATTCCCACTCACCTGTTCTAAAACCCCATCCTCTACCCCTTCTCTTTGCCAGTACTTTTCATAACACTTATCTGCAAATGCCCCCATTCCTTCTGTAGCTTGTATGACCTGCCCCTCCCTGTACCCCACTATCGACTCATGAACCTCCAACCGTGGAATAGCCATTGCCTGCTGTCTTTGTTTTTGCCTACGCAATATGCACGATGAAGGTCTATCGCCCCATAACACCTCTTCCACCCCCGCCTGTACCCGCACCACTTGGAACCTCTCATCCTGTACCTCTCGCAGCCTCCCTTTAATTGCCATAATATCATCCATAGGATAAGTGCCTGCCACTGCCCCCCTCGCAGAACAACCCCGTAACCTATCCTCCAAATAGTTGGCAAGCCCATATTTTAAAGAACTGATACGTTTCCCTTCTCGTACGTAATATTGCTTAATCCGTTCTTTAGCCACACCATCCCACCACATCACCATGTCCTCTACTCCATTTACCTCTGCACTTAACCCCTCCCACAGCATTGCAAATCCCTCTATCCCCTCCTCATCGCCTAACACACTTGTATTTAACTTCCAATAACCCCTAGATTTACCTGCTAGTGACTCCCACCCCACCTCTGCTACTACCGCCCGATGATCCGAATAAGCTACTTCTATTGTACGGAAAAATGTCAACCAAACCCCTTGAGATATATACAGCCTACGGTGGGGATGCCCGGGTGTTGTGCATGTGTCATTTCATCCTGTCAGTATTATATACAATTCTTGTACTACTACTACTACTACTTCTACCACTACTACTACCTCCACCTCTTCCTGCCTATATATAGCCGTTCTGCTCCTCCTCTGTTAGTGTGACTTTGTCAATGGTCCAAGTCGGACCGAAACGTCGTCGTAAGCTTCTGTCTTTTATGTGCGGGTTATTTGTGTATCGTTCCAGTCACGGTATTGTGCCTTTTTGTTATTTATTTATTTACAAAAGTGTGCTCTACCTCCCACGTCCCTCCTCCAACCGCATCCCACAACTGAATATTCCTCAAGAGATCCCGCAAGGCCGCCGACATGTGCCCCGCCCCTTTTGGTTCCACGTCAGCCCTCCTAATAACGCAGTTCCAGTCCCTACCAACGATGGCCACTGCAGGTAAACCACGTAAGAAGAAAACTAATTCTTCACATACAAAATCCCTTTTTACTCTCACATCATTTTCTGCTGGTGCATACACACTAACAAAAGATACCCTCTGCCCCATCCACCACCCGTCCACACGCAATACTCTCCCCCTCCCCCCTCACTTCTTAGCAACACAAACGGGCTCGCCTCCCTGATCATGATACCCACACCACCTTTCAGACGTACAGATGGCAGAGTCACCACCTGAAACCCTGCCACTTCCAGCACTTTTCCCTCCTTGAAATTGTGCTCCTGAAGAAACACTACATCTACTCTATATTTGAGCAGAAGCATTCTAAACCATTCCCTTTTTACGCCCTGGCACAGTCCATTCACATTCACAGTCATACACCTGAGGCCTCTGTTAAAGTTTCCACCCCTGCCTCTTTTCTCCATTCTTCCCAGGTCCACCTGCACCTGGGTTTCTACAAGTCTTCACATCACCTTCCCTACCATCCCCTTTCTTCTGGTGCCTCTTGTCTTGGCTACCACGACGAAATTCATCCACCCTCCCAGGTCTCTGCGGTGGCATCAGGACATCATCAGAGTCTGATGTCGCCGCTCTCTTCTTCGTGAGAACCATGTCCTCCATGTTATCGTCTATGGAGGCCGCACGATGGACCTCAACCCCCACCGTGCTTCGTCCCTCAAAACACGGCGACGTTTCTCCCACACCACTCGCCATGTCTTCCCTGCTATGTATTTGTATGTCACATTCCTCCACTGTCAACTCGGTGTTTCACACCCCTGCAGGTTCATCCTCCACCCCTACAGGCAGTGACAAAGTCCTCAACACCTCCACAAGCTCTTCCTCAATCGCCTTTACCTCCTTCTGCACACACACTTCTGTACTCGTCTCCCTCAAAATATCGGTCTCTGGTGGGACACAGCTTTCCTCACACACGCCAGGCTTCTCATGGGTCTCCACCTCCTCACTCCACAATCGCCCATGCTCATGCTTGTGCATGGGGCTCGTAGCAACAGCGTCTACATTGATAACAGGTGCTGCACTAGTTTGTGCATGCACCAGCCGCTGCTTCACACACACAGCCGCCAAATGATCGTACCCTCCACATAACCTGCATGTACGTCTCTGTCCAGTGCATGATACAAAAACCTGCGTTCTAAAGTCCTCCAGTACGACATAAGACGGGATGGCATGTCTTAGGGTCATCTTCAGGGTAAATGTCCCCTCTAGACGGCCCATATAAGCACCTGCCGCCCACTTGCCTTGCTGTGCCAGATGTACAGTTCCATACGCCTCAAAAACACGTCGTATGTCAGCCTCATCTGCCTCGAATGGTACATTATGGAGCTTGACCCACGTAAAGTGGCGGGATACGTCAATTAAACGCACCTTCACAGCTGGAGTAGCATCAAGAAATCTATGCACCAATGACTCGTACACAGATGTGGAATTCAGTTTTACGAAGATCCTATATGCTCCATTCAGGGCAACACCATAAACTTCATCGTCCTGGATCCCATACATCTCCCTGATGATGGTCGGGAGTAACACCTGCGCTGAAGTGGGTGAAATTGCCCCACGAAGCAGTTCAATACCAACGGTATTTACGCGCCTCCTCACACTCAACGCCATATTGGTACTTTTTTTTTTATATTTTATTTAAAAACTTTACAGCTTAATATTAAATAAAAAGATATAAAATGGGTACAGTACGATCCTCAATCCTACAGAACATACTCTAACAAGTTTTAACAACACATTGTAATTGGCATAAAAGAGGTTACCCATATACACTCACAAATTTTTCCATATAACATACTACTACAATATAAACAATATAAACTACATAAACCTTTCAGATTTATATAGTTAACATACTATGACTGTGACATATGGCAAAGGCACAACCTTACACAGTAGATAATTAGAGGAATGACCTACATTACAATCTCATTAAAAAAAAAAGTACCTGCTCTTCCCAAAATTAACCCCTATACACTAAGAATTACCTAAAAACATACATACGTGCCTCACTACAATCCCTCTTTAAGCATTGAAAAAAAATGAAAATCCTAAGCCTCACACTTGTACTAAATAAATATTAATACAGCCTCTTCCACCGGCTGAGCACATTATATAAAGTAAGAGACTAAACCATACTCTCCCCATTACAAAATTTTAACGAGGCATTACAAATTTATGGAAGTCATTAGCCTTCCATCTCTCATCAACTGGATGAGCACATTATATAATGCTAAAATAAAGTCAGTACACTCGCCAAAACCCCAACACTAAACACAAACAACAAAACAATTTAAAAAACCTCTCATTGCGATACGATTATCGCACATGAAATATGCCCAATAAAGGCTATAAACGTTCACTCTACATAAACCCAAAAGCTCTTCAAGGTCTTACACCTATAATCTTGACACCATTCACACTTAATACATGAAGAAGGTCATGACGACCCTGACACATCAAACACAGAATTCTCCATTCGTTACTACGTAATTAATTGATATCACCTTTGCTTTCTTTGCCCACTTGCATGCTACATACACTTATGCCACACATCTACACCTTCTATACCCACATACACCTCACTCTCACCCCTCCCCTGGAGGCGACCCCACTTTGTCCCCCTGAATTCCCACTTCCCATACGTAATCCCCAAACCCCCAGCCCTTACTCGCTCAGCCCAAGTCGTAGATTCATGAGAAACCCTAACGTTAACATTCTATAACCTTCCGAAAAATCCTTTTCCCACCTCCTCCTCCCATACAGTTCTCTATTACGACACATCGTACGATAAACCGTTACCGCTAGTACCCACCTCCGCACCTCACAATCCCCCCTCCCCCTCATCACCCACGATATATATATATTATATATAATCCACTATTATATAATCCAAAGCTCTTGTGACACTCTCATCGAACCCTCCCACATCTAGGCTTAGTGCACGAAGAACCGACACCCCGTGGCCCCCCACCCCCTGTACAACCCTACTAAACCAATACCTAACACCCTCCAGTCCCTCACAAAAGTATACTGCATGGAACGCCGTCTCATCCTCCCCACAGATTCCACACCTTCCGCCCACAATTATCCCTCTGGTTCTTAGTACCTCCCCCGACGGTAGTATGCCATGCAGAAAATGATACGTTACCTCCCTTACCCTAGGCTTTAACTTCAACTTGCTAAACCTAAACCAAATACTCTTCCATGCGTACATGGGGAACAATCCCTCAACTGGTACAACAATCCTTTCTGCAAGCAGCCTACACAAAACCCCTATTCGAATTTTCCTGGGTTCTCTAACCCTCAAAACAGTTTCACATTCCCTCAACTCCACACCACCATACAACTTACCCAACCTATCATGTACTTTTGCCAGCTGCCCTCCACTCACACCTTCGTGCAAAACCTCCCATTTAAGAAACACACATTTAATCCTCCTTCTCAGATCCATCAACCCCAACCCACCCTGGCGCACAGGTAACATTACAACCTCTCTCCGCAGCCAATCGCACCTTGAACCCCACAAAAAGTTAACACTCGTCTCAGAATTCCCACAATCGCCGTCCCTGTTAATGGGAACACGGCTGCTACGTGCCAAACCTTACTATACAATAATACATTTATAACAATCACTCGTTGCACGAGAGTCAGATGATGAGGTCACAATGCACCCAGATGCCCCTGAATCCTTTCCATTAATCTATTCGAGTTTTCCTCTCGAGCAGCGTCCAAGTCATCCTTATAGGTGATACCACAAATTTTTAAAGACACCGTTTGTTTCCTCACAACGTTACATATCCCCCCCCCCTCCACCCAATCACCCAACCCCATGATCATTGACTTCGCGCTATTTACCTGCATCCCTGTTGCATTTCCAAACAGTTGCACATCATCCAAAACCCCCAACGCCATCCCCTCTCGAACCAGGACTGTAGTATCATCTACATATCCTATTATTCCAGGCCACACTTTCCCGACCTCCCCCACACCTCCACTCATGTCACATACACAACGTTCAACCATTCTATAGAAGGGGTCCTGAATGCATGCAAACAACATTTGTGACATGGGACACCCCTGCCTAAGTCCCCTACCCATTATAATCTCCTCCCCCAAGCATCCATTAATCTGTACCCTCATCTTAGCTCCATTGTACAATGTGGTTACCCAATTAACTATTTCTTCCCCATAACCCTGCCTCCTAAGTATAGCTCCAATGCTCCCTTTCCACCCTGTCATAGGCCCCCTGCCAGTCTAAGGCCCAACAACGCCACCCTCCTCCCCCCTCTTTTGACTCACAAAACTTCTCAGTATTCCATGACCTTCAATCATCGACCTTCCAGGCAAACCATTACTGCGTTTTCGAACACACTTCTCCCTACCACACATTTAAACTGATTACCCAAGACTTTAGCGAACAACTTACTATCAGCACATAACAGAGATTATGGCATGGTACTCCTTGAGGGTGTGCTGCCCCTTACCCTTCTGGATCAACACTACAATTGCTGTTGCTTGCTTGTCCCCCCATCACACCCTTCTCCTTCATCTGATTAAATAAACCTACCATGAAACCTCTTATCACCTCCCAATGTTGGAGATAAAATTCAGCCGGGAGACCGTCTATTCCCGGTGCTTTGCCCTTCCTCATTCCCCTTAAAGCCAACTCTATTTCCTCTTCCGTTATTACCCCCCCCTAAAGCCTTTCTATCACTATTCCCTAAATTACACGTCACATACTCACACACCTTCTCTAAAGCCACATTCCCCACCTTCCCACTTGTCCAATACCCTTCATACCATTTATCCTCATACGCACACATTCCTTTCATAGTTAGTATCTCCTGACCCATTCTGTAACCCCCCGCCATCTCATGTACCTCCAACCTCGGAATAGCTGTAACCTGCTGTCTTTGTTTTTGACGTCGCAACACACATGCCGATGGCTTGTCTCCCCAAAGCACCTCCTCTACCCCTGCCTGCACCCTTACCGCTTGAAACCTCTCATTTTGCAACTCCCTCAGTCTCCCCTTGACCTCGACAATTTCATCCATGGGATAGTTGCCCCCCACAGCCCCCTTCCCATAACAGACCCTTAACCTGTCCTCTAAATAATTTGAAAGTCCATATTTTAAATCATTTATACGTTTGCCACCCCACATAATATTTCCTAATCCTTTCCTTGGCTACACAACCCCACCATGTACGACATCTTCCACTCCCTGTGCCTCCTCGCTAAGCTCCTTCCATAGGACAGAAAATCCCTCTAACCCCTCCTCATCACTCAATGCACTTATATTTAATTTCCAGTAACTCCTGTATATTTCCGCAAGCGCCTCCCACCCAACCTCCACCAACACTGCTCTATGATCCGACCATGCTACTTCAACAGTTTTGAAAGATCGCACTACAACCCCGTGAGAAAGATACACTCTACCTAACCTCGCTGCATACCCTCTCCTAACAAATGTATGCTCTGTCTCCCACGCCCCCCCCCTCGAACGCGTCCCTTAACCTAATATCCCTCAATAAATCTCTTAGGGTCACCGACACATAGCCTGCCCCTTTCGGTTCCACATCAGCCCTCCTAATAACGCAGTTCCAATCACCTCCTACTATTGCCACCTCCGGTAATGCACGGAAAAAAAACACAAGGTCCTCACACACAAACTCCTGCTTCACCTGTACGTTATTCTCTGCAGGTGCATATAAGCTAATGAAGGCCACACGTTTGCCCATCCACCAACCATCTATGCGCAACACCCTTCCCCCTCCCCCCTCACTTCTCTGCAAAACAAACGGGCTCGCCTCCCTAATTAATATACCCACCCCTCCTTTCAAACGGGCAGATGGCAAGGTTACCACCTGAAACCCCGCCACCTCCAACACCCTACCCTCCTTAAAATTATGCTCCTGAAGGAACACAACATCCACTCTATATTTATTCAGAAACATTCTAAACCATTCTCTCTTTACACTATTACACAAACAATTAACGTTTACTGTCATACACCGGAGGCCTGTTAAAGTTTCCACCCCTGCCTCCTCTCTTCACTCTTCCTATGGGCACCAGAACGTGTGGGTCCACTTGTCACCTGCACACTTCCCTCTCACCCCCCCCTTCTTTCGGTGCCCCCTGCCCAGGGCCCACCACTACCTTCACCCTCTGCCCATATTTGCTTCCCAGTCTGCTGCGCTGGTGTTAGGACATCATCTGAATCCGACGCAGTGGCTCTCTTTCTTGTGACAGGGGCATCCTCCATAGCTTTTTCTGGGGATGCCTCACAATGTACCTCAACCTCCACTCTACACAGTTGCAATGATCTCGGTGACACCTCAGTCACGCTGTCACTCCCGTCGCCCGGATTGGCCCGGTGGCCTGGTGGCTAAAGCTCCCGCTTCACACACGGAGGGCCCGGGTTCGATTCCCGGCGGGTGGAAACATTTCGACACGTTTCCTTACACCTGTTGTCCTGTTCACCTAGCAGCAAATAGGTACCTGGGTGTTAGTCGACTGGTGTGGGTCGCATCCTGGGGGACAAGATTAAGGACCCCAATGGAAATAAGTTAGACAGTCCTCGATGACGCACTGACTTTCTTGGGTTATCCTGGGTGGCTAACCCTCCGGGGTTAAAAATCCGAACGAAATCTTATCTTATCTTATAGTTCTGTTGTTGATGCACCACAGCCGTCAACTCGTCTTCTACCACCTTTCCAGGAGCAGCCACCTCCTCAGGCGGTGACAAGGACTTCAGAACCTCGGCTAATTCCTCCTCAATTTCCAACACTTCCTCCTGTACTTTTTGCTCATCCCGATCCTCTGGAAGTGTCTCTGGGCCAGGTAACTGGTCAAGGGCCTCACCCTCTCCCCTAGCCTTATGCGCCTCATCCACTATCTAGCTCCATAGACGACCACGCCTTCCTTTACATCGTTGATCATCACCTGCTTCCCCCGATGTCTCCGTCTCTGGGCCAGGAGCTAGTTGCCGCTTCCCACACTCTGCCGCTATGTGATCATATTTCCCACATAGTCGGCATGTATGCCTTTACCCGGCGTATGACACCATGACCTGTGTCCTGAATTCCTTTAGGTACACGTAAGACGGTATGGGGTGTCGCAATGTCATTTTTAGGTTAAAAGTGCCCTCCGGCAGACCTGTGTAGGCACCCGTCACCCACTTACCATGCTGAGCCAAATGAACAGTTCCGTATTCCTCAAAAACTTTTCTGATATCTGTCTCATCAGCCTCAAAGGGGACATTATGCAGTTTAATCCATGTATAATGTCTGGATACATCGATCATCCTCACACGAACAGCTGGTGCTGCATCAAGACTTACGACCTGAAAACGGTTGACCAACGACTCATAAACCGTTGCTAAGAGCAGTTTCACAAAAAATCTACATGCTCCGTTCAATGCTACTCCGTACAACTCTCCATCCTGAATGCCATACGTGTCTCTGATGATTTTAGGTAGTAATACCTGGGCTGAAGCTGGCGTTATTGCCCCACTGAGAAGTTCAATGCCGACAGTGTTGATCCTGCGTCTATAACTGAACGCCATGTTGACTAATGGTAGTTCTCCTGGGCTGACGGCAGAGGCGCGACAAGCACCACCTCACACTACTGCAGTCAAGGAACTGAAGTGCGTTTGCGCAGGAGGTCCACACGGCCCGAGAGCCATGCGAACAATGCCATGTTGGTACTAGGTAGCTCGCCTGAAAACAGCAGAGGGGTGCAGAGCACAACCGCACTTAACCGTGGTCAGGCAGCGAATAGCCTCCTCTGGCGGGCTGGGGCGAAACTAGTTCTTGGTGTCTGATTTGTTCAAATTTCTACTCCTGGTAGTATTAACCTTACCTGGTGTGGGTTGAAGTTTGGAGAGTCACTTCACCTCCACTCTTCTCTTAATCAGGTAGGGTGATCTACCAGGAGTATTACTGTTTGTTCCTTTCTTTTGTTTGCTGGTTACCAGTAATGATTTTGGCATTTATCATTCTTTTCCATTCTTAAATGTTATATTATCATGACCATTGGTAACCAGTTTATTTTTTCTTATTACCAGCTCTGTTCCTGGCGTGGTCATCCAGGATAGACGCCAGATAAAGGAGCAAGACATTTGTTAATGGGACTTATTAACAATTATTAGACTACTACCGGCCCTTATTTATTCTACTTGTGGTGCTCCAACCAAGTGGTAGAGGAGATTCCAAAACATCGGACTGTTACCATCTGCCCAGGATAACCTACCTCTTTAACATCAGAGATCTGTCCAGGGCCTTACCTACTCCTGCCCAATAAAAGAACCAAAGGCCATTTTTTATTATATTTAAATTTTAAGTAAAATCCTCAAAAGTCATTATTCTTATTTTTCCTAGTCGTTTCTTTATATTTATTTTTCCATTATTTTTTTTTTGTTCAGATGGAAGGCGTTCCACTGACACAGTGGTATTCAGCGTTTAGTAATGAAATGTGTCTTCTGTTGGTTTTTCTGCTCGCAGATTTACATTATTTAGTACTTTTGAAATCTCTGCTTATCATTACTAAGCTCCATCTCTTGTGCCGGTTAATTTCTCGTCTGAATACTGAAACAATTTTTCTCTAATTTCGCGTCATCTGCGAACTTCGTTATATTGGATGTTAGGCCTTCCTGAAGATCACGTATGTACCTGGTGAAGAGGACTGAACCAAGAGGACCCTGAGGACCTCTTCTCCTAAGGTTTAGCTACTCAGACACCTCTCGCTTAGTACAACTCGCAATTCCCTGTTTGTGAGCTAGTCGTTAAGGGATAAAGTTCATGATTCACGAAATCATAATGACACAATTGCAAACAAACCATACCGCGATCAGAGAGTCTCATAACTCCAGACTGTAGCTGGTCCAGTGGCTCACGCAACGGTCTGGAGTTTTGAGACTCTGATCGCGGGTTCTATCCCCGCCCGTGGTATGGTTTGATAAAGTTCATCTCCTGTATCATGCGCCTTTATTTTGGCCAACAATCTTCCATGAGGTATCTCGACAAATGCCAACCCCCCCCCACCCCATTTTTTTATGGAGGTGAAATGTGTCTACTGGAATTTTTTTTATTCAAGATATTTATTATATGAATAAAAAGGTCGGGTAACTTAGTCAGATATGATATTTTCTTGCGAAATTCATGCTGATTTTCGATTATTAAATTATGTTCCAAAAATTAACGATATTTACCCTAATAACAGTTCCTATTTGCTTAATTAAAAGTGATGTTCAGATGATGGACGATAGTTGAAGACACGAGTCTTTGTGACCTTGTTTTGAGTATAGGTGTAACATTTGCCAGGGAGAGAGAGAGAGAGAGAGAAAGAGAGAGAGAGAGAGAGAGAGATAACGCAGCGTGAAGCAAAGCGGGTCGTTACACACTAATTGACACTTATAAAAACATCGGCTGTAACTTACGTGAAAATATCACCATACTTCTGTTTGAGTTTCCAGGCGTGTGCGTCCATGGTGACGCCTGGAGGAACCCACGCACCGATCACTGGCCATCCCCACTCTCCTGCCACAGCAACACGACACCCTTAACCTCGCTAGCCTCTCAAGTTATCAAATAAATATTAAATGGAGGATATGAAGGGCTCTTGATCCGAGGAATTTATATACCCTCCACTTCTTCAAACCTCAAGAGTTGTATCCCCCCTTATGGGCTCAGTGTTTCCTGGTGATATTGTAAATCTCTTCCAGTTCTCATGTTAAATTTTAGGAACATTCTCTTACCATTGAGGGAGGTGAAGAGCTCTACAACTGACCTTCAAGGTGGTGCCTTGAGGGCCGTGAAGAGCTCTACAACTGACCTTCAGGTTGGTGCCTTGAGGGCGGTGAAGAGCTCTACAACTGACCTTCAAGGTGGTGCCTTGAGGGCCGTGAAGAGCTCTACAACTGACCTTCAAGGTGGTACCTTGAGGCCACTGAAAAGCTCTACAGCTAACCTTCAAGGTGGTGCCTTGAGGGCGGTGAAGAGCTCTAAATGCAAGGAATTGAAGCTATTCTTCCATTTCTTGGACTGATCTTGATTACATCTCAATCCCTGGGCGCTGTTGACCTCTACGGGTCCAGCATTTACAAGTGAATATAAAGAAATAATTTATACAGTCGACAGTCGCTCCCAGAGGATCCCTCCAAATTTACATTTTTTTTGATAATTAATAATAATAAAGGTAAGCGCTAAATCTGTAAAGGTTATATAATACAAGTAAGCATATATTTATTACATCTCCCACCTTAATATACAGAACTTCCACATAGCAGTACACACCTGGAGGAAGACCTTTAGGCTTCCTGTTAATGAAAGTGACCAGCAGCACCAGCAGCAGCACTCCCAACAGAGCCTCCGTCAGCATGGTTATCCTCACTGCAAACCGAATGGCAAATATTTAAATGGGTTAAATAGACAGTGGTAAGTGCTACAGTCACTGGAAAAAAATGTAATAGATTAGCTCATCTCTGGTACCCTTCAAGCGAGGTGTGCCGTCATGCTCGTAAAGGGATCTTGATCAAAGGAATTGTAGCAGTTCTCATATTCGTTAGAAATAACTTACCTTCTATTTCCTTGATAATAATAATAATAATAATAATAATAATAATAATAATAATAAAACAGTTGGATCGCCATATCCGCGGGTCCGGTTTCCACTATTTCAGTCATCCACTGTTTACCCTGCCCCGAAAATAACCTTTCGCTTAATAATGACACCAAAGTGCAAAAGTAGTGATGGTGACAGTTCTTCAAAGCCTAAGAGAAGTTATGAAGTGCTTCAAATCAGTAAAAAAAAGGCTAATTATAGACCTAATTTGCATAATTAATCAATTAAACTTTATCATAAATTAATTATAGGGTACGCTACTATCCGCGGTAGGTCTTGGAATGTATCCACTCGGATATGGGGTCCTACTGTAATAATAATAATAATAATAATAATAATAATAATAATAAATGAAATTCACGAGAATATACATATATATTACCTACAGGATATCACATAGGTAGGAGAGGAAGAAAATGAATGTGATTAGATATTACTGCTGACCAGAAACTTCAGAGACTACGAAGAAGAGACTATGCAGACTAGAGGCTTTAAAGAAGTTAACAATTTATAGTCTGCCATCTGACACAAAATAGTCAAGAGAACAACATCAGATATGCAAAACCTGGAGAGAATAGCTCCAAGAACTAAAGGAATGAGGGCAATACTACTTATCTTTAGAGACTTTAATAGAAAGCTGACTAGTCCGGCAGTACAGACGGATGGACTGCTAGGAAATACTATGGCAGCGGAAAGCCAGAAGGACCAAACAAGACATACAGTAGAACCTGCTGATTCGGTTTCCGCGGTTTCAGTTATCCACGATTTACTGTGTCCTGACAATAACCCTTAATTTTACTTAATAATGACCCCAGAGTACAAAAGTATTGATGGTGGTAATTAAGTAAAACTTTCGATTTTGGCTGAATAAGACAAGCGAAAATTTGTGTATGGAATAATTTTGCAAAAATCATTCTGAACCTAACAAAAAAAAAATACATTTCATTGTGTTTGTTTATTATTAAATTATTGTAAACTTATCTAAAATATATTTAGTTGGATTAGGCAAAATTAAATTGCTCTTGTTATAATAAGGTCATCGAAACAGGGGAAATGCCTAAGGTGTGGAAGACACCTCAGGCATTTGTTCTGTTTCGATAGACAGGCAACATTGAACTACAAACCGCTGTCACTGACATGTATAGTATGTAAAGTCATGGAGTAGATTTCCGGAAGAGTGGAGGAGCACGTGGAAAGGAATGGGCTCATACATGACAACCAACATGGTTTCAGGGAGGTAAAATCCTGCATCACAAACCTACTAGAGTTCTACAAGAAAGTAACAGAAGACAGAAGAGAGGGAGTGAAGGATAGGTAGACTGCATCTTCTTGGACTGTAAGAAGGCTTTCGACACAGTACCACACAAGAGACTGGTTGAAAAACTAGAGAAGCAGGCAGGAACAGCAGGGAAAGCACTGCAATAGACCAGGGAATACCTGACAGGAAGGAAACAAGTGGTTGTACATGACGAGGTGTCAGAGTGTAGAGAAGGGTTCCACAAGGATCAGTCCTAGGTCTGGTGCTGTTTCTTGTATACATATAAGAATGATATGACGAAAGGGACAGATTCAGAGATGTCCCTGTTCGTGGACGATGCGAAACTAATGAGGAGAATAGAAGAAGACGAGGATCAAGTAAGACTACAAGGAGATCTGGACAGATTGCAAGCCTGGTAAATGCCTCCTGGAGTTTAACACCAAGTGCAAAGTCATGAAGCCTGGGGAAGGACAAAGCAGCCTGTAGACGGAGTACAGCCTAGGATGTCAAAGGCTGCAAAACTTACCCAAAGGAAAGAATCTTGGAGTGAACATCATACCGTGCACATGTGAGGCGTATATCAATCAAATATCCGCCTAGCAAAGCCTAATACCCGCCTGGCAAACCTAAGGATAGTGTCTCGACATCTCAGTGAGGAATCGTTCAAGACTCTGTACACCGTGTGCGTAAGGCCTGTATTGGAATATGCAACACCAGTTTGGAACCCACATCTGGTCAAGCACTTCAAGAAATTAGAGGTTTGCAGCAAGAGAACAACAAGAAATTAGAGGTTTGCAGCAAGACTAGTCCCAGAGCTAAGGGGTATGTTCTACGAGGAGAGGCTAGGAAAAATCGATCAGACGACATTGGAGGACAGGAAGGATAGGGAGGACATGATAACGGCATATAAAATACTGAGAGGAATTGATAAGGTGGATAAAGACAGGATGTTCCAGAATTGGGGCATAGCAACAAGGGGTCACAACTGAAAGTTGAAGACTCAAATGAGTCACAGAGATGTTAGGAAATATTTCTTCAGTCACTGAGTTGTCAGGAAGTGGAACAGTCTGGAGAGTGATGAAGTGGAGGTAGAATATATACATACCTTTAAGAAGAGGATTGATAAAGCTCATGGAGCAGGGAGAGAGTGGACCTAGTAGCGACCAGTGAAGGGGCGGGGTCAGGAGCTATGAATCGACCCCTGAAATCACAGGTAGGTGAGTACAGTTAAGTCACACACACACACATACACACACACACACACGTGGCAATGCTTCATTTACAGTGAGCAAAGTCAGGGTATTTTTCCAGAATGTTCTAATATACCACTGTGGATAAAATACTTTGCCATTTCTTGAACACTCTTTGTGAATTGTCTCTGAATTCATTAATTTTATCGCACTCCAGCACATAATGACGTAATGTGTGACAATTATCCGTCAGGTAAAGTTTGCATTTCGTTTGGTCTACATCTGGTGGTGAGTTAACCTTTCAGGGATACTTATATCCCAGCCGGAGCCGGGAGGCAGTGACATCCAAGAGTCTGCTTATTTTGTTGGATGCACCAAAGACACGTGGCTTCTCCTACATGATAGAATGATGACAGATGGACTGACTGGTGTCAGTCTCCCTCGGTCTAAAGTTAATAAAGTTCAGTTGAAGTTTTTTCGTATTATTGTTCTCAAACTGCTAACTGACAACCCAAGACTGTAATCTACTCCCTCTTTGCAAGCATATAACATAGCCAATTCATCAGTTCTATAATGCATCTAATGACCAATGTGAGATGGAATCCACAGCATGTGCACTCCAGCTCCATTGTCCACAATCCTACCATACCTGTGTCTGGCTTGTGACACAAGCATGCCACAATTTATACCTAAGGAGTTGAGAGCATTTATAGATGATAAAGAATCTGTTATAATGTCAACCTTAGATATATGGACGCATTTGAATGAAAGAAGTATGGCGAACAGTTCTGTTTGAAGAGTAGAGACCCAGTTGTTGATGAGTGCTCCAATTTCTTTGTGAGAGCCATCACTATGACAACAGCAGCACTACCAACTGCACCATGGATTGCTGAACACAACCATCAACATAAATAATTTGTGAAAGAGTGTGATGTGTGGATTAGGCATCAATACATCTTACAGGTACAAGGGAACACAACTAAAAGTTAAAAATTTAGATAAGTCACAGGGAAGTTAGGAAATATTTCTTCAGCCTTGGAGTTGTCAGGAAGTGGGACAATCTGGAGAGTGAAGTAGTGGAAGCAGGATCCATACATAGCTTTAAGATGGGGTACGGTAAGGCTCTTGGAACAGAGAGAATGGACCTAGTAGCGATTAGCGAAGAGGCGGGGTCAGGAGCTATGAATCGACCCCTGCAACCACAAATTCGTGAGTTAACCTACCTCTTAGACTTCTGGCCTCTGACTGAAGTAAGTGGTTCCTCTGCAAGATGCCAGCAGCAGTGGCCCGCTATGGTGCCTGCTTGCAATTTACTAAATGTTAAAATATACACATTATGTGTATGAGGGCTCTGTCTTGACAAACAAATAAAATATATTTCATCCCCATATTTTGTTTACATTCTTTGAAGCTCCACTTGAACTATAGACGATACTTAAAAGACGAAAATACCGTCAATGTTTGTGGTGAATGATGAAGCATTTCGTACTGGAGGCCACTCCAAATACATCATGGCCGCCCACTTAGGCTAACTCGCAGCTTTGTGTGGCACTGGTGTTTGTGAGTGCCTGTATCACTGGTGTTTGTGAGTGCCTGTGTCACTAGTGTTTGTGAGTGGCTGTGTCACTGGTGGTTGTGAGTACCTGTGTCACTGGTGTTTGTGAGTGGCTGTGTCACTGGTGTCTACTGAGACTGGCATTTGTGAGTGCTGTGTCACTGGTGTTCGTGAGTGGCTGTGTCACTGGTGTCTACTGAGACTTGCATTTGTGAGTGCTGTGTCACTGGTGGTTGTGAGTACCTGTGTCACTGGTGTTTGTGAGTGGCTGTGTCACTGGTGTCTACTGAGACTGGCATTTGTGAGTGCTGTGTCACTGGTGTTTGTGAGTGGCTGTGTCACTGGTGTCTACTGAGACTTGCATTTGTGAGTGCTGTGTCACTGGTGTTTGTGAGTGCCTGTGTCACTGGTGTTTGTGAGTGCCTGTGTCACTGGTGTTCGTGAGTGGCTGTGTCACTGGTGTTTGTGAGTGGCTGTGCCATTGGTGGTTGTGAGTAGCTGTGTCACTGGTGTTTGTGACTGGCTGTGTCACTGGTGTCTACTGAGACTGGCATTTGTGAGTGGCTGTGTCACTGGTGTTTGTGAGTGGCTGTGTCACTGGTGTTTGTGAGTGGCTGTGTCATTGGTGTTTGTGAGTGGCCTTGTCACTGATGTTTGTGAGTGGCTGTGTCACAGGTGTTTGTGAGTGCCTGTGTCACTGGTGTTTATGAGTGGCTGTGTCACTGGTGTTTGTGCCTGTGTCACTGGTGTTTGTGAGTGGCTGTGTCACTGGTGTTTGTGAGTGCCTGTGTCACTGGTGTTTGTGAGTGCCTGTGTCACTGGTGTTTGTGAGTGTCCTTGTCACTGGCGTTTGTGAGTGGCTGTCACTGGTGTTTGTGAGTGCCTGTGTCACTGGTGTTTGTGAGTGCCTGTGTCACAGGTGTTTGTGAGTGGCTGTGTCACTGGTGTTTGTGAGTGTCTGTGTCACTGGTGTTTGTGAGTGCCTGTGTCACTGGTGTTTGTGAGTGCCTGTGTCACTGGTGTTTGTGAGTGCCTGTGTCACAGGTGTTTGTGAGTGGCTGTGTCACAGGTGTTTGTGAGTGCCTGGTCACAGGTGTTTGTGATGCCTGTGTCACTGGTGTTTTGTGAGTGCCTGTGTCACTGGTGTTTGTGAGTGCCTGTGTCACAGGTGTTTGTGAGTGGCTGTGTCACTGGTGTTTGTGCCTGTGTCACTGGTGTTTGTGAGTGGCTGTGTCACTGGTGTTTGTGAGTGCCTGTGTCACTGGTGTTTGTGAGTGCCTGTGTCACTGGTGTTTGTGAGTGTCCTTGTCACTGGCGTTTGTGAGTGGCTGTCACTGGTGTTTGTGAGTGCCTGTGTCACTGGTGTTTGTGAGTGGCTGTGTCACTGGTGTTTGTGAGTGGCTGTCACTGGTGTTTGTGAGTGCCTGTGTCACTGGTGTTTGTGAGTGGCTGTGTCACTGGTGTTTGTGAGTGCCTGTGTCACAGGTGTTTGTGAGTACCTGTGTCACAGGTGTTTGTGAGTGCCTGTGTCACTGGTGTTTGTGAGTGGTGGCAAACATGGGATACAGCTTCCCTCTTCACCTCCCGATAGAGCTCTTTCACCACCTACGGGTTTAGCGATTCACAGAATAGAAGAAAAAGAAAACGAAGAAGAAACAACAACAGAAATATCCCATTCAAGTTAAGTGTTTTTATAAAATAAATACTACTACTACTACTACTACTAATAATAATAATAATAATGATAATAATAATAATAATAATATTAATGTGAAGGGCTCTTAATTCAAGGAACTACAACTATGCTGGATATGGATTATGTTTACTCCCATTTACCAAATGCTCTTAGCTTGTAGGAGTTTAGCGCTTCCCGTTAAGGATAATACATGGGACTTGTGACTTTAATATTTATTATAGCGGTCTCTTATATCATTTTAAGGCAATGGTGGTTGTATATATACCACTGCACAGCCTTTTTCATTCTAAGCGCCTGTGCCTACATATATACCAACTCAGTCATTTTAAGCTTCCATGGTTACATATATACCAACCCAGTCATTTGAAGATTCCATATTTACATATATACCAACTCAGTCCTTTTAAGCTTCCATGGTTATATATATACCAACCCAGTCATTTTAAGCTTCCATGGTTATATATATATATACCAACCCAGTCATTTTAAGCTTCCATGGTTATATATATATACCAACCCAGCCATTTTAAGCTTCCATGGTTATATATATATATACCAACCCAGTCATTTTAAGCTTCCATGGTTGTATATATACCAACCCAGTCATTTTAAGCTTCCATGGTTGTATATATACCAACCCAGTCATTTTAAGCTTCCATGGTTGTATATATACCAACCCAGTCACTTAAGCTTCCATGGTTGTATATATACCAACCCAGTCATTTTAAGCTTTCATGGTTACATATATACCAACTCAGTCTCAATTTAAATCTCAACAGTTACAAATATTTTAATAGTCGAATTGCAAGTTATTGCAATTCGACTGCATTACAGATTATTACTGCATTATAGATTATTATAATTATTGCTGACAGACATGCAGCATGAACAATAATAATATACTATATAGGCTTATTTTTGTTTGCAATTATGTCAGTTATGCTATACAGAATGAACGCGTCTAGAAGAATGCTAGTAACATCAGATCTTTGCGCACGCTTTATCAAGGGTATGTGTGTGGAGGTAATCACATGTATTTGCGTCTTCATATAATGTATATTCATGGTACCACTAGCCTTGCGTTGACCTTGAGAGGGGCCAGTGTACAGTGTTGTTATGTGGGTACATAAGTGTGTGTGTGTGTGTGTGTAGGAGATGCTCTTTATCTTGTGTGTCTGTACTCGCCTATTTGTACTCACCTATTTGTGGTTGCAGGGGTCGAGTCCTAGCTCCTGGCCCCGCCTCTTCACTGATTGCTACTGGGTCATCTCTCTCCCTGCTCCCTGAGCTTTATCAAACCTCGTCTTAAAACTATGTATGGTTCCCGCCTCCACTTGCTAGACTATTCCACTGCATGACAACTCTATGACTGAAGAAATACTTCCTAACACCCCTTTGACTCATCTGAGTCTTGAACTACCAATTGTGCCCACTTGTTTCTGTGACCCATCTCTGGAACATCCTGTCTTTGTCCTCCTTGTCTATTCCGCGCAGTATTTTATATGTCGTTATCATGTCTTCCCTGACCCTCCTGTCCTCCAGCGTCGCCAGGCCAATTTCCCTTAATCTTTCTTCGCAGGACAATGCCCTTAGCTCTGGGAGTAGTCTTGTTACAAACCTTTGCACTTTCTCTAATTTCTTGACGTGCTTGACCAGGAGTGGATTCCAAACTGGTGTTGCATACTCCAGCATGAGCCTGACGTAAATGGTGTACAGAGTCTTGAACGATTCCTTATTGAGGTATCGGAATGCTATCCTTAGGTTTACCAGACGTCCGTATACTGTAGCAGTTATCTGAATGATGTGCTCCTCAGGAGATGTGCTCGGTATTATTGTGGAGAAATTTTCTCCAGGAGGGGGGTATCAGCCCCCTTCAGCCCTTTCAGCCCTGAGGGGCCAAGCCTTCTCAGAAGGGGCGAGCATCTTGTTTACTGCTAGAGTGAGTAATTGATCACAGATGCTATGCCACGTAGTCAAGTGACCTCTGCTCCTTGCAGCGGTGTTGCAAAGTGTATTTTTATAAGAGACAGTACATCTCTTACTTAGCAGGACAATTAAGGAAAATCCTGCTCCCACTTTATTACCATAGTAAAGATAGTGTACATTGTTGTCTATGCTTAAGACAGCAAGAAACAAACATTCTGCTTTGCTTCATCGAGGAGGTGACAAGGATGCAAGGTACTAGGTCAGCGTTTTTTTTTTTGTGTATTAGGGCAGTGACGGCTTGGGGCGGTGTGGCATGGCCAGATTAACTTTGACTCTAGAGAGAGTGACACTGATGCCAGGATAACCAGCAAAGAACACTGATCTGTGCGTTAGTGTGAACAAAATGTCTCATAAACCACAATAAACACTTAAGAGAAGTGTGATCAGCTTCTCCAGTGATAACTTTGTGTGAACAATTATTGATGAACAGTGTAACAACGAGTGTTGCGATCCAACAGAGTGTAGTGCGACATTCTTCAAAGAACACTATTCTTCAATCAACTCAACGGATATCCGGGCATAATTACGGGTCAGATACATATACCCAGGTAAGTGTTCTAACTCGTGATGTACTACTATTGACTGCGCAGTCGAGTATAAATTCGTGAGTTAGAAACTTATCATAAACCCCGGTGATATGCGGACCATTGAGTCCAAACAAGTAAGTATATCGTCAGCCATCATCGAATGAAATATGCTGACATAACACCCCCTAGGGGTAATTTATATACTTACAAATTGTATCTCTTGACAGCCCAATGTTGTGATGGTTTCGACAGCTTCTAGACCTCGTCTGCAGGGGCGGCTGTGTAGACGATTTGCTGTCATTTATCAGCTAAGTGTTCATTATATATATTTATAATTTAAACACAGCAGGTAAGGCCAATATCTTCAACAGAATTTGGTCGTGCTCGAACCGGATAAAGACCACACTGTGGTCCAAATATGTTGTACTACAGTGTACAAATAACCTATGAGCCAAGGTCCTTCGAAAAAAGCTGTAAAACTAGTGTTTACAATATAAATCAGTATAAATGAGTCCCTCCAGACTCAATCACAGAGAATGGGCAGCCAAAAGAAAACGGGCGCTCACCCAGCGTTCACCCAACGAAAACGGGAGCTGGGTGACTCACCCAACAAGAAGACGGGGGATGGTATCCTGCACCCTCCATCAACTGCTCCAATCTCGAAATTGCTGATTAAGACAACAACCCAAGTGATGTTGTTTGTCTGAGTGTATATATATACACAGTGTTTATAATGTTTATAGACAGAAATTAAGAGACAAGATTGTGTTAAAGTTTGTTTCTTATAGATCTACCTGTTATATTAAAGGAACTTATATATAAAGTGTAAGCTTTCAAATATATATTAACAGTGACATTTATATATGTGTAAGTAATATTCACGGGTAACTTACAGTTATACAGTGACATTTATAGGCCGTTGAATTCATTCTAACGAGGACATTCGAGCACTCCAGGAAGATTTGAATAGACTGATGCAGTGGTCGGAGAAGTGGCAGATGCAGTTTAATATAGACAAATGCAAAGTTCTAAATGTTGGACAGGACAATAACCATGCCACATATAAACTAAATAATGTAGATCTTAATATTACGGATTGCGAAAAAGATTTAGGAGTTCTGGTTAGCAGTAATCTGAAACCAAGACAACAGTGCATAAGTGTTCGCAATAAAGCTAATAGAATCCTTGGCTTCATATCAAGAAGCATAAATAATAGGAGTCCCAGGTTGTTCTTCAACTCTATACATCCTTGGTTAGGCCTCATTTGGATTATGCTGCACAGTTTTGGTCACCGTATTACAGAATGGATATAAATTCTCTGGAAAATGTACAAAGGAGGATGACAAAGTTGATCCCATGTATCAGAAACCTTCCCTATGAGGATAGACTAAGGGCCCTGAAACTGCACTCTCTAGAAAGACGTAGAATTAGGGGGGATATGATTGAGGTGTATAAATGGAAGACAGGAATAAATAAAGGGATGTAAATAGTTGCTGAAAAATCTAGCCTAGACGGACTGCGCAATGGTTTTAATTGGAAAAAATTCAGATTCGGGGAAGGATTAGGAAATACGGGTTTTGGGTAATAGAGTTGTGGATGAGGGGAAAAACAAACCCCCAAAAGTACTTTATAGAGGCTAGAAGTTGTGTAGCTTAAAAAATGGGTTTGGAAAAATACATGATAGATGGGGGGGGGTGGTTGGACCTGATAGCTTGTGTCCGGTCGGTTCCCGTGTTCCTCCCTTAAGTCAATGTGACACCTGACTAGGGGGGGTCATTGGCTTAAGCCGGTGGGAGACTTGGACCTCCCTCGCAGGGCCCCATGGGCCTTTTGCGTTTTCCTTTCGTTCTTTTTCTTATGTTTTAAGTTATAAATCGTATTTACGATTAATCATCGTGGTCGGGCTGAACAGCAAACAAACCAAGCCATAAACACCGAACATGCCTTTTTTTACCCTTCATGGCTTGACACTGAGGTTAAGCTTAGTGGGTCAGTGTGTCTACTCGATTATTGCTGACTTAAGAAAACAAAAACCAGTGCTTGAGTACAGTTTTTTTTAAACCTCTAAGTGTGGTGCTAAAATTTTCTATACCATTAAAATGGCTTGTTTAAAAACCGTTTCAGTCTTTAAACTAAATTACAAATTAAAAAAATTCTAATTTCAGCCCTGTATAGGATTAACCCAAGATACAAAATAATTTTGATGATTTTGGGGTCAAGTTTAATTATTTCACAACGCTGAAAATAATTAATTAGATATACACTTATAAAAAATAAATTTCTTGAATCGATCCATTGGGATAAAATTAAAAAATTTTTTTGGGAATTTTTGTGATCAACAAAAAAGGTGGCAGGGTACAGGCTTCTGCCGTAAACTCTGTACAAAACCCTACTACTAGTGGTCAAAATGTTACCCCTGTAACAAAAAGTGTCCCTTTCCCAAGCTTACTACTTTGTCTTACCTTTTTTCCAAAGGGCAAAATTTTTTTTTTTAATTTTATTTAAAACAAAGAAAAATATTTTAAAAAGATGCCGACAACTTACTGCACAAAAATCCACTTACCCGGCCCCAAATAACGAAAAACCTACGTACATGGTATACACACTCCCCAACCCCGATGTTACATTGGTATTACATCACCCCCCAAACACCGTATATTACAGTGAATATACACTCACACACAACACACCGTAAATTACAGTGGTAAAACCCCACAACAACCTATACATTACAGGGGTATTGTTTTATTTTTTAAAGAACATCTCTAAAAAGGGGTTACTTTCCCAAAACATAAACACGGGAAAATTATAAAGTTTGTACAATAAAACAGAGATAAACAAAAAAAACAACACGCACAATGGACACACACACAAAAGCACAACGTTACACTCTGAGATACACAGGCCATACTAGGGGGTTTCTGCCTGTCAACACACACTTACATACGAGACTACTCGGGAATACTAGGTGGGTTTCTCCTGTCAACACACGTATGCAAGACTAATTTAAGATCTCGGTGCTTAACAAGCACCAGATATCAAAACATTAAATTGGCGATTATCACGAGATTTTAAAACATACATAGGTATTTAGTATTCAAAAAAGGGAAACGGGAAAATTTCTAAAGCCTATAAAAACCCCAAATATAACAAAACAAAATAGGGGGATTTTTACATCTCAGCAAAAAAAAAAAAAATAAGAAAAACTGTTACATGTTATAATTTTATGAAAAGTCACTGTAACACAGCATAAAATATAACATAAAAAAACCCAAATTTGCTTATGCGGGAAAACTTTTACCACTTAAAATTTGAATAAAAAAACAGTAAAGACACCCATAAATATTTGAGTTCATGAAAATTTTCATCATAAATCCTTGAAATGATTTAACATATAAAATATGAAATGTAGTCTACCCCTTTTTCTAAATGATAATGTGTAGTTGCTAAACCCTGGGGTTTTAACCCTTTTGCCTCTTTATAAAAACTAAATTTACACCATATAAACATCTCCATGTCACACCCAAGTTGGGAAAAAATACCCCGTCGTATCCCCTTACCCATTTTAAAAATCCCAAAAACCCCTTTAAATGTGAAATTTGGAAAACCCTCACAAAATCTCTCTCCCCATCTCCCTCCATACACCCCTTTATTTCTACACTTTTCCCTATAAAAGTTGCTGAAATCCATTAATTTTGCACGCCGCCGCCCCCCTCATAGCCCACACATGTATATTAACCCGAATCATATACCCAAGATTCTCAACCCTTTTATTCACCCCAGTTATATCTAAATTTAAAAAACCCTCAAAACCTCAAACCCCCCCCCCCCACTAACCTTAAACCTTCCCATCCAAACCCTTTAAGTAAATAAATCGCAAAAATATACCGTATGAAAATAGTCGCCAATCCTCCACAATCCTTGCTTTCCCCCATCCTCTGTATTCTCTTATAGAAAAAAAAACCTTTCCTGAGGCAAGATTCCATGTAAAAATTATACATAACTTCTCGACTTTAGGTTTTAAACGCAATTTTTTTAAAACCCCCCCCAAAATATTATCCCATCTACATCGGTAAACCCCTTCTACCCCGCTACCCAGCCTTCCCACTCCCTACAAGATTTTCAATTTAATTTTTGAGTTTCCCCTAGTTATGAAGACCCGAACATTCCCTCACCCATCTGAACTCCCGACCCCCCACCACCGTCGCATATCCTGTTTTCCCTATAAAGACCGTCTTCTTTCCCCCCCCCCTCCCCTTAAAAATATTTTTTAAATACTTCTTATTATCCTCTTTTCGACTCTATAAACCCACCCCCCCAGGGCCCAACGGGGAGTGGCAACCGCTCTATTAACCATTCGCCCCCTGTTCCCCAAATAATCAAAAAAACACTTTTTTGAAACCCTTTTTTTAAAATTCAAAAACGAAGATGGGAAAAATATTACCGAACATGCCTTTTTTTACTTATAATAGGCACTTCGTTGTTATCACCCTTTGTTGCAAACTTAAATTAGCAGCTTTTAAAACCCCACTAAGCGCTTCAGAACATATCACGATACCACGGAATTTATTTGTTGTGTGCTTGATATCATTTACATAAACGACCCACATATCTTTTTTTGGTCCCCTTTTTCCCCCACCTTTCAGCTACCATTCCTTTCCCTCACGCGCCCCTTTTCCAAATTCTATACTTTGTTTTCCCCATTTTGATCTCATGCCAAGCCTTTTTTCAAAAAACTTTCACAACTTTTCTACCGAATCAAACCATGTTTTCTCTCACCAAATCTCGTGTCGTCGCAATCCAACAATGCCCCCCCCCCCCCCCTTACATTACCATCCCATTTGCTTCCAATAAAACCCCTTATCCCCAAAAAAGGGATCTTAAAAACAAGCAAAAAAAATTTGTGAAAGGGGACAACCTTGACGAAAACCCCTTCCCATCTGAATCGACCCCCCAACCTCCCATTCCCTGCACACGCAAAATCCTCTTTATACTTTAAATTTGGCCCATATATAATTTCCCCCCCAAAACCCCTCCCCATTATTTCTTCCATAACTCTCCCTTCCACACTATCTATGCCGCCCCCCAAAATCAAAGGCAAACCCCCCCCCCCCAATCTTACTCTTTCTTCAAAAAACTTTAATCATACCGTGCCTTCAACATAGACTCCCGGGCCCCCTATTTTCCCCTTTTCAACACTTTTTCCCCGGACTTTTTTATTCTGTTGGCCCAAAAATCCCCTTTCCCAAAAATTTTTTTCCCCACAAATAAGAGATTGCCGATAATCTTTAACCGTTAATGGTCGCCTTTAGGAACTAGGACGACCACAGCAAAAATTTGTTGTTCCCTAAAACCCCCTCCCGCTTCATGATATTAATAAAATACCAAAAAAACCCCTTTAAAACGTTCCAATTTTTAAAATAAAAGTCGCTGGGGAACCCACATTCCTGGCGCCTTTCCCAATTGCGCCCCAGTAAAGCCCCCCCAATCTCACATCCGTTATCGGCCCTCCCAACATCAAACGTCAGTCCTCCATCTCACAAGCACAAAACCTAGATTACGCAATGCAATTTCACTTATTCCAACACTTTGCGTTTTTTAATTTAACCCCAAACATCAAAATACCCATCATACCCTCCGCATCGTCAACACCTGATTCACTCTATACCCCTGCTACCTACCGGACATTCAACCCATTAACCCATTGCTTTGCGACGTCTGTGTGATTCCTCAACACACACGCCCACGGCCGATCTCCCCCCAAAACCCCTTCGATTCCCCCCTTAAGCCTTTTCCCCCCAAACCCTTTTGTTTTGAAATTTTGTAGTTGCTCCCTTAAATTTGTTCAATTTCTGTAACAGGATAATTAGCATTTGCTTGTAATAGCAGTCGCGCAACTGCCCCCCCTAAAATCGTTGGAAAACCCTCGTAAAATGATTATATCTCCCCTGACAATATAAAAATTTCCCTTTAATTCGTTTTTTTTTCCACATTTCCCACCAATTAACCCAAGCCACATCTCCAGGGGGCTTCAACCACAAGGGCGTTCCCCCCAAAATGCCCAAAAAAAAACGGGGTTTCCTCTCTCTTCAATAATTTTTCATTAATTTCCAAAAAGACGGGGCCCCCCTAGGGACACCCCAATATTTCATCCATTACAACTCCTCTATGACCGAAAAAACACATTTTCACACTCCCCTCTCGCACTGTAACCCCCCACTAGACACGTACATTCATCTAATCTCGCCGCTAATCTCGTCTATTTAAAGTATGCTCCACTTGCCACCCCCCCCCCCACCATCCATTTAAACCCCCTACTTAATAAATCCCCCAGGAACCCCCAAACAACAACCCGCTCCTCGGGCTCCACATCTTTTCGTGTTTACAAATTCCAGTCTCCCCCCATTACGCTAATTTGGTAAATACGTAGTGTATACAATACATCTTTTACAAAAAGAGTTTTAAGTGTCATCTCCCCGGCCGGGCCCCTATACACCTACAAAAATTTTAGTACTTACCCCCAAAACCATCCACCACTCTCCCCTCCCCCCTTTCCTATGGGGGTATACAAACGGGCTATTTTCCTTTACCAAAAAGGCGAAGCCTCCTTTTTCCTCGTCGCATTTCCTATACACATCGTAACCATCTAATTCTAACTCATATCCAAATTTTGTAAATTGTGTTCTTGGGTAAAAACCACATCCCCCAAACTGACGCACCAAAAATTCATTAAACCACTTTTTGCTTCCGCTCAGATCTCAACCCTTAATATTTTTTGTCAAAAACCCTTAAAATCAATTAAGGGGGTTTTCCTTTGGGTTTAGGGATAGACTTTTGTTTTTACTTATACATTTTTCACCTCTATTCCTCTCCCCTTTTTTGGGAAAACACCTTGATAAACTCTTGTTTCGTGGATTCACTGTTCCCCTTTTCCTTTTTAACATCCCCCAAGAAATTTTTTTCCCCGGCCTTTTGGGAGGGGTTTTAAACACTCGTCTAGTCGGTGGGGTCGCAGTTTTCTTCGCGTCCCACCCTCCCCCTGATTGGGGTTTCTTTAGTATATCATATCACCTCCACTTCTGCTATATTTACCATCATACCATGCGACACCCCAGACTCAACTTTTATCGTCGCCTCACCATGATGCTCAACTGATCCCAAATTTGCACCCGGTTTTCCCAGGTTTACGATCGACTCTCTAACAAAAACATCCAGTGCCTTCATAAAGCGCCGCTCTCTCGTCCCCCATAGTGGGCAGGAGGGCTTTAAATACTTTATTTATATCCGTGATGGTGATTCTTTTCGCTTTTTGCATCCCCCAAAGCATTCTCCTGCGCTTTTTTCTACCTTTCACTCCAAGATGTCCGTTTTCGGACGGGGGGGCAAAGCTGTTCTCGTCCCCCCACTTCCTCGACCCCTTCCGGTTGTTGCTGTTGCGTATTTGGAGTTCCCCCGACGCTTCCCCACGTGCCCCTATGTGGTCATACATCCCCACAGCCCCACCGTACACGTTGCCCCCCCAAAGTTACATTATTAGTTCGAAATGCTTTTCAACAAATATAGGACGGATGGGATGGCGAAAAATCATTTTGACGAAAAATTCCCCCCAAACTCCCGCATAAGGTCCCGCGGCCCCCGACCCGCAGAGGCCATATGAAACCTACCATAAATTTCGTATTCATCTTTTATAACAAATTTTTTCGCCTCAAAAGGCACATTCCTTATTTTTAAACCCCTAGTAGTGTCGTGAACATATGTGAGTCTGTACAGCTGAAAGACGGCTATAAGGTTCTTTACTTACCACCCCCGCTTTTATAACATTTGCTGACGTCATTTTTAAAGAAGTCCCCTGTCGTCCCCCTTTAATGCTACACCCCATATCTCTTTATTTGCGAACCCTGGTATCACGGATAATCGCCCGGGAGTAAAAAGTCCATCGTGGGTCCGTGACGCCCCAAGGGTCAATCAACGCAAACAGTGTTGATGCGCCTGTAGCTCTGCAGGCCATGTTGGGAAAAAGGCCCGCGCCGTCCTCACTTTTCAATGGTTGTGACGAACTGATTAGCTCGCTGAAAAAAGAGGGGGTGCCGTGCACAACCGACTCCACCGAGGGCAGGGACGAAAAGTTTAAGATTGTTTCCTTGAGAGGTGCCCGGCTGGAAGGGTCAACATTGGTGAGGTAATGGGCCTCAACCTGTCTTTTTTGAAGTAAAAATAAAATTGTGTTATGGTTTAAAAGCGAGTTAATATTGTGTATGGTTTTAAGAGTATAAAATGTGATTTTAAGAGTGATTAATATTGGTATGGTTTAAAGGGATTAATATTGTGTATGGTTTAAGAGTGAGTTAAATTTTGTATGGTTTAAGAGTGGATAATATTGTGTTGGTTTAAAAGGTGGCTATTAATGTGTATAGCGAGTGACAGCAAATTTTTATTTTCTATGTCGTTGTAAGGGGAAAACGAAGCAAAGGTCTTTGAATGTATTTTTTTTTTTTTCGTAAAATACAAAGGGAACGACGCATTACAAATTGTTTTTATCGTGAATATGCTAGAGTAATTTGTTAACCATTTTAAATTTCTGTTTTTTGAAACATACTTTGAAATCGCCCAAAATTTTTTATGTATTAATATTATGGAGGGAAAAAACATCGAGGGTTTGCTTTAAATTTTTTTTTTAGGGGAAAGATTTAAAAAAAAAAAACAAAATAAGACCCTTGAAATTAAAAATTTTATTATTACTCAGTGTTTTTTTTTACTCGATGTTGTTTTTATTATAATACCTCAGGGAGAGCTAAAACAGATTTGACTTTAAAATTTTAAAGGAGCGTTGCCCATTTTTGCTGGATCAAAATCCCCCAACCGCACCAAAGGGACCTCACGTTTAAGGGGAACCGCAGAAAAAAACGATAATTAAAATGGCTCGTGCAGTGGGAGAAAAAAAAATGCCTTTGGGCAACAAACTGCCCAAATTTGGGCCAAACACAAAAAAGTTGATTAAGGGGGGCAGGGGAAACGATTTGCGGAAAAGGGAAAGGGAAAGGGGGTTAAGCCTCCACCCTTAATTTGTGCCCCACGTATTTGTAATGGGCGCGAAAGTGCCATTACGAAACTAAATTTGGGAAAAAAACGCGAGTACCCTGTCCACAAAAGGGCGTAGGGCGGCATCATGACGAGCTGCAAAAAATGGGCCACAAAACTCCGTATTAGCTTTGACTGGGGCAAAACCCCTACACAGAGTAAAAAAGGACTTGGGTAAAGGGGTTTTTGAAAAATTGATAAAGTTTAAATTTAAAAGGACTTTTATAAAGCTTGCACAGATCGCAACACGACTTTGTAAAACCCACATTCAGCGAAAAAAGGCTGGAAAGCCCCTAAACGAGCAAAAATTTCGTTAAAAACCCCAAACACGCGGGAAAAACTTGGGTTTAAAACACTAAACACTGCGACACATTGCTAAAGCAATAAACACAGCAAAAAAATTGCCAGGGGGTGGGAGTACGAAAATGTCCCCGAAATTTCTCTACCCGCTTTTTTATTCTCTTCCATTTGCATCAAAAGATTGATAAGGGCAAATTTTTTCCTGATTAAACCCCGTGGGTTCCCGCAGGAATACAGGGGGCCTTAGCTATGCCCGTGCCAAACATAAATGGGAGACTCTTGCTGCTCCAGCAAAGAAACCCCAGGGGCTGCACTAGCTCACAGTCAAGCTGGGATGGCCCGATCGCTTTAAAAGGTGCTTTCCAAAAATGCTCCCGGGCTGCAAACAAACAGATAGGGAGACTGGGCCCCTCTCCAGGCCCGTGAAACGCCCTCAATCCATCGACTTCCTCCCAAAAAGTTTTCCCCTTTCGGCAATGGGAACCCCGACTCGACCCTAAGACCCCACATTTTCGTGGCTCTGGCCTTGCGCCCCAATTCACACAGAATATATGTGTATTTGCAGCGAAGTGCAAGCAGACCAATACGGTCTACATGGTCTTAACTGTTCCAAAACCAAGGGCTGGCATGCAAGACACAATGAGGTCAACGATATCATAAAGAGAACCCTTGCTACAGCTGGATGCCCTGCCGAGAGGGAGCCACGATCACTTGCAGCAAACAATATCCACAACCCAGCAAACCGCCCCAACGGGATCACCATCTATCCTTGGAAGAATGGCAAGCTCTTAGCATGGGACTATACCTTTGTGTCCATACTGGCTGACACCTATATCCATCACAGTGTCGGGCGACGGGAGGAGCTGCCGACCACAGGGAGGAGTACAAGATCAGCAAGTACAGGGACATAAGCCAACAGTATCAATTTGTCCCAGTGGGATCAGAGACCTTGGGATCATGGGGAAAAAATGCCACGCGTTTTCTTAAAGAATTGGGTTCCAGACTCATCGACACCACCGGGGACCCAAGGACAGCCACTTTCATGTTCCAGCGCCTCAGCGTGGCCATCCAGAGGGGAAATGCTTGCTGCATACTTTGCTCGCGTCCGGCTTCGGAGGAGCTGGAGGAAATTCATGATCTTTAATACATTGTACCATTGTATTCATGTTCGTGTTTTCTGTAAGTGTATTCTGTTTATTAATAAATGTTCACATAAAATATAAATATAGGGGGTGGTAGGAGAAGAAAATATTCAAACAGCTCCGGGGAGAACCTTGAGTTTTCCCTGAGGTACGTTTATTGTCTTCTCTGAGGATGAGGGTCCCCAGTCCAGCTATAAAGGTGGTACTTCCCTTATATATATATATATTTAAATATATATATATATATATATATATATATATATATATATATATATATATATATATATATAATATATCCTCTGTGTATTTATTTCAGATTCACCTACCCTAATTACACTCGCCAATACATACAGCTGGACGTATAGCCATCCCTCCTCAGCTTCCAAAATTTCATCAACAGACGAAACAGTCTTGAATTCTAAGTTATCGTGAGTAAATCTTGGAGAATAACTCGCCACATGAAACACATTATCCACTTCATCAATATATTGACACTGTTGTACGAGGAACAGTACTGTGGCGCTGCCGGTCGAGGTTGATTGGTTGGTTGGCTAATGTGTTGTTAATTTTATCGACAACACGAGGGTCATTAAAACTACACTGAAAATGGTTGGTTTATGAATGGGAGGTTTAAAGCCTGTTTGCTACACGAGGGTCGTTTAATTAAGGTTACACCGTGACTAAGGTTGGTTAAAGGGGTTTAAAGCCTATCATTTACACAAGGGTCAGTAAGGTTGCACAGAGACTGGTTGGTTAATGGGGGATTTAAAAGCCTGTCTGCCACACGAGGGTCGTTAAGGAGACTGGATTATTATTATTATAATCAAGGGGGAAGCGCTAAACCCGGAGGATTATACAGCGTTAAGGAGACTGGAGACAACGCAGAAATTTGTTCGGAAGCTCGTGGTTTTGAGACTTCGAACGAGTATCTGAAATTCGAACCATACACAAAACGAATACTTGCCACATACCAACTAGATTCCAACCATATCACACAGAGGATAGAATGACTCCCACTATTTAAGTGAACAGAGTTTATTTAAAATTAACGTACAAGAGAATTTTCGTCTTAACAGCAAACTTACAGTCTCCCAATACTAACTCTGTTGGAATTCACAGATCATAAGACTGTTGTCGTCCATATGTATTCCCGAGGCATACCTTTTTTCAGATACGTTTTGTCCGTGGTGTACTTTTGTTTAATGCCTTGTTTATTAATAAATAAAATGCAAATAAATATGCGTGAACACGTCAGTTAGGTACTAGGTCTAATTTTTTTTAGTCTATGTCTCGTCTTGGGATCCGCCTCTTAGTCTATTTTTTCTTCAGCATAAAGTGCTTTAACATCAATGGTTATTAGCACCGTTCAGTTTGCTGTCTTAGGTTTGAATTCCATCGACTTCATGCGGGCTGTATGTCACCTGCGCATCACCAGTTAAGAATATTTTAATCAATAAAAGAGAGATAATAATAAACCCTCAGCGAGAGATATACATCTCTTTGTGTATATACACAGAGAGATACGCACCTCAGTGTAAATACACTGAGAAACACGCATCTTTGTATGTAATCTTTCTCAACTTGCATTGTTGAATGGCTGCTGATATTAAAAAATGCATTTGCCTTAAACGGAGCAAGAAGTGGAGCCCCGGTGTGTGGTGAGTTTGGGATTTTAAAAAAACTGTAGGAAACCCAATTATATAAAACAGCGAGGTTGCTCACTGGTATACATGTCTAGTATAAAATCCCAAAAAGGGGAATCAAATCTCATTGAATCAATTACCACTGGCGCTTGATCGTAATGGCTTAGTGCCCCCCATGTTTATAATAATAATAAAAATTAAAAATGCAAATTTAATTAATAAAAAATTAATAAGAAAATTAAAATAAAACTCCCTTTAAATGATTTTCCTACGTTACTTGCCCCCATTTTCAGGATAAAGTGTCTTCCACGTCTTAAAGCCCATAGAGGAAAACTACGATCACGTAAATTTTTTTACTTTTATTTCGTAAAAAAACAACACTTATTAGGATGTTTGAAATACCATAAATTTGTGTATTTTTTAATATTTTAAACTCGTATAGCGTCCATAAGCAAACAATCACTTCAGAAAAACGGCTTGCAATCCAAAGAGGAAATGGGCGTCAAATTTAAAAAATATTAAGTCGACAGAGCCGCGGGTCAAGTTAAAAGTGACTTAGGATTTTTTGTACAAAATATGAATTTAAAAACGAAAAAAATTTTTTTATTTTTTGGAAATTATTTTTTTAACCTGGAAATCAAGTTTTTAAAAAAACAATTTTTAAAAGCTTCCTAATTATAAAAGTATAATGTGCATGTTAATAAAAAAGCGATTCTCCCGCCCCTATTTTTTAAAACACCCAAAAACCAAAATTCCCACGTGATAAACCAGCTATCTGTTCATACAAGCCATCTATTCACGTGTTAAACAAGTATCTATCCCAATGCTATACACAGCACCAAACCATCTATTTACTTCACTTGGTTTTCCGTGGCGTTATCAGCGAGGACTTAAAGTGAGATATCCGGGGGCGCTCACGCGGGAAAAAGCCCCACGACACATCATAGTTATAAATAAAGCTTTGCCGCTCGTTTTAATGGTGTCGTAGTCGCTACAGTTATTCTGGGGAGGGGCTTGTTGGGGGTTCTTACGTGTGTCGGGTCGGCTGGTTTTCCCTATAAGCGATGTCCCATGGGAAAGAAAGGAAAATTGGAAATTTGGTTTAAATTTAAGGGGTTGTGGGGTTTTGAAAGTGGGTTGTTAAGGTAGTTTTGGGGGGTATGAGGTAGTGTGTGGATTGTGTGAGGTAGTTGTGGGTTGTATGGGGGTATAGTTTTTTGTATGAGGTATATGGGGGTTGTATGGGTAGTAGTAGGTTGTTTGGGGTAATGGGTTGTGTGGGTAGTTGTGGATTGATGGGGGTAGTATGGGGGTTTGTATGAGGTAGTATTGGATTGTGTGAGGTAGTATGGGGATTTTTGGGGGGGGTATATGTGGACTGTATAGGTAGTTTTGGGGGGTTGTTGAGGATTTTGGGGGTTGTTTTGGGGAGTTTGGGGGTTTTTTGGGGGGAAGACAATAGTGGGTTGTATGGGGTGTTTTGGGGATTTTTGGTGAGGAAAGTATGTGGATTGGTGGGGTTGATGTGGAATGGTTTTGGGGTGTATGGGGGTTGTAAAAGGTAGTTTTGGGGTTGTATGAGACAGTATGTGGGTTGTAGAGGATGTGGGTTTTATGGGTAGTATGTTTATTTTCTATGGGGTAGATGTGGGCTGTATAAAGACAGTAGTGGGTTGTATAAAAGTATTGGGTTGTAGAGGGTGTATGTGGGATGTATTGGGTTGTATGAGACAGTATGTGGATTGTATTGTGGAAAATAGTTATTTTCCGAAAATGTGTTTTTGTTGTAAATTAAAACTATTGTATTAAAAAAATTATTTTATCGAAAAGGGGAAGCCCTGCGCCGAACAGAGGAGATCGCTTTGTTGTTTAAATTGGACAAAAAACTTAGGAATAACGGAAAAATTTTTCGTCGCTAGGGTTAAAATTGGGTGACACTTTTCAAATAGGAGCCAAAATTGTTGGATGTGCATCCTCAAAATTGAGTTAGGGGACGACGGGACAAACAGCTCCAGGAACCTCAGTTTAAGTCCTAAATTTGTATTATAATTCTGGCCGCATTATCTTCATGTTTTTGGTTAGAATGAGGTTTTTGATATGTACACTTAATCTCCGTCAATTGGTAGTGATATTAAGATATTTTTTCTCCTTCTTTTTTATAAAAGGTATATATAAATCATTTTTTTAATTTTAAATTATACGTCCACAAACATATATTTCCGAATTCCTGGTGAGCTATTTCATTTGTAATTAAAAATCAGAGCAACTTGTGGATATGACATTGTAGGTACGAAGGGGGCTTTTTTTTGCGCCCTTTAGGGTGTCCAAAAATTTTCCTATTTGTTTAAGTAAACTTTGATAAAAAATAATTACTGTGTTACCATTTCCCGGTTATGTACATTAGGGTTTACACCCAGATAAATGAAATTTTTCAAGTTGAGACGTATGGGGGTTTTTGTATGGGGTTATGGTTATTGAGGTGTATGTAGGTTGTATGAGACAGTTGGGGGTTGTATGGACGTTGTGGGTTGTAGAGACAATTTATTGGGGGTTGTATGAGACAGTATGTGGGTTGTTGAGACAGTAGGGGGTTGTATGAACGTAAGGGGTTTGTTTAGGAAAGTATATGGGTTGTATGAGACAGTATGGGGGTTTGTAGAACTTTTTGGGGGTTGTATGAGACAGATGTGGGTTGTATGAGGCAGTATGGGGGTTTGTTGAACAGATTAGGTTGCATGAAAAAGTAGTGGGTTTATGAACAGTATGTGGTTTGTATGAGACAGTATTTAGGTTGAGAGACATTTTTGGGTTGTTGAGACGTATGTGGGTTGTAAAGACGATTGGTTTTTTTGAGACAGTATGTGGGTTGTATGAGACAGTATGTGGGTTGTATGAGACAGTATGTGGGTTGTATGAGACAGTATGTGGGTTGTATGAGACAGTATGTGGGTTTTATGAGACATATGTGGTTGTATGAGACAGTTTTGGGGGTTGTTGAACGATGGGGTTGTATGAGACGATGGGGGTTGTATGAACAGTAGGGGGTTGTAGGACAGTATGGGTTGTAATTAAGACGTATGTGGGTTTATGAGACAAAATGGGGGGTTTTTTAAGACGTTGTGGTTGATGAGAAGTATATGGGTTGTATGAGACAGTATGTGGGTTGTATGAGACAGTATGTGGGTTGTATGAGACAGTATGTGGGTTGTATGAGACAGTATGTGGGTTGTATGAGACAGTATGTGGGTTTTTGGACGTATGGGGGTTGTATGAGACATATGGGGTTGTATGGGGGACAGTATGGGGGTTGTAGAGACGTATGTGGGTTGTATGAGCAGTTTTGGGGGTTTTTGTTTGAGACGAGGGGGTTGTATGAGATATGTGGGTTGTTTAGACGTATTGGGTTATTGAAAACAGTATGTGGGTTGTAGAGACGGGTTTGGGTTGTAGCATCCAATTTTATGGTAAAAAGTTAAAAAGGGCTCTACGGGCGAATTAAAAAATGAAAAATTCTTCAAAAATTTCCCCCTACGCAACCACTGCCCGCCCGGGGAGGGTAGCTTAAACCCCTATTTTTTTTTTTTTAAATAAAGGGGGAAAAACGGGGAAACCCATAAAACCGAAAAAAAACCTAAACCTTCTTTTCTAGATTACCCACTTAAAAAGTTTAAGCGATATAGAGGTGTTTTTAAAGTAGTGCCCCGGAAAAGGTCTGGAGTTTTTAAATATAAATGGAAAAATGGAACTTAGACTTTTTTCAAGAAATTCAAATCTTTGTTATGTAATTTTTCCCGGGGAGAGAAAAGTTTACACCAATCAGGGTAAACTTTTTAGCAAAAACAGGGAAACCACCCCCTGTTTGTTTAATAAAGTGAGAAAAACTGGGACTTGCACCGGCCATAACAGGCGAATCTTCCATTAGGGAAAATAAACAGCATGAAAGTTTGAAACAAGCAGAAGAGGCATTACCCAGTTATTACACCGAAAACTAAAAATGAAAATTTCTAACCAATTGCTGGAATTTTCTCCCCCGTAAGATCTCGGTTGTATACTCAACGCCGTTCAAATAGACCCTAAAATTACTGTACGGGTTGAAATGACCATTTGAAAAAAATAATTCGTAAATTTTACACACAGTAAGACACAACAATTCCCAAAGTTTTGAAGACAATCGAAAAAAGGGCTTTTTCCAAAACTGTATGGAAACGTATCAAATTTTAGCCTATTAAACTGACAAAAGGCGCCAGTATGCCCCAAAAACTCGGAACTGTCTCTAAGTCTGTAAACCCGTGATGAAAGTGTGAAGGTAAACCCAAAGAGGGGTTGTCAAGTTATGGACGAAATTTTCCCAAAGAAATATTAAAAAAAAAATACACACCACAAAAAAAGGGGAAAAGAGAGTAAAAAAGAGGAGGGGAGGAGAGGGGAGAAGAGAGAGAGAGAGAGAAGGGGAAGAGAGAAAGAGGGGGGAGGGGAGAAAAGAAGAGAAGAGAGACCCTCCCCTTTTTTCCCGCAGCAAAAAACTGTCAAAGTTATCAAGGTTTTTAGGCATGATTTTTCCTATTCGGGTACTCCGTTCCTGGGACACTCGTCCTGGATGAGCAAAATTTGTTCTGGGTCGTTAACGGCTTCCATTGGGGTTTGCAGATCCTTCCCGCTTTCCTGGTCCCCTCAGGGGTGGGTCGCTGAAAAGTTTATTGGTTAGGGTTTGGAACAGTCGACTACCGAAGGGCATTTAAAACTAATCTCTGCTGTGCATCCCCACTCATATTAATCTGTTTATGATAAAAGCTAAACCCATGCGGGTCATTCACACGAAGGGGTGGGGGAAAACTTTTCCCTTGTTTTGAAAACTTTTAGTGTATATACACTGGGTTTGTTTCACTGTGTATACTATTTACATAATTACTGGTTTATGTTTAAATTTTTTTATTGTGGGTTTTTTTCCTGTATTTACTAAATCGCAAAAAAAAAACGACAACAACTAAGCAGGGAATACAGTCAATTTTTACATGTTATAAAAGATGAAAAATAAAAAATCTAAACCCTGGTTCTTCCCTTTTGGGTTCAGAGTGATCTGTCAATGGCCGATCGACCCAAACGTGTCATTACCTTCCCCCTCTTGTGGGTGTTTTTGTGATCTGAAGATATTGGGCGACCACCAAAACTTTCAAATGTTCACTTACCCTCAATGTGGAGAAACCCTTTCTTTGGGGTTTTTTTTTATATGGCGATTGTGGTCCGCAGGAAAAGGGGATGTGCCCCTAATACCGGCCCTTTTCACGTGACGGGCCTCTAATATGTATGTTTTTATACTCAGAAATTACTATAAAAAACCTGACCAGAACGTGGAAAAATAATACCACATTACAGAAATATTAAAACAGAACATGTGTGTATATGTGTGAAAAAAAAAACCGCCACATGTTTTCTCATCTGTTATTTTTCCACTGAATTTCCGTGTATTCCGTGTTTTAAATTTTTTTCATTCATTAGAGGTTTGCCGGTACTTTCCCCCCGGGTTTTTCTCCCTATGGTGACCCGGGTTCCGTTGAAAAATCCCCCTATTGGAAATTGGTCCACATTCCCACCATGCGGCCTTCACCATGATTTTCTACCCCCACAAGCGGGAAATGGAAGAGGTACATAGTTCGTCTGAGTCGTCACACCTACGGGAAATTATTTTTTTTTTTTTAAAACAAATCAATTTTACAATAAGAGTTATTAAAAAAACAAAAAAAAAAGGGCACAATACATGACTGGAAAGATACAAAATAACCGCACATAGAAGAGAGGAGCTTACGAGCGTTTTGGTCCCACTTGGACCATTTACAAAGTCACACTTGTAAATGGTCCAATCGGGGCCGAAAAAGTCGCCCTAAGTCCTCTTTCTTTGCGGGTTATTTGTGTAAGAGTTATTTTTCCTACTCAGGTTTTTTTCAAATCCGACCCTATCTAAGGAAAACTACCTCCCCCAGGGTGCGACCATACCCGCCCGCTAACACTCAGGACCTATTTTTGCTAAAGGGAACAGGAGAGGGAGGTCTAAAGGGAAAAATGCCCACGCCTCCACTGCACCAGGTACGAACCCGGACATCAGGTGTGAATGGTAACCCCACCAACCCAACCACGGGGGAAAATTGTAAAATTTTAAAATTTTCATATCATTTACAGGATAAAGCTGTTATCCAAAAACCTTATTCCCGTTTGTCCCGTCTAAGGTTTTTGGGGTCTATCCAAACATGATTTGATTTTAATTTTTGCTCTCGAAGTGGCTAGCTTTGGTCACCCCTATTCCATATGTAGACAGTAAGAATATATATACTAAAAAGGGTTTAACTAGGCCCCAAATGGGGTTGACAGGAATGCTCTGGGTATTACTTACAACATAAGTTTTTTATGCAAATAAATTTAGGTACTTGTTTCAAATTTCGGTACTTTTTTTTCACTAAATTTGTAAACTTGGGCATATCATTAGGTTAGTACATTTTTAATTCCTCATAAATGGGCAGTCAGGCATATAGTGTTCAATAAGTGACCATAAAGCGGACTGCATGTTTTACAACACGCTTGATCATCTTCCCCAAAAGATGTACTCGTAGCTATAAGTACTGTCACTGCAACCAAGCTTAAGTCTGGCTACTGAAACATTCGTTAGTATGTTTACATTGAAAATTGCTCCATCAACGTGTTTCTTTAATTTTATATTCTCTTAATTATAAATGTACTCAGGATTCTCACTCCATTCCACTGGCACTGAGATTCATTATTTATCTCCTAATTCTACTGCTAACATTTAACAATGACAGAACAATGGTATATTTGACTACTTCTTTCAAGTGTTTGAAACTCAGTTATGTATTTACTGCAAGGTTAACAGGAGCAGTAGGGGTAATGGAACTTCCTGATATGTATCAGCTCTGCAGTGATTGAATCTGTGTTCCACAGAGGTGAGAGGAGCACGGTACCACAGAGTTATATGCCACTGAGCACTCTTTTCCAATACTTCGTCATCGGGTCATTGCCAAACGCATCAGGTAATGACAGTTATAGGAACATTTAGTAATCGAAAAATCAACGGTAGCATTAATACAGTAACGAGGGACGTTCCCAGGAGAGTTGGTGCTGGCTCAGAGATGCTTCAAGAACCTATCCGTGAGGATTTATTACATTCACGGGGAAGGGCGGGAGGAATTGAACCCTGTATATCACACAGTGCCTGGGAGGTAATCAAATTCGACCTAAGGAGAAAGTAACTCCATTTCCTCGGATCAAGAGCCCTTCAGCCCTTCAAGGCAACATCTCCCCCTCCCCCCACAACTGAAGGAGGAGAGGTGCCAGCCTTACTGTAACATTCCCAAAAGACGGCAGCCATTACCTGTGGAAACTCGTATTCACTGAAATTTCTCCCAAAAGCCAATAATAAATAAGAATCCAGCGACTTGTAAACCACTAAATAATCATAGCAGCTAAGATTCTTACGTTCATGGGCCGAGTAATAGAGAAAAGTTAGCTTAAAATAATGAAACACTATTTCAGCAAGTGTTTGGGACAAACTGACATACAAATCTTTTACCTCCATGGAAGACTCACCTTGTTTGAAGGGCACGTGACTATGTCCAATAAACAACCAGGAGAACATGGTGTCGTCAGACTCAAAGTCAAAGGAATAGAAGAAAGTTTTGTTGGTGTACTCGGCGTGGTGGAGGGCCGTCTTCCAGGCTCCTGCCTTCAAGAACATCACTCCTGTCATCTGTCATACAAAAATGTAATGCCACCGTTAGGAAAATCTTGTGGTAAATTTATTGCGAAACTGATTAAGTAAATTAAAGAAAACGCAAATAATAATATATCATTATATTTGAATTTAAAAAAACTACAAAAGAACATAAAAAAAAATATTATTTATAAATACACATTAAAATTGAAAATATATTCACGAGAGTGTCAAAAGATAAAATGATTAAAAGACAATTTGAATCTAATGAAAACTTGCTGCTACAGTTTAAAAATAATTTAACGTAGCTAAAAATATTTAGCATTTTAAAAAGTCAGTTCGTTACAATCGCATTTAATCTTGTTTTATCGAAATAAACAAATGAAAAAAAAAAAAAAAAAAACGAAAAAAAATCCTACAGAATAGCTGAGTTGGCCCCTTGTTGGGTTTGTCTGAAAACAAGGTAAGAGTTTGATTAATGCGTTAAGCCCTAAACTGTACTAGAAGCACTTTAACTTGGGAAAACTTTATTTAAAACAAATTTGGTGGTTAAAATCTCTCGCGTGAAAAAACACTACCAAACTGATTTTCAAAAAGGCAGAGCAAGTTGTATCAAGGAAGTATAGGGTTGAGGGAAATGTAATTGAATCAAGCTTATAATAATAGTTTGGAGTTAAGGTTAAGAAATTTTTGAAAAATTTAATCAAGGAGTACATAGCTTAAATAGAAAAATATATATATTATAAAATTATATATATTATATATATATATATATATATATAATATATATATATATATAAATTTATATATATATATATATATATATATATATTTTATTATCAAACTGAACGATTCCCACCAAGGCAGGGTGGCCCCGAAAAAGAAAAACTCTCACCATCATTCATTTCCATCACTGTCTTGCCAGAAGGGTGCTTTAAAACTACAGTTTTTAAACTGAAACCCATTAACACCCCTCCTTCAGAGGGGCAGGCACGACTTCCCATCTCCCAGGACTCAAGTCCGGCCTGCCGGTTTCCCCCTGAACCCCTTCATAAATGTTACTTTGCTCACACTTAAAACAGCACGTCAAGTTTTAAAAAACCCATTTGTCTCCATTCACTCCTATCAAACACGCTCACGCATGCCTGCTGGAAGTCCAAGCCCCTCGCACACAAAACCCCCTTTTACCCCCTCCCTCCAACCTTTCCTAGGCCGACCCCTACCCCGCCTTCCTTCCACTACAGACTGATACACTCTTGAAGTCATTTTTTGTTTCGCTCCATTCTCTCCACATGTCCGAACCACCTCAACAACCCTTCCTCAGCCCCCTGGACAACAGTTTTGGTAATCCCGCACCCCTCCTAACTTCCAAACTACGAATTCTCTCATTATATTCACACCACACATTGCTCTCAGACATGACATCTCCACTGCCTCCAGCCTTCTCCTCCCCTGAACATTCATCACCCATGCTTCACACCCATATAAGAGCGTTGGTAAAACTATACTCTCATACTTTCCCCCCTCTTTGCCTCCAAGGACAAAGTTCTTTTTCTCCATAGGGCTCCTAAGTGCACCACTCACCCTTTTCCCCTCATCAATTCTATGTTCACCTCATCTTTCATAGACCCATCCGCTGACACGTCCACTCCCAAATATCTGAATACATTCACCTCCTCCATATCTCTCTCCCTCCAATCTGATATCCAATCTTTCATCACCTAATCTTTTTGTTATCCTCATAACCTTACTCTTTTCCCGTATTCACTTTCAATTTCCTCTTTTGCACACCCTACCATATTCATCCACCAATCTCTGCAACCTTTTCTTCAGAAACCCAAGAGCACAGTGTCATCAGCAAAGAGCAACTGTCATAACTCCCACTTTATGTGTGATTCTTTATCTTTTAACTCCACGCCTCTTGCCAAGACCCTCGCATTTACTTCTCTTACAACCCCATCTATAAATATATTAAACAACCACGGTGGCATCACACATCCTTGTCTAAGGCCTACTTTTACTGGGAAATAATTTCCCTCTTTCCTACATACTCTAACTTGAGCCTCACTATCCTCGTAAAAACTCTTCACTGCTTTCAGTAACCTACCTTCTGTACCATACATCTGCAACATCTGCCACATTGCCCCCCTATCCACCCTGTCATACGCCTTTTCCAAATCCATAAATGCCACAAAGACCTCTTTAGCCTTATCTAAATACTGTTCACTTATATGTTTCACTGTAAACACCTGGTCCACACACCCCCTACCTTTCCTAAAGCCTCCTTGTTCATCTGCTATCCTATTCTCCGTCTTACTCTTAATTCTTTCAATAATAACTCTACCATACACTTTACCAGGTATACTCAACAGACTTATCCCCCTATAATTTTTGCACTCTCTTTTATCCCCTTTGCCTTTATACAAAGGAACTATGCATGCTATCTGCCAATCCCTAGGTACCTTACCCTCTTCCATACATTTATTAAATAATTGCACCAACCACTCCAAAACTATATCCTCACCTGCTTTTAACATTTCTGTCTTTATCCCATCAAACCCGGCTGCCGTACCCCCTTTCATTTTACCTACTGCCTCACGAACTTCCCCCACACTCACAACTGGCTCTTCCTCACTCCTACAAGATGTTGTTCCTCCTTGCCCTATACACGAAATCACACCTTCCCTATCTTCATCACATTTAACAATTCCTCAAAATATTCCCCCCATTTCCCATACCTCAACCTCCTTTTAATAACTCTCCCTCCTTTTTTTAAAATGACAAATCCATTTGTTCCTAGGTTTTCTTAACTTGTAACTCATCCCCCAAAACTTTTTCTTTTTTTAAAACAAAATTTTTTTGAAAAATCTCACCCACTCTCTCTTTTTGCTCTCTTTTACTTTGCTTAAAACCACTCTCTTAACCTCTCCTTTTTCTCCCAAAATACCTTTTCCCCTCCTTGTCACTTCACTTTGAAAAACTTTCCATATCTAACTTTTTTCCCTTACTACTCTTTTTACTCATCATTCCCCAATCGCTCCTCTTCCCTCCCGACCCCCCCCCCTTTTTTTTAAACCACAAACTTCTGCTCACTCTAAAACCTCATTTTTAAACCCCAAACCCCATATCTTCACCCCTTCCCTATGCTCTCTTACCCTTTCTATCCTCCAATAGTTTATAATCTTCCCTAACGCCCTCTTTAGTTTAAACCTTCACCTCTTCTTCCCTGTTTTGCTCTATTCTTTGTCCCCCAATTTCCTTTTAAATTATTACTAAACAAAATTCTATAATCTTGGCCCCTTATACACGACCCAAATCCTACCAACCTTTTATTCCAATACTAATCCTACTACTCTTCATTTCGCCCTTTCTCTTTCTTTAAATATTTTATCTCTTTTTCTTAAAAAAAGTTTTAAATAACTAAATCCCCTTTTCTTACAAATTAATAAAAGGGTCCCTTTATCATTTCCCTCCCCCAAACTTACCTACCTACCCCTCTAAAAGTTTTTTCCTTTTTTAATTCACCCCACCACATTTACTCCCATTTGGTTCAAAGGCTCCTATACAACTAAACACTCCCAAAATCCTTCCTCCCCCCGCCCCCTTTCCAGGGCCACCAAAACCCATTCCGATAAAATTTCTTTAACCCCAAAAAACAAATTTACAAATCAATTTTTTTCTCTTCCCTACTGACATTTAAAAACCTCCCCTTTCCGCAACTTCATTTTCCGAAACCCAACCACCCCCGAAAACCCCCTACCCCCCTTTTGTTTCGTTAGGGCCAGGACACCAATTTCTTTTCATTCATAACATCAGAAACATCTGTTTCTTGTCATCCCCCCTACACCACGCACATTCAGCATCCAGTTTTTATAAAGTTTTTCTTTTTCTCTTTTTTGAAATGTCTACAGGGGGGGGGGGGGTTTACTACCCCATTGCCCCCGGGCTTTTTTAAGTCGCCTCATACGAAAACGCATGGCTTACGGGGGAAAATTCTTTCCACTTCCCCATGGACAATAGAAGAAAAAAAGAGAACAAGGCTTTTTTAAAAAAGGGAAAAAAAACCTAGATTTAGTAATTATATGCATGTGCGTGTCTTGAAGTGTGCCAAATTTTAATTTTGGAGTGCAAGATATCCCTGTTATCAGCGTGTTTAGAACAAAAAAAAAACCAGAAAAATCCTCCATCATGCAAAACAGTTACGGTTTCGTTTCACAGAATAATAAGGGTGAAAAAGTTTTAAAATATAACTTACTCAAAGAGTCCCGGAAAGCAGCTCGAAATCTCCCAAGTCAGTTTTCAATTAACTCTCATCATTGATCTGCGATGCTGCCGGGGGTGTCAACGACACCTGTCAAGTATCACAACTGAGACTTAGTGGGACCCTCTGTGTGTTGTGTGTGTGGTGTGTGTGTTGTGTGTGTTGGTGTGTGTGTGTGTGTGTTTTGGGGTGTGTGTGTGTGTGGTTTACCACCTAGTTTTACTCACCTATTGAGGTTGCGGGGGCGAGTCCGGCCCTGGCCCCCCCTTTCCCCTATCGCTTAGGTCACTCTCCCTGAGCCGTGAGCTTTATCGTACTCTGCCCTTTAAAACTATTTTTGGATCCTGCCTCCACTACATCGCTTCCCAAACATTCCACTTACGATACCTGTGGGGGAAGAAAACTTCCTAAAATCCCTGTGATTCATCTGTGTCTTTAGCTTCCAACTGTTCCCCTTGTTACGTTTCCAATTCTGGAACATCCGTTTTTGTCCACCCGTCATTCCTTCAGACAATTCCATCATCCATTTAAAGGTTTCCCTGCAGTTCTCTGTCCCACTGAACCCCGTTAGGTATTCCTCATTCCTGTGCAGTCCCCTTTCTTGTAGTTTTGGGTTTTTCGTCCGCCCTTTCCGCTTCTCCCCCCACTTGTCTCTACTGTGTATTCGAAGCTTTCAACCAATGGTCACTGGCCCCAAGGGGGGCTTTTCATATGTGTGTCCTCGATATCTGACTCTGAAAGGTGTGTGTTGTGTGTGTGTGTGTGTGTGTGTGTGTGTGTGGGATGTGGGTGTGTACTCACCTATTTGTACTCACCTATTTGTGGTTGAAGGGGTCGAGTCTAACTCCTGGCCCCGCTCTTTACTGATTGCTACTAGGTCCCCCCTCTCCCGCTCCATGAGCTTTTACTCCCCGCCTTTAAAAATAGTAGGTTTTCCCCCCCCCCACTACTTCACTTCTAGGCTATTCACCGGGGTTGACTACTCTGTCTAAGAAAAACTTCCTAACACCCTTTGATTTCTGAGTCTTTAAATTCCAATTATGACCCCTTGTGTCTGTGTCCCCTCTCTGGAACACCCGCTTTGTCCACCTCGTCTATTCCGCGCAGTTTTTTATATGTCGTTATCATGTCTCCCCTGACCCTCCTGGCCTCAGTGTCGTCAGGCCGATTTCCTCAACCTTTCTTCGTAGGACAATCCCCGTAGCTCTGGGACTAGTCTTGTTGCAAACCTTTGCACTTTCTCTAATTTCTTGACGTGCTTGACTAGGTGTGGATTCCAAACTGGTGCTGCATACTCCAGTATGGGCCTGACGTAAATGGTATACAGAGTCTTGAACGACTCCTTACTGAGGTATCGGAACGCTATCCGTAGGTTTGCCAGGCGCCCGTATGCTGCAGCAGTTATCTGATTGATGTGCGCCTCAGGAGATATGCTCGGTGTTATACTCACCCCCAGATCTTTTTCCTTGAGTGAGGTTTGCAGACTTTGGCCATCTAAATTGTATTGTGTTGTGGTGTGTGTGTGCCCAATCTTGTAGTTCATATGTTATGTTAAAATGCTATTAGCGACCTACACAAATCATGGTTAGTTCAGGTTTATTGTCGAGTATGTAATGTGAAGTGTTTGCTGAACAAGATCGAGTATGAAGAACACAAATGGGAGGCATGTGGAGACCTCAACATGTTAGGATTCCTGCTGCGGATGCAAGGTTGGGTACATTCACCATCACTGCTTTCCGCCATTATGTAACAGTAGAGCAGGTGGCAAGTACTATGTCAGGAGAGAATGTCATGTTAGAGAGGGAATAATTCCTGGTGTATGCAATATACAAAAATATTCTCGTCTCCAAATATTGCCTGACATTTTGTAGTAGTCCATCAAAGCATTAGCTTATGAATGCGATGCCTTGAAACATATTCACTTAATGACCTTAAAAAAAATATCTGAAGCCTAAAATAAAGCTGGTATGTATTAATGAGACCAGAGAACAGGCGGATGTTTGCAGCTAAACAGTTGGAGAACAGAATGACTGCTGTTAAAAAAAAGTGTTTGATAAGCATGTCACTTTATATATATTTTTAATTTTATATTAGGCGCTAAACTTATGTGGATCATTGAGCACAGGACATGGTGAAGGTTTGATCCTCCGTCTGCTGATCGCGAAGCACTCTCTTCCTATCTGTACTTAACTAGATCTTCACGTCAGCTTTTAGTGCATGGGTTTGTAAGGATCGACAAGAATGAAAACTTCAAAGAGAAGGTTGAATTTTTGATTAAGCAGTAGAAGAAACTAAGAGCAGAACGCCCCTCGGATTTTAATGTTTACCCTCACACCTGGTTCTTTTCAGACCAACATTGGGAAACGTGACTGACGAGCACTGGGAACCTTCTTATCAGTAGATTCAGATCATGGGAAGGTGGGTTGAAACCATGATGGGTGACTATATCTGGCGTTTGAATCGAGAGGAATATAATTAGAGAAAAATGTTCAAATGTGTGTTTTTAAGCAAGATTGTAAGACGATCTGGAATGTCAGTACATGTCTTGCATTATCCTGACAAATTTTTCATGTAACAAGAATATGGATTCCTAATATGTGACGTTACTGTAGATGTAACAGAAGAAAAACTAGGCTCATTTTCTTCTGGGAATTAGCATCATCACAAAATATATATATATATATATATATATATATATATATATATATATATATTTTTATATATATATATATATATATATATATATATATATTTTAATATATATATTATAATATATATATATATATATAATATTTTTATATATATATATATTATATATATATATATATATATATATATATATATAAACTAAACATGACTTTTGCAAAAAAAAAAAGTTACGCAGTGAAATACAGTGAAATTTTTTTTTTTTAGAACAAAATATATACTTACCAAAGGCGCCGAGAATATCATCAATCATGTCAGTGGGGTAAGTATTCTGTATCATTGGTCTTGTGATTCGCTACGAGTTATTCGTTTTACAAAACTACAAAGGGGCCGGAGAAAGAAACTATAATGTATATAAATAACTGCGATCATTAGCATAAATATTAATAACAATTTAAACTTTTAAAAAGATGCTTATAATGTCAATATTAGGAATATAACTGTAGTATAAACATTACTTTCTCCTCTTAATAATAATAATTATTTATTTTAATTATAATAGTAATGATATTTTTTAATTGTTTATCAACAATATGGTGGAAGTGTATATATATGATATATATATATATATATATTTATATATAATATATATTGATATAATATATATATATATATTATTATATCATTATATATATATTAAGCAAATTATCGCAAAACCAAGCGGAACCATTATAAGATGCCAAATCAACCACGGGGGCCAGTAGAGCTATCCCCTCAAGGAAGGTTCCTTATGGTTGTGAGGGGGCTTTGATTTAGTGAATTGGGATCTTGCTCCAGTTCCTCGAATAAGCCTGAAAGCCTTCACATCCCCCCCCCAGGCGCTGTATTAATCCTCGGGTTTAGCGCTTCCCCCTTGTTTATAATAATAATAATAGTAGAGCTATCATTGTATCCCTTCAGTGGTATATATACACCGGGAGTGGGGCGTAGTTTTCAGTGTATTTACACTGAGATTTGTTTTATTCCCTCTATCGTAGGGTTTTTAAATTATTCTTCACTGGTAGTGGAACTAGTTAATGCAGCCTAAGTTGTTCAAAATATAGCCAAATATAAATTGTATATGATTAGTCAAATTGTACTATCATTTCATAGTAGTAGTAATAATGCTACTATGAAACTGATGTTGCTAATTATTTTATTGGTAAATCAATTATTAATATAAGTAGAATAGCAAATATAACTATTAAAAATACATTGAGAAAAATAAACAATCATTGCAGCTTATCTGAATAATATTAATAATAATAATAATATTTAATAATTTATAATAATTTTTCTAACAGCTCTGTGTTATTACTAATGAGAATGGGGACACCTTTGAAGTGACATGGGATATGTTTACTTTACAACACAGTTAATCTTAAAGTCAATGTATCACAATGCCAAGACACAAAAACTGTGAAAGGCCTCACTCATTACGCAAGTTGAGCAGTAAACAAGTGAAGGCGTCTTTTTTTTATAGGGTCCTCCATACAGCCCATGTATTAGAAGACAAAGCTTAGAGAAAGTAAGATAAAGCATTTGTAAGCATTGTAGAAATGATAATGTAGCTAGCAATGGTTAGTACCAGGGTTCTTGATCTCCTAGGAAATGTACACCACATCTACATCAGAAATAGATATATTTATATATATATATATTTATATATTTATATCTATATATAAATATATATATATCATTTATATATATATATATATATATATATATATATATGCAGTAGATCGCGAACTGATTAAGGACAGAAGAAATATGGAAGAACTATTCAGGAACACAAAGGATACTAGAGAAGATTTTCTCACAGCATCTTCACAGCCAAGGAGTGTTAGTGAGTATTAGATAAACTAGAGTGAGAAGTAAATGAGTCACTTGATGGCATTTCGATACTCTGATAATGTGGTTGAGTTCAGTCGAAACAAGTGGAAATTAATGAGACTCCTGAACAGGGTATAAAGGAAACCTAAGACAACTTAAGAATGGAAGGGAAAAATCCTCAAGAAATTTGATACCCCCAGAGAAAAAAGACAAGGCCTATGTAAACATTAGTCAAAACTTGTGTGCCATAGAGTAATATTAGCAGCGCATTGTGCAAGCCTAGCAAACATACACATGATTTCCATGATGCTGAAGAAGAATTTCTCTCAAGTCACTTATCAGCATATATGTGAGACCTAGACACACACACACAAGCACGTCGAAAGAAATTAGAGAAAGTGCAAAAGTTTGCAACAAGTATAGTCCACAGAGCTAAAGGGGATTGTTCTCTACGAAGGAAAGTTAAAGGGAAAATAGGGAAATTGGCCTGACACATGGAGGACGGTGAGGGGTCAAGGAAAGACATGATAACGAAAATATAAAATACTGCGCGGAATAGACAAGGTGGACCAAAGACAGGATGTTCCAGGAGGAGGACACAGAAAACAAAGGTCACAATTGGTAATGGGTGTAGATCTCAGATGAGTCAAAGGGATGTTAGGAAGTATATCTTCAGTCACTGAGTGTAGGCGTGGGAATAGCCTAGAAAGTGAGGGTTAGTGAGAGCAGGAACCATACATAGTTTTAAGTTGAGGTTTGAAAAGTCATGGAGCAGGAGAGAGAGGGACTAGTAGCAGTCAGTGAAGAGGAAGGGGCCAGGAGCTATGAATATCGATTCCTGAAACACCATAACCGGTGAGTACACACTACAGAAGTGACCAGTGAAGAGGCAGGGCCAGGAGCTAAGAATTGACCCCTGCAACCTATATTAGGTGAGTACACACACACACACACACACACACACACACACACACACACACACACACACACACACACACAAACACACACACCTCACAATACATAACACACACTGTACTAACACACATACACACACACAACTCCACACACACACACACACACACACACACACACAACACACACACACACACACACCACACACTCACACACACAACACTCACCACAATATTTTGTAATATTTACAACACTGACATTCAATATTAACCCAAAAAATAAAAATATAAAATAGTGAAGCAAGTTTTAATAAGTTTTGAGAGACGATAAAATCGCTTAATCATTTGCACAGAACGTCCCGAGTGAGAAGCTACCAAATATTTAGGCGCAAACTAAAAACATAGAAGAGGCAGGGCTAGAAGTCAGAAAACTTTGAAAAAGTCAGTAGAAGAAGAGGGTGGTAACAGAGGTGAAAGCCTAGCGGCTACACTATTGCTGCACGTAAACTTAAACTTTTCACATCAGACAAGAATACTTTTATTCCCTAAAATAAAGAATAAGGGTAAATCGACATACCAGTATTTATACGCTGAGAGAGAAAAATTCACTTCTCCTGTATACAGATAACTGTGAAAATATATAATACAGAGATACAAAATTGTTGAAAGTGTGGAAACAAATGAGTGGATTATGAATGATTTTTTTTGAGTGTGTTTGGTGGAAGAAGAAATATTAAATGAAAATGTGCCCTTGGATGACAGAGACAAAACTTAGTTAACTTGGAATTTCATTAAATGTACATGATCCCTTAAATGAGAACGAAAAAAATATTTGTGCGCTATTAAAACTGATCAAGTGACGCTGTTGAAAGACTGAAGAAAAAAAATCATTTGAGAAAGTGGATAAAACATTTTGGAGGGAGAGGGGGATGTTTATCTCTACCTAAATGATTAGCAAAAAGGAAAAGGTTGTAGAACAAAATTTTAGTGTTCTACTACTACATACTACAACTACTATACTCAGTACTACTACTACTGCTGCTGCTGCTGCTGTGCTCATACTATACTACTGCTGCTGCTAACTATAACTACTACTATACTATACTACTACTGCTGCTACTACTGTACTACTACTAACTACTACTACTACTTATTACTGCTACTGCTACTACTTACTACTACTACTACTACTACTACTGCTGCTGCTGCTGCTATATATTTATACTACTACTTCTACTACTAATACTAACTACTACATATACTGCTGCTGCTGCTGCTGCTGCTACTAGACTACTATTATATATTACTATTACTATATACTACTACTACTACCTTTATGCTGCTGCTTGCGGCTGCTACTACTACTATTAATACTACTGCTACTATTACTACTTCTACTACTACTGCTGATGTGATTGCTATATACTATTATTATTACTACTTACTACTACTACTACTATGGGCTGCTGCTGCTGCTAGCTGCTGCTGCTACTACTACTATTTTTTTACTAATACTATACTACTGCTGCTGCCTGACTGCATGCTGATGTACAATACTACTACTACTACTACTACTAACTACTGCTGCTGCTGCAGCTGCTGCTGCTGCTACTACTACTACCGACTACTACTACTATACTACTTACTACTACTACTGCTTGCTACTAACTACTACTACTACTACTTTCTACTACTACTACGACTAACTGCTACTAATACTGCTTACTACTACTATACCACTATTCTACTACTACTTTTACTACTACTACTATTTATATACTACTATACTGCTACCACTGTGCATTGCTACTACTACTGCTGCTACTACTGCTACTACTACTATACTACTACTATATTAGACGTGCTGCTTCTACTTCTACTACTAGTATGCTGCTGCTGCCTGCTGCTGTGCTGTGCTGACGACTAATCTACTACTATACGACTACTACTACTACTACTTACTACTGCTACTGCTGCTTACTACTATTCTACTATACTACTACTGCTGCTGCTGCTGCTGATGCTACTACTACTACGCTACTAGTTACTACGACTACTACTACTAATGCTACTACTACTACTCTATCCCAATGCCTACTGCTGCTGCTTCTACTACTACTACTATTACTACTGCTGCTGCTGTAGTATACTATTAACATACTAATGCTATACTACAAACTACCATCTACTACTGCTGCTTAAATACTACTACTACTGGCTGATGCTAGTACTCTACTATACTACATACTGCTGCCTACTAACTATACAGCTACTACTGCTAATGCTACTACTACTGCTACTGCCTACTTCTACTGCTACTAGACTACTACTAATTTACTACTACATACTACTACTACTACTAGATACGACTACTATACTCCCACTACGTCACATGAGGTCACAGACCCTTGAGTGCTTTGGGGATTAGCGTGGACGGTTACAAAGCATGGCTTGCTTCTGCAGTTTTAAAAATTGGAAGGTTGGAGAGAGTTGAGGGAGGAGGTCTTCTTCTCCAGGAGTATTAGGAGGTGAAGGTCCACCTCAATGGGTTGGGAGAGAGGTGTTGGTGGCTGGAGTTGTGGGAATGAGGCTCAAGCGTGAGGTGCAGTCTGTCTCTCGCTGTGAGGAGGCTGTGGTGGGGAGGTAGAACGGTACCAGCAGTGAGGTGCAGTCAAGCACTGCTACAAGTGGACGAGTGGTTCCCTGTAATATGAGGAGAGTCAGGAATAAGTGAAAAGTTAAGAGTGAGAACTAAGGTAGGAAATCGCTCTCTGTTCTTCAGGGTATGGAATGCACTTCAGTGGCCTGTGGATGGTAAGGGTACTACTGCCCTTGTTAAACAGTAAGTAAGCGCATTCTTGTGGGTTGGTGGGCTCTCAAGTAAATATATTGGCGTGCTTTTGTAATAGGGAAGGAAGATGAGAGATAGCGTGTTGGTTCCTGAGTGGTGTTGGGCTTCATGTTAACAGGCTGGATAATATCATGTTATTAGGTAATGGGAACAAGCCCATTATCTGTTCTTCAGTGCTGGTGGAAATGATATTGGGAAGGGTTAGGAGAGAAGAGCTGCAGATAAGTACAGGTCCAGCTATAGATTTCATTTAAGTCTACGGGAGGGGTCACAATCATATGATAGCATTTGCCTAGTGGGGGAGTAGGAAATGGAATGGTTGTCTAGGGCAATTGGTTGTAAATTGCTGGCTAGAAGATACGCAAGGATACCTGCATCCAGTCATTGACAACTGGAACACAACTTTATGGCAAACATGCTATGTATGCAAGGGATGGGGTACATCTCTCTGGGGCTGGAGGTGGTAGCACTTGCAGACTCAGAATTGAGAAGGCATTGGTGAAATGCTAGGATTTTAAACTAAATAGAAGATAGAGCGTATGGCGTGTTGTGTGGGAAACAAGCAGGTGCAACACTTAGGGTTGGAAACAGTAAATGTATAAAAGGCATTCAGCATGAAGTTTATAAATAAGACAATAGTCAGGGTCAGCAAACAAAGGGGGCAGCAGAGGGCAGCAAGAGACTAGCTCCTTATGTTTACTTTACTAATAGCAGGAGTGTATGAAATAAGTAGATGAGCTAGTTAATTTGCAAGTGCAGGGGTAAAAACATAGTATTTTGCTTTAAAGAGACCTGGACTCAATCTCAAAGATAGAGAGATGCCCTCTGAATGTTCCTACAAGGCTATAAAATCTATTCCACACTGACAGGGTCAACAGGAAGGGTGGTGGATAGTAGCGATGTCTGTCAGAGACTATTTAAAATTGTTGTGTTAGACAAGATATAAAATTAGAAGCGTCAGCCACTGAATCTGTTTTGGTTACAGCTTTCTCGAGGGCGAGAAAACTATTTCTAAGGGTGTGTGATTTACAGGGCCCCAAATCTTGATAGTGGAGTGAGTAAACTTCTATGGGGACGAATGACTTCGTTAAGGCATCTACCTAGAAGGTCTGTGGACTAATGGGAGATTTCAACTATAGACAGATTGACTGGAAGCAAATTTGACAGGAAATTTTGAGTCAGTGGGTGACTTTCTTGATCCGATCAAGGATTTACTCCGCTCTTTGTTAAAAACAGATTGTGACGAGCCAACTTTGGGGAAGTATAACCTTCCTTGACTTGGTTCTTGGCCAGGTAGGGTGGGAAACATAATTAATAAATCTTGAGGTAAGATGAGCTTGGGGAAAGTGATCACAAATCACTCCAGTCTCTTTCCCTGACTTTCGCTTGGCTGATTTCTAGGCACTGAAAAATTACTTTCGGTGGGGCTGAACTGGAAATGACTGACTAAGGGTCAGGTAGGTGGTGATGGTTGCTATATGCGATTTCTAGGGGCATTGTTCTAGTGCTCAGTCAAATTATGTTCCAAATAGGGAAATCAGATAAACAAAAATGATCTAAATGGAAATGAACAATAGATTAAAATATCTGATTGGTCAAAAGAGAGGCATAGATAGGCAAATCAAAAGAGGAGAGGGGCAATAAGAAATAGATTTTATTCAGGTTAAAGAGAGAAATAAAAAAGCGGAATTACTAAAGCAAAAAGGATTATGAGGTTACAGTTGCTCAAGAGAATCGAAGGACGGATAATAAACTGTGCACGATTAGGGTCACAAGTGACATGGATCCTATAGGCAAATAGATAAATTAAAACCTTAACAAATCCCCAGGCCTGATGAACTGTATGAAGGGTTCTAAGGGAATGTTAAAGAGGAGCTTAGAAAACCTTTGGCTGAATCTTTTTTCAAACATACACTACAAACTGGCAGGGTGCTAGATAAGTGGAAAATGGCAAACGTGATACCTATTTTCAAAGGCAGGTGACAGGTCCTTAGATTCGAACTTTAGACCATAAGCCTAACCTCCATCGTGGAAAATTTATGGAATTCATAATTGAGAGGCAGTTCGTAGCCACCTGAAAAGTATAATTAATCAAAGAATCTCAGCATGGTTTTACAAAGGGGCTGTTCTGTCTTAAGAATTTATTAACTTTTCACTAAGGTATTTGAGAGATGGTAGATCATGTAATGAATATGATATAGTGTTTTATGGATTCAGTAAGGCTTTTGACAGCGGTCCCACATCAGAGTCTATTGAGGAAAATTAAGGCACATGGAACATGAGGAGAAAATGTTTTTTCTGGCAGAGGCACATGGTTGACAATAGGGCACAAGAGAGAGTTTGTATAAAGGAGGGAGGAAAATCAGAGTGGGGAAGCGTCACCGAGCGGAGTTTCAACAGGGGTCAGTGTTGGGCCCCCCTGCTGTTCACATATTTATATATAACGACTAGATGGGGGCATAAAGAGTGACATCAGCAGAAGTTTGGCCTCGAGACACCAAGAATAGGCCGTCGATTCATTTGACGAAGGCATATTAGAGCACTCCAGAAAGATTTGAATAGACTGATGCTGTGGTCGGAGAGTGGCAGATGCAGTTTAATATAGACAAATTGCAAAGTTCTAATTGTTGGACGGACAATAATGTATGCCACATATAAATAAATAATGTAGATCTAATATTATGGATTGCGAAAAAGATTAGGTAGTTACTGGTTAGCAGTAATTAGAAACCAAGACAACAGTGCATAAGTAGTTCGCAATAAAGCTAACAGGAATCTTGGCCTTCATATCAAGTAGCATTAAAAATAATAGGAGTCTCAGGTTGTTCTTCAACCTCTATCATCCTTTGTTAGGCCTCATTAGATTATGCTGCACATGTTTTGCGTCACCGTATTACAGGAATGATATAAATGCTCTGGAAAAATGTACAAGGGAGGATGGACAAAGTTAATCCCATGTATCAGAAACCGTCCCTATGAGTAGATAGGTTTAGGGCCCTGAATCTGCACTCTATAAGAAAGACGTAGAATTAGGGGGGATATGATTAGAGGTGTATAAAATGGAAGACAGGAATAAATAAAAGGGATGTAAATAGTGATGCTGAAAATATCTAGGCCTAGCCAGACTCGCAGCAATGGTTTTAAGCTTGGAAAGATTCAGATTCAGGAAGGATATAGGAAAGTACTGGTTTGGTAATAGAGTTGTGGATGAGTGGAACAAAACTCCCAAGTAGTGTTTATAGAGGCAAGAACGTTGTGTAGCTGTTTAAAATGGTTTGATAAATACATGAGTGGGATGTGGGTGGGTGTCGAGTTGGACTGATAGTTTGTGCTACCAGGTCGGTTGCGTGTTCCTCCCTTTAGTCGATGTGACCTGACCTAATAGGTTGGGTGCATTGGCTTAAAGCCGGTAGGAGACTTGGACCTTGCCTCGCATGGCAGTAGGCCTGCTACAGTGTTCCTTCGTTCCTTTTGTTTTATGTTCTAACTACGTCTACTATTTACTACTACTTACTACTTATACTCTACTACTGACTACTATACTACTACTACTGTGCTGCTATAATACTACTAATATACTACTACTACAGCTGCTGCTGCTGCTGCTACGACGACTACTACTTACTACTGCTGCTGGCTGTACTACTACTACTACTACTGTTACTACTACTACTACTACTACTTACTAATACTGTAATACTACTACTACTACTTACTTACTACTCATACTGCTACTGTACTACTACTACTATACTACTACTACTACTACTACTACTGCTGCTGCTGCTGATGCTGCTGTATGCTATACTACTACTATCTACTACTACCACTACTACTGCTACTTCTACTACTACTTCTATACTGCTTCTACTACTATACTACTACTTCTTGCTTACTATACTACTACTACTACTTATACTGCTGCTTCTCTACTACTACTACTCTACTATTACTACTACAGTACTATGCTACTACTGCTGCTGAGCTGCTACTATACTATTACTACTACTACTACTGCTATACTACTGACTATTACTTACTAATACTACTAATACTATACTTACTCTGTACTACTACTATACTACTACTACTATACTACTACCACACCACTACTATACTGATACTACTACTATACTGCTTGCTACTACTACTACTACTATTACTATTACGTTTGCTTGTGTATTGTTTGTCACGTCATGGCTTGATAAAGCTATAAATAGAAAGAAAATTTAGTACAAATGGGAAGTTCTAAACGTGGTTTTTTATGTTAGAGACGGTAATCGACTATTTAAGTAATAAAAGATAAATTTCTTTCCAGTCCGAAAAATTTTGTCCCTTTGCCCCCTTTTTTAAAAATTTGGATGATATTATGTTAAATGCTTGAGTAGGGTATATGTTTACCGTTGTGCTTCATAGCTATAATCGGTCAAGTACACAGAACTGATATAATCGGTCAAGTACACAGAACTGATATAATCGGTCAAGTACACAGAACTGATATAATCGGTCAGTACACAGAACTGATATAATCGGTCAAGTACACAGAACTGATATAATCGGTCAAGTACACAGAACTGTTTATAATCGGTCAAGTACACAGAACTGATATAATCGGTCAAGTACACAGAACTGATATTATCGGTCAAGTACACAGAACTGATATAATCGGTCAAGTACACAGAACTGATATAATCGGTCAAGTACACAGAACTGATATAATCGGTCAAGTACACAGAACTGATATAATCGGTCAAGTACACAGAACTGATATAATCGGTCAGTACACAGAACTGATATAATCGGTCAAGTACACAGAACTGATATAATCGGTCAAGTACACAGAACTGATATAATCGGTCAAGTACACAGAACTGATATAATCGGTCAAGTACACAGAACTGATATAATCGGTCAAGTACACAGAACTGATATAATGGGTCAAGTACACAGAACTGATATAATCGGTCAAGTACACAGAACTGATATAATGGGTCAAGTACACAGAACTGATATAATCGGTCAAGTACACAGAACTGATATAATCGGTCAAGTACACAGAACTAATATAACAATGTTTCTATTTTCTTTTGCATTGTTAAATGTAGACACAATTCTGGGAATTGAAGAGGTGTGCAGTTGATGGTTTGGTTAATGGGACTTAACCTTATTAACTACATGAGGGTCATTAGGATTACATATCTCCTGTTCACCTCCAGTCAAGAATACTCTAATCCCTAAAGAAGGGATATACAACGAAGGGCATACACCTCAAGGTATAGTTTAGAAAGACATGTGATCAGGCTTCCAGGACCGAAACGTTCTCTAATAAATATTTATGTCCTGGTGTTTGCTCAAGTATCTTTCTAAGCCAGGTTGTCGGTATCTGTTACGAAGGTTCACACCACCTCAAGGTGTATATTTTCTGTAGTGTTTTGTGTTTTATTTCACATGTACCATTAATATATAGTGAAGTAGATGATGAAATGGCCAGAGAATATTGTATTATACTGTAATATAATATTCTATGACCATCTCATCATCTGCCTTGTTTACATGTGTTCTATTCTCACACCACACTGGTTTAGCGCCCTAGCGTGTCCTGTCAGATTAACGTAATAGAGCGCATCTTTGCCCAAGTTGGGCAGGTCTAGAGTTTTTTGTTGTTGCTTATTTTATGTTAAATAATGTTTGTAGCGAAGTTATTGCAATACTGAATATATATATTTTTATATTATCACACTGGCCGATTCCCACCAAGGCAGGGTGGCCCGAAAAAGAAAAACTTTCACCATTATTCACTCCATCACTGTCTTGCCAGAAGGGTGCTTTACACTACAGTTTTTAAACTGCAACATTAACACCCCTCCTTCAGAGTGCAGGCACTGTACTTCCCATCTCCAGGACTCAAGTCCGGCCTGCCGGTTTCCCTGAACCCCTTCATAAATGTTACTTTGCTCACACTCCAACAGCACGTCAAGTATTAAAAACCATTTGTCTCCATTCACTCCTATCAAACACGCTCAACGCATGCCTGCTGGAAGTCCAAGCCCCTCGCACACAAAACCTCCTTACCCCCTCCCTCCAACATTTCCTAGGCCGACCCCTACCCCGCCTTCCTTCCACTACAGACTGATACACTCTTGAAGTCACTCTGTTTCGCTCCATTCTCTCTACATGTCCGAACCACCTCAACAACCCTTCCTCAGCCCTCTGGACAACAGTTTTGGTAATCGCGCACCTCCTCCTAACTTCCAAACTACGAATTCTCTGCATTATATTCACACCACACATTGCCCTCAGACATGACATCTCCCCCTGCCTCCAGCCTTCTCCTCGCTGCAACATTCATCACCCATGCTTCACACCCATATAAAGAGCGTTTGGTAAAACTATACTCTCAAAACATTCCCCTCTTTGCCTCCAAGGACAAAGTTCTTTGTCTCCAGAGACTCCTAAGTGCACCACTCACCCTTTTCCCCCATCAATTCTATGATTCACCTCATCTTTCATAGACCCATCCGCTGACACGTCCACTCCCAAATATCTGAATACATTCACCTCCTCCATACTCTCTCCCTCCAATCTGATATCCAATCTTCATCACCTAATCTTTTTGTTATCCTCATAACCTTAATCTTTCCTGTATTCACTTTTAATTTTCTTCTTTTGCATACCCTACCAAATTCATCCACCAATCTCTGCAACTTCTCTTCAGAATCTCCCAAGAGCACAGTGTCATCAGCAAAGAGCAACTGTGACAACTCCCACTTTATGTGTGGTTCTTTATCTTTTAACTCCACGCCTCTTGCCAAGACCCTCGCATTTACTTCTCTTACAACCCAATCTATAAATATATTAAACAACCACGGTGACATCACACATCCTTGTCTAAGGCCTACTTTTACTGGGAAATAATTTCCCTCTTTCCTACATACTCTAACTTGAGCCTCACTATCCTCGTAAAAACTCTTCACTGCTTTCAGTAACCTACCTCCTGTACCATACACCTGCAACATCTGCCACATTGCCCCCCTATCCACCCTGTCATACGCCTTTTCCAAATCCATAAATGCCACAAAGACCTCTTTAGCCTTATCCAAATACTGTTCACTTATATGTTTCACTGTAAACACCTGGTCCACACACCCCCTACCTACCTTTCCTAAAGCCTCCTTGTTCATCTGCTATCCTATTCTCCGTCTTACTCTTAATTCTTTCAATAATAACTCTACCATACACTTTACCAGGTATTCTCAACAGACTTATCCCCCTATAATTTTTGCACTCTCTTCTGTCCCCTTTGCCTTTATACAAAGGAACTATGCATGCTCTCTGCCAATCCCTAGGTACCTTACCCTCTTCCATACATTTATTAAATAATTGCACCAACCACTCCAAAACTATATCCTCACCTGCTTTTAACATTTCTATCTTTATCCCATCAATCCCGGCTGCCTTACCCCCTTTCATTTTACCTACTGCCTCACGAACTTCCCCCACACTCACAACTGGCTCTTCCTCACTCCTACAAGATGTTGTTCCTCCTTGCCCTATAAACGAAATCACAGCTTCCCTATCTTCATCAACATTTAACAATTCCTCAAAATATTCCCTCCATCTTCCCAATACCTCCAACTCTCCATTTAATAACTGAATATACTGTACGTATATATCTATGTACCTTCGTACAGGTATATACTGTACACTTATATAGTTTTCTTTTATTTTTATTTTCTTTTTGTTTTGCTGCTGAGCGATAATGAGGGAAAATTCACATAATTCCACTTCTTCTGTTCGTATAAGAGGTCATCATAAGAGATGGTAATTACCAAGTACTAGCAAGTCAGATTCTGCTGCAACGTATTCCTTGATTATTGTTGTCATGGGTGAGGGCTAAACCCGTAGGGATTATACAGCATTTGAAAGGGAATTAGAGCACAGCTCCAATTCCTTAGGTCAAGAGCCCCCTCACCAGTATTAAGGAACCTCTCTTCAGGGGCAGCGGAAACCTTGAAGCTCCTGAAATAGCTGATGAACGTTTATTGGAATATTTGACGATATCCTCAATGATCTCATTGAAGCCTCTCACCTCAGGCCGACACATTTCATATATATATATATATATATATATATATATATATATAATATAATAAATATATATATATATATATGTCGTGCCGAATAGGCAGGAACTTGCGATCTGGCTTAAATAGCAACGCTCATCTTGCCATATAGGACAAGCGAAAATTTTTGTATGCAATAATTTCGCCAAAATCATTCTGAACCTAACGAAAAAAGTATATTTCATTGTGTTTGTTAGTATTAAATTATTGTAAACAAATCTAAAATATATTTATTTAGGTTAGGCTAAAATAAATTGTTCTTGTTATAAAAGGTTAGGTAAGTTTTTTAAGATTCTTTTTATGCAAAATAAAATTTTTTTACATTAACTTAATGAAAAAAATATTTCTTTAAACGTATAAGAGAAAATTTTAGAAAGGAACTTTAAATTTTTAAAAGAGTTCTTGCTAATTGACCAGTTTTACCCTATCGGCACGACATATATATATAAATATATATAAATATATATATATAATATATATAATATATATATATATATATATATATAAATATATATATATATTTTATATAAACTCATCCTGCGTGATAGAATATGACAGGAAACCATGGCTAACTTTTATTCCCAACTTGTAACTGTCATATACAACTGGGTATCAACACACTTTTTTTCACAAATCAGTTTTAGAGGCTGAATGCTGTTATTCCCTAAGTTCGTTTCAAAGTAGCTCTGTCTTAGGTATGATACTACTTCATGACTTACGGAATCATAATAACACCTTTTTGTAAGGTATACTACCACTGAAAATGCATATGATTTTTTTGATATCGAAAAAAAAATAATCAAAATAACAAAACACTGACCACAAAATTAGCCATGTTGATGGCCAAATCAAGGGCAGACTTAGTCTTCATGCACTCATAGATTTCTGACAGGCTGCTCACTGAACAGTTGTTGGCCTCTGCGATAACAATGGCAGAGGTAATAGGGTCAGGGTCGTGAGCCCAGTGTTCCAGGGCGGACCCGCTCTCACCTATGACGCCGTGGAACAGACCTGGTGACAAGAAGAAGTAATATTTTATTCCCTAGAGTACTTAATATTTTTTAATTTATTTAAATGCTTTATTATTGATATTATTTTTTACCTTATCGCATATTTTTTGTTTTAAATTAATCACATTACCCGCACCAGGAAAAATAATAATTGTGAGAGAATAGTAATTCACTGTGTCTAATTCTGTCCAAATGGGTTATTTACAGAGTGAAGGAAAACGTGATAACGGAACCAACAACATCAAGATATAATGAAAATTTAAAAAAAAAAATCAGAAAATCATGCAAAGTTGTTTAACCCCAGAGGTACTCATGTGAAACACTTCGTACTCGTCACGTCACGTCACGTCACGTCCCGTCACGTCATTGCTTCCCAACGTAACGATGTTGCTTTTGCATTCTCCACACCAAACCTAACTGCTCCTCATTCTCCTCCTATGTTGGCTGATGTTAATCACAAGAGTGATTGTCATTCATTCATTTTTAGGAGAGCGAGTGGAGACGTGTGTGTGTGTGGTGTGTGTACTCACCCAATTGTACTCACCTATTTGTGGTTGCAGGGGTCGATACTCAGCTCCTGGCCCCGCCTCTTCACTGATCGCTACTGGATCCTCTCTCTCTCTGCTTCCTGAGCTTTGTCATACCTCTTCTTAAAACTATGTATGGTTCCTGCCTCCACTACTTCACTTGCTAGGCTATTCCACTTGCTGACAACTCTATGACTGAAGAAATACTTCCTAACGTCCCTGTGACTCGTCTGAGTCTTCAGCTTCCAGTTGTGACCCCTTGTCCCTGTGTCCCCTTTTCTGGAACATCCTATCTCTGTCCCCCTTTGTCTATTCCCGCAGTATTTGTATGTCGTTATCATATCTCCCCTGACCTTCTGTCCTCCAGTGTCGTCAGTCCGATTTCCCTTAACCTTTCCTCGTACGACATTCCCTTGAGCTCTGGGACTAGCCTTGTTGCAAACCTTTGTACTTTCTCTAACTTCTTGACGTGCTTGACCAGGTGTGGGTTCCAGACTGGTGCTGCATACTCCAGTATGGCCTAACATACACAGTGTTACAGTGTCTTGAACGATTCCTTATTAAGGTATCGGAAACGCTGTTCTCAGGTTTGCCAGGCGCCCGTATGCTGCGCAGTTATTTGGGTTGATGTGTGCCCCCCTGTGATGTTGCTGGTGTTATGGTCCCCCCAAGGTCTTTCTCCCTGAGTGAGGTCTGTAGTCTTTGTCCACCTAGCCTATTACTCTGTCTGCGGTCTTCTTTGCCCCTCCCCAATCTTCATGACTTTGCATTTGGCTGGATTGAATTCGAGAAGCCAGTTTACTGGACCACATGTCCAGCCTCTCCAGGTCTCTTTGCAGTCCTGCCTCATCCTCGTCCGTTTTAAATTTTCTTCTCATCAACTTCACGTCATCTGCGAACAGGGACACTTCAGAGTCTATTCCTTCCATCATGTCGTTCACAATATCAAAAATAGCACTGGTCCTAAACTGACCCTGTGGGACCCCGCTCGTAACAGGCGCCCATTGTGATACCTCTTAAACGTACCATGACTCGTTGCTGCCCCCTTTGCCCGGGTATTCCCTTATCCATTGCAGTGCCCTTCCTTTTACGTGTGCCTGATCCTCCAGCTTCTGCACTAACTCTTGTGGGGAACTGTGTCAAAGGCCTTCCTGCAGTCTAGGAAAACGCAATCTACCCACCCCTCTCTCTCGTGTCTTACTTCTGTTCCCTTGTCAATAAAACTCCAGGAGGATTGTGATACAAGATTTGCCTTCCATGAACCCATGCTGGTTTTCTTTTTATAATCTTTTTCCCTTTTCCAGGTGTTCGACCACTCCTCCTCCTGATAATCTTCTCCATGACTTTGCCACATACATGTCAAGACACAGGTCTGTAGTTTAGTGCCTCGTTTCTGTTTCCTTTCTTAAATATGGGGACTACATTAGCTGTCTTCCATTTCTCAGGTAGTTGCCCAGTTTCAAGGGATGTGTTGAAGATTGTGGTTAGAGGCACACACAGCACTCTGCTCCTTCTCTAGGACCATGGGGAGATGTTTGTCCGGTCCCATCGCCTTTGAGGTGTCAAGGTCACTTAAGAGCTTCTTCACCTCCTCCTCAGTTGTTCGTATGTCATCCAACACTTGTTGGTATATTCCCTTTGATGTTCCCTCTGTGCTGTCTTCCCACACCCCTTTCCCTGTCTCTACTGTAAAAACTTCCTTAAATCCCCTTTTCAGCTCCCTCACATACCTCCTGATCATTTCTTGTGATTTCCCTCCACCTTCTGTCCTTAAATCTGATCACCTGGTTTTTGACTGTTGTCTTCCTCCTGATGTGGCTATACAACAGTTTCGGGTCAGTCTTGATTCTCGATGCTATTCATTTTCATACTGTCGCTGGGCCTCCCTCCTTACCTGTGCGTACTCATTCCCGGCTCTGCGACTGATCTCCCTATTTTCGGTGTGTTCTCTGCCTTCTGTACTTTTTCCATTCTCTATTGCACTTTGTTTTTGCCTCCTTACCCGTCGGGTTTAAAACCCGGGGCTCGTTTTTGGTTTCCTGTTGTTACTGTTGCCCTTGGGAATGAAATTTCCACTGCCTCCTTGCATTTGTTGCTACATATTCCATCATTTCATTTACTGGCTTTCCTGCCAGTTCTCTGTCCCACTGGACCTCCCGCAGGAAGTTCTTCAACCCTATGTAGTCCCTCTTTTATAGTCAGGCTTTTCCCATTCTACTCCTGTTTTTTCTCTCCACTTGCAGCTCTACTATGTATTCAAAGCACAGAACCACGTGGCGCTAGCTCCCAGGGGACTCTCTACTTGTTTTCCTCAATGTCTGAGCTGCCCAGGGTGAACACAAGGTCCAATCTTGCTGGTTCATCCTCCCCTCTCACTCGTAGTGTCCTTAACATGTTGGTGCATGAGGTTTTCCAGCACCACGTCCAACATCCTGGCTCTCCATGTTTCGGGACCCCCATGTGGCTCCAGGTTTTCCCAGTCAATCTCCCTGTGGTTGAAATCCCCCATAACAGCAACTTTGCTCTGCTGGAGTGAGCTCTTCTTGCCACCTCAGCAAGTGTGTCCACCATTGCTCTGTTGCTCTCTTCATATTCCTCTCTTGGCCTCCTGCAGTTCTGTGGTGGATTATACATCATGCAATGACCACTTTGTGTTCCCCAGCTGAAGTGTACCCGCTATGTAGTCTTCTTTCTCCCGTCTCATCTATTCCTTCCATTTTCTCGAATTCCATCTGTTTTTTACGAGCAGAGCAACCCCCCCCCTCCCCCCCTGCCCCTTCTATCTTTCCTCATGATCTGGTATCCTGGTGGGAAGATTGCATCTGTTATTGTCTCCATGAGTTTTGTTTCTGTAACTGCTATGATGTCTGGGGACTTCTATTGATTCTTTTTTGCCATTCCTCATGTTTATTTTGTTAATCCATCTGCATTTGTGTACCAAACCTTCAACTTCTGTTCTAATACTGGTAACTGTGGTGCGGGGGGGGGAAACAGAGGGATCGGTGTGTTTATGGTTGGTTTGGATTGTTCAGTTGCCTTGGGGGTGTGTGGCTGGGGTCCTTCTGCAGGTGTTTCTGGGTGGTGCGCTTGTCCTTCCATTTGATCCTGGGTTATTCTGCTCTCCTTTTTCATTTCCTCCCATTTTCTTCCTTTCGTTTTTGTACTCTCTCTTTCATTGTGTGTGTTTGTGGTTTTGTTGTGTGTGTGTGTGTGTGTGTGTGTGTAGTGTGTGTGTGTGTGTGTGTGTGTGTGTTTTGTGTGTGTGTGGTGTGTGTATGTGTGTGTGTGTGTGTGTGTGTGTGTGGGTGTGGGGTGGTGTATGTGGGGTGTGTGTGTGTGTGTGTGTGTGGGGTGGGGTGTGTGTGTGTGTGCGTGTGGTGTGTGTGTACTCACCTAGTTGTACTCACCTAGTTGAGGTTGCGGGGGTCGAGTCCGAGCTCCTGGCCCCGCCTCTTCACTGATCGCTACTAGGTCACTCTCCTTGAGCCGTGAGCTTTATCATACCTCTGCTTAAAGCTATGTATGGATCCTGCCTCCACTACATCGCTTCCCAAACTATTCCACTTACTGACTACTCTGTGGCTGAAGAAATACTTCCTAACATCCCTGTGATTCATCTGTGTCTTCAGCTTCCAACTGTGTCCCCTTGTTACTGTTACTTGTTATTGTTGTGTGTGTGTGTGTGTACTCACCTAATTGTGATTGCAGGGGTCGAGATTCAGCTACTGTGTGTATGTGTTTTAGATAAGATGGAATGCGGTGCAATGAAGCAGCTCTGCACAGAGCCGAACTTACTCCCAATTAAACCTTGTTCTGCACTTGGCGTCTTCCTACAAGATTGGATGTGGTGGCTACAACAAGAGTATAGAAGTTACATAGCTGATATAAGGATATGTTTAGGTGAATAAGTTTTGTATTATCACTTACCTTCTAGTTTTTGTTTCTTTATAATGAATGACTGAGTTGACGGATCATTTGGTTTGCAGAAACCGTAATAATATTCTTCTTCTTTCAACAAACAGGTCGTATCCCACCGAAGCCGCGTCTATCTACTTGAAGGGTATTCCAGGGATCAACGCCCCCGCGGTCCGGTCCATGACCAGGCCTCCTGGTGGATCAGGGCCTGATCAACGAGGCTGTTACAGCTGGCCGCACGTACGAACCACAGCCCGGCTGATCCGACACTGGCTTTAGATATCTGTCTAGTACCCTCTTGAAGAAAACCAGGGGTCTATTGGTAATTCCCCTTATGGCTGGTGGACACTTATTGGGTTTTCTCTTAGTGTCCCAAATGGCCCCCCCTATTTTTCCCACTGGGGGGGTTGGTTTTTAGGGTTTTTTCCCGAAAAAAAAAGTTTTTTGCTTTTTACCCAAAAAGGGGAAAATTACGAAAGTTTCCCCCTTTTAAAAAAAAACAAACAAAATTAAAACGAAAAACCCGGGGTGGGTTAAAAACAGCCTTGTCAGAGGGTTAAAGGGGGAAGGAATTTTCTAAATTTCAACATAAAGTAAGAAAAAAAACCAAAAAAAAATTTTTTAAAAAATTTAAAAGGGAACCCCTTCGGGAGAGGGGGGTTGCTTTAAAATTAAAACCAAGGCTTGTCCCTTTGGGGGGTTTTTAAAAAAACCCCAAGGGATTTTCCCTTGGGGGTTTCTTTCCCAATAAAAAGAGGTAGAATTTTGGGGGGTTTTTCCCAACCCAAAACCAAACTGTAAAAAAAAATTGTGGGTTTAAAATTGGGGGGGGGGGGGGGGGGGGGCCCCCCTGGGTGGTTCCCTGTTTACCAACCTTTTCCAAGGACGGTAGTCCCCCCCCTTTGGGGGTTGTTTTAAACCCAAAACCTACTACCCAGGAGGGTTAACCCCCCCCTGGGTGGTTGCTGTCACCAACCAAACCTAACGGAACGGTATTTCCCCCCTGGGTGGTTGCTGTCAAAACCAAACCTACTACCCGAACGGTAGTCCCCCCTGGGGGGTTGCTGTCTACCAACCTACTCCACGGGAACGGTAGAAACCCCCCTGGGGGGTTTTGCTGTTACCCCCAACTACCACAAAAGGGTTTTACCCCCCGGGGGTGGTTCCCTGTCAAAAACCCCAACAAACCACGGGGAACGGTAGTCCCTCCCTGGGTGGTTGCTGTCTCCCAAAACCTAAACCACGGACTTTTGGTTACCCCCTGGGTGGTTGCTTTTAACCAACCCTACTCCCAAGGGGGGGGGGGGGTCGGTAGTACCCCCGGGGGGGTTTTCTTTCAAACCAACCTCCCCCCCCCCCCCTTTCCCCAACCCAAAAGGGACGGTAGTACCCCCTGGGTGGTTGCTGTCTCCCAAAACCTACTCCCACGGGAACGGTAGTTACCTCCCGGGGGGTTGCTGTCTCCCAAACCTATACCACAGGAGGGTAGTACCCCCCGGGGTGGTTGTTCTCCCAACCCTTACTACCACAGGGACGGTAGTCCCCTCCCTGGGGGGTTTGCGGGTCTACCAACCACTACCACAGGAGGGGAAAAGTACCCCCGGGGTTTTGCTGTTTTCCCAAACCCTACTACCACAGGAGGTAGTCCCTCCCTGGGTTTTGCTTCTACCAACCTATCCACAGGAGGGTAGTACCTCCGGGGGGTTTGCGGGCTACCAACCTACTACCCGGGAAAGGGTAGTAACCTCCGGGGTTGGTTGCTGTCTACCAACCTACTCCCACAAAAAAAAAAAAAACCCAAAAAAAAAACCCCCCCCCCCCCCCAAAAAAAGGAGGGTAGTACCCCCCGGGTGGTTGCGGGTCTCCCAACCTACTCCCAAACAGGAGGGTTTGTCCCTTCCCTGGGTGGTTGCTTTTTCTCCCAAACCTCTACCACGGGGGCGGTAGAAACCTCCCTGGGGGGTTTTGTTTCTACCAACCTATTCCACAGGACGGTAGTACCTCCCGGGGTTGGTTGCTTTTACCAACCTACTACCACGGGAACGGTATACCTCCCTGGGTGGTTGCTGTTTTCCAACCTAACACCACGGGAACGGTGGGTCCCTTCCCTGGGTGGTTGCTGTCTCCCAAACCCTACACCAGGGGAACGGTATTTCCCTTTCCCTTTGGGGGGTTTGTTGGTCTCCCAAACCTATTACCACAGGGGGGTTTAGTACCCCCCTGGGTGGTTGTGTTTTCCCAAACCTCACCACAGAAGGGGAGTACCCCCCTGGGTGGTTGCTGTCTCCCAAAACCTACAAACCCGGGGAGGGGAAATACCCCCCTGGGTGGTTGTGTCTACCAACCTACTACCACGGGAACGGTAGTACCTCCCTGGGTGGTTGCGGGGTCTACCACCTACTACCACAAAACCGGTAGTCCCTCCCTGGGTGGTTCCCTGTCAAAAAAACCCTAACCACAAACGGTATACCCCCCGGGGTTTTGGTTGCTTTTTCTACCAACCAATACCACAAAACGGTAGAAAACCCCCCAGGGGGGTTTTGCTGTCTCCCAAACCCTTTCTAAAAAGGACGGTAATTTTACCTCCCTGGGGGGTTTTGCTGTCTACCAACCTACTACCACGGACGGTAGTTACCTCCCTGGGGGGTTTTGCTGTTTTTCCAAACCCTACTACCACAGGACGGTAGTCCCCCCTGGGTGGTTGCTGTCACCAACCTAACCACGGCGGTATTCCTCCCTGGGTGGTTGCTGTCTACCCCCTACTCCCAAAGGGGAAGGGTAGAAACCTCCCTGGGTGGTTGCTTCTACCAACCTACAAACCCGGAGGGGTTGTACCCCCCCTGGGGGGTTTGCTTTTCTCCCCAACCTACTACCACAGGAGGGTTAGTACCCCCCTGGGTGGGTTGCTTCCCCAACCCTTTACACCACAGGAGGGTTTAGTCCCTCCCTGGGGGGTTGTGTCTCCCAAACCTACTACCACAGGAGGGTTTGTACCTCCCTGGGTGGTTCCTGTCTACCAACCTACTCCCCACAGGGGGTAGAACCCCCCTGGGGGGGTTGCTGTCTCCCAACCAAACAACCACAGGCCCGGTAGTCCCTTCCCGGGGGTGGTTGCGGGGTCCCCCAAAAACCTATACACAGGAGGGTTAGTACCTCCCTGGGTGGTTGCGTCCCCCAAACCCCTTCTACCACGGGGAGGTTTTAGTACCTCCCGGGGTGGGGGGCGGTCTACCAACCTACTACCACGGGGAGGGTTGTACCCCCCGGGTTTGGTTTGCGTCAAACCAACCTAAAAACCCCCAGGCGGTAGTACCCCCCCTGGGTGGTTGCTGCCTCCCCAAACCTCTAAACAGGACGGTATTACCTCCCGGGTTTTGGTTTTGCTGTTTTTACCAACCTACTCCCGGGGGGACGGTATTACTCCCTGGGGGGTTTGCTGTTCCCAAACCTACTACCACAGGACGGTAGTACCCCCCGGGGTTTGGTTGCTGTCTAAAACCCTACTACCACAGGGAGGGAAAAGTCCCTTTCCCTGGGGGTTTTGCTGTCACCCCCTACTACCACGGGAGGGTTTTAGTACCTCCCTGGGGGGTTTTGGCTGTCTCCCAACCCTTCTACCACGGGAGGGTAGTACCCCCTGGGTGGTGCTGTCTCCCAAACCTACACCACGGGGCCGGAGTACCCCCCTGGGGGGTTGCTGTTTTACCAACCTACACCACAGGACGGTAGTACCCCCCTGGGGGGGTTGTGTTTTAAAACCATTTACCACGGGGACGGAAATTTCCTCCCTGGGGGGGTTCCCTGTTTCCAACCTATACCACGGGAGGGATACCTCCCTGGGTGGTTCTGTCTTCCCAACCCTATACCACAGGACGGTAGAAACCTCCCTGGGGGGGTTGCTGTTTTCCAACCTACTCCCCCAGGACGGTAGTCCCTCCCTGGGGGTTTGCTGTCAAACCAACCTCCTACCACAGGACGGTGTACCTTTTTTGGGGTGGTTGTTTGGTTCCCAAAACCTACTTATTTTGAATAAAAATTAATGTGAAACCACATCCAAATTTTTTGTGTTTATCTATATGAAAAAAAAGAAGAAGAAAAAAGTGAAGATGAAAAAGGGAAGTAGGGGAAAGGGAAAGAAAAAGAAGAAAAAAAAAATTTTTTTTGATTATTTGAAAATAGAGTCTTTGACTTGTCCCGCGGGAGAGCGCCCCCAAAAAACAGTCGGCAAACACCCGGAAAATTACTTACCGCTAGGTACAGCAGCAGTTGAAAACAAAACCCCCCCAAAAGAAATCCACTTTAAAAAACTAAAAAAATGTAGGTTTTAAATACAACTGATTGCGAAAGGATTTAGTAGTTCGGGTTTATTCGGGCCCTAAAACGTTGTGTATTTTTAAAAAATAGGTTAGAAAAATACATAGGGGTGTGGGTGGGTTTGGTTGGACCTGACTAGCTTTTGCTGCTGGGTTGGTGGGGGGGTGACCAGACTGGGTGGGTCATTTGGGTAATCCGGGGGGGGGGTCATTGGCTAATCCGGGGGGGTGGGGAATAGACCTGCTCCCTATGGGTCAGGGAGGGCCCGTTGCGTGTTCCTTCCTTCTTATGTTTTTTATTTGCTGCTGGAATCGAAACACCCCCCTTTTATCGCTACTTTACCTTTACTTTTCTCAATAAAGAGGTGAAAAGTTTACCGAGGGCGGACCCCGCACTCCCTCCGAATATAGTAACCCCCTCGAACTGTCACCCCGAAGGGCCCTTAATTTTTGTCCTTGCCCATGGCCCATATAAAAAAATGGGGCAACGTTAGTCCCCTAACTTTTACAATAGGCTCTTTTTTTCCTCTCCTTTTAAACAATGTAGTTTTTTGCGATCCTAATAACTTTTTAATATTCACTGTCCAAAAATGTAAAAGTATTGTTAAATTCCCTTTTTAATTCAATGTATTAAAGATAAATTAATTTATTTATCTATAAAGTGTTTTTCCTTCAGGACAATATAGGGAACAACTGACCCACTGCATGGCTGTGATCTGGTCCCAGAGGCCAGCGTTCCCAGGTGCATCATCGTTGTCCAAGCTGAAGAAACCTGCCGTACGAAAATAAATAAATATAATGAGCAAATAAACCATGCAAACAGACGCCACATAAACCAGAGTTTACCATATAAAAAACTTAGAAAAGAATATATGAAAAAGAATTATATGTTATCTAGAAATCAGTAAAATATTATCAGGTCAACAGTTAGCTTGAGGAAGGGACACCCTTCGTGATGTTGAAGAGCTCTTGGTCCAAGGAATTGGGGGCTGCCCTTCTCTTGGATCGAATCTGTTTATCTTCAAATCGCCAAATCGCTGTATGAACCATGTGGGTTTAGCGTGTTAAGAGAGAAGGGTTGCACTCTTATAATTTACCCTATATGAAACACTAGGCTCGTGTAGGTCATCCAGCGGGGTATTGCGAGAGATAAGACGTTGAAAATTTAGACTATGACTGAAACATAAGTCATAATGAAAGAGGACGTGTCAGGATGGGAAAGTGTAACTAGAAGAGTCCTGCAAAGATCAGTATTAGGAATATGTAATATTCTTGATTTAAAATTAACATGGAATACTGAAACACTAGTACTAGTGGATTAGCGCTCTGCACAGATATTTTGGTGTTGTCGGCGAGTTTACTTACTTAGCTTTCATTCTATTATCAAGGTTCTTAATGTAACCCAAAGCTGACGATCCTCATGGAACTCTTCTTGTTATGGATCCACATTCTGATTTCGCCCCATTCGTACCCATCTTAACAACACTGAAGTACATAATGAAAAAACAGATAGCGGAGGACTTCGAAAAAACTATCTAGGTTAATGACTATCGTGTCACTGGTGTTATGCTCACCCAAGGAACCTAGACGATAGTGAATGACCACAAGAATGACATCTCGGTCGAGGAGTTTGGTGGGAGTGTAGAGGGAAGCGTCTCCAGAGATGAAAGCACCACCGTGGATGAAGAGCATGACGGGCAGCAAGGTGCCGTTGTGCTTCTGCTCGAGTTCGTCCGGCAGCTGTGGAGGACGTCAAAAACTCAGAAGAGATGTTATACAAAATTACGGTATGCCTACTATTTATTTTAAACCAAAACGGGGAAACGTAGCCTAATTTTTTGCTTATATTTGCCTATAACAACATTACTCATGTTGGGTAAAAGAACACATGTATAACTGATGTGATATTTTATTATGTCAACGTTCCGCTTGACAAAGCTCCTGGAGAGCGAAACGTTGCCACAATAAAATATCACATTAGTTGTACATGTGTCTGCCCTTTTACCTAACATATTGTCGGTAATTCTACCTCCATTGATAATATTACTTAACCTATCTAAGAATTTAAATGGAGGGTAAGAATGACTAGTATGCAAATGATTTATTTTCAATGAAAACTAAGAAATATTGCCTAATATTTGCCAAAATTTGCATAAAATAATACTGCTCATTCCTCTTAACCAATCTAAGAATTTGTATAGGTGTGTTTAGGCTGAGGGAAGGAGGACGAGTGTCATGGAAGTACCACAGTACACTCGCAGGGCAGGAGGACGAGTGTCATGGAAGTACCACAGTACACTGCAGGGCAGGGGACGAGGTATGGAGTACCAAGTAACTGCAGGCGGAGGCGGTGTGGAAGTACACAGTACACTCGCAGGGCAGGAGGACGAGTGTCATGGAAGTACCACAGTACACTCGCAGGGCAGGGGGACGAGTGTCGTGGAAGTACCACAGTACACTCGCAGGGAAGAAGGACGAGTGTCGTGGAAGTACCACGGTGCACTCGCAGGGCAGGAGGACGAGTGTCGTGGAAGTACCACAGTACACTCGCAGGGCAGGAGGACGAGTGTCATGGAAGTATCACAGTACACTCGCAGGGCAGGAGGACGAGTGTCGTGGAAGTACCACAGTACACTCGCAGGGCAGGAGGACGAGTGTGGTGGAAGTATCACAGTACACTCGCAGGGCAGGAGGACGAGTGTCATGGAAGTACCACAGTACACTCGCAGGGCAGGAGGACGAGTATCGTGGAAGTACCACAGTACACTCGCAGGGCAGGAGGACGAGTGTCATGGAAGTACCACAGTACACTCGCAGGGCAGGGGGACGAGTGTCGTGGAAGTACCACAGAACATCGCAGGAAGAAGGACGAGTGTCGTGGAAGTTACCACGGTGCACTCGCAGGGCAGGAGGACGAGTATCGTGGAAGTATCACAGTACACTAGCAGGGCAGGAGGACGAGTGTCATGGAAGTACCACAGTACACTCGCAGGGCGGAGGACGAGTGTTGGAAGTACACAGTACACTCGCAGGGCAGGAGGACGAGTATCGTGGTATGTACCACAGTAACTCGCAGGGCAGGGGACGAGTGTCATGGAAGTATCACAGTACACTCGCAGGGCAGGGGACGAGTGTCGTGGAAGTACACAGTACACTGCAGGGAAGAAGGACGAGTGTCGTGGAAGTACACGGTGCACTCGCAGGGCAGGAGGACGAGTGTCGTGGAAGTACACAGTACACTCGCAGGGCAGGAGGACGAGTGTCATGGAAGTATCACAGTACACTCGCAGGGCAGGAGGACGAGTGTCGTGGAAGTACCACAGTACACTCGCAGGGCAGGAGGACGAGTGTGGTGGAAGTACACAGTACACTCGCAGGGCAGGAGGACGAGTGTCATGGAAGATCCAGTACACTCGCAGGGCAGGAGGACGAGTATCGTGGAAGTACACAGTACACTCGCAGGGCAGGAGGACGAGTGTCATGGAAGTACCACAGTACACTCGCAGGGCAGGGGGACGAGTGTCGTGGAAGTACCACAGTACACTCGCAGGGAAGAGGACGAGTGTCGTGGAAGTACCACGTGCACTCGCAGGGCAGGAGGACGAGTATCAGTGGAAGTATCACAGTACACTAGCAGGGCAGGAGGACGAGTGTCGATGGAAAGTACCACAGTACACTCGCAGGCAGGAGGACGAGTGTCGGTGGAAGTACACAGTACACTCAGCAGGGCAGAGGACGAGTGTCATGAAGTACCAGTAAACTCGCAGGGAGAGGACGAGTGTCATGGAAGTATCACAGTACACTCGCAGGGCAGAGGACGAGTGTCATGGAAGTACCACAGTACACTAGCAGGGAGAGGACGAGTGTCTGGAAGTATCAGAATACACTCGCAGGGCAGGAGGACGAGTGTCATGGAAGTATCCACAGTACACTCACAGGGAGAGGACGAGTGTCTGGAAGTATCACAGTACACTCGCAGGGCAGGAAGACGAGCGTCATGGAGTATCACAGTATACTCGCAGGGCAGGAGGACGAGTGTCATGGAAGTACCACAGTACACTCGCAGGGCAGGAGGACGAGTGTCATGGAAGATCACAGTACACTCGCAGGGCAGGGGGACGAGTGTCATGGAAGTACCACAGTACACTCGCAGGGCAGGAGGACGAGTGTCATGGAAGTAACACAGTACACTCGCAGGGCAGGAGGACGGTGTCATGGAAGTACCACAGTACACTCGCAGGGCAGGAGGACGAGTGTCGTGGAAGTACCACAGTACACTCGCAGGGCAGGAGGACGAGTGTCATGGAAGTAACACAGTACACTCGCAGGGCAGGAGGACGAGTGTCATGTAAGTACCACGTTTTAAACTCGCAGGGCAGGACGAGTGTATGAGTATCACGGAAGAGTCAATCACAGTACACTCGCAGGGCAGAAGGACGAGTGTCTGGAAGTATCCACAGTACACTACAGGGCAGGAGGACGAGTGTCATGGATAGTACCACAGTACACTCGCAGGGAGGAAGGACGAGTGTCGTGGAAGTACACAGTACACTCGCAGGGCAGGGGACGAGTGTCATGGAAGTACCACAGTACACTCACAGGGAAGAAGGACGAGTGTCGTGGAAGTACACAGTACACTCGCAGGGCAGGAGGACGAGTGTCATGGAAGTACACAGTACACTGCAGGGCAGGAGGACGAGTGTCATGGAAGTATCACAGTACACTCGCAGGGCAGGGAGGACGAGTGTCATGGAAGTACCACAGTTACACTCGCAGGGCAGGAGGACGAGTGTCATGGAAGTATCACAGTACACTCGCAGGGCAGAGGAGCGAGTGTCATGGAAGTACACAGTACACTCGCAGGGCAGGAGGACGAGTGTCGTGGAAGTACCACAGTACACTCGCAGGGCAGGAGGACGAGTGTCATGGAAGTATCAAGTACACTCGCAGGGCAGGAGGACGAGTGTCATGGAAGTACCACAGTACACTCGCAGGGCAGGGGACGAGTGTCATGGATGTATCCACAGTACACTCGCAGGGCAGAAGGACGAGTGTCTGGAAGTACACAAGTACACTCGCAGGGCAGGAGGACGAGTGTCGTGGAAGTACCACAGTACACTCGCGGGCAGGAGGACGAGTGTCATGGAAGTACTCAAGTACACTCCAGGGCAGAGGACGAGTGTCGTGGAAGTACCACAGTACACTCGCAGGGCAGGGGACGAGTGTCATGGAAAGTACCACAGTACACTCGCAGGGCAGGAAGGACGAGTGTCATGGAAGTACCACAGTACACTCGAGGGCAGGGAGGACGAGTGGGCATGGAAGTACACAGTACACTGCAGGGCAGGAGGACGAGTGTCATGGAAGTACCACGGTACACTCGCAGGGCAGGAGGACGAGTGTCATGGAAGTACCACGACACTCGCAGGGCAGGGGACGAGTGTCTGGAAGTATCACAGTACATCGCAGGGCAGGAGGACGAGTGTCGTGGAAGTCCAGGTATCTCGCGGGGCAGGGGGCGGTGTCGGGGAAGTCCCACAAAACACTCGCAGGGCAGTGGGGACGGTGTCGTGGAAGTACCACAGCACATGCAGGGAGGGGGGGCGGGTCTGGAAGTACCACAGTACCTCGCAGGGCAGGAGGCGAGTGTCAGTAAGTATCAAGTAACTGCGGGGCGGGGGACGAGTGTCATAAAATATCACTACACTCGCAGGGGGGGAGAGTGTCATGGAAGATCCAGTACATCGCAGGGCAGGAAAAAGAGCGCTGGAATATCACTTTTACACTCGCGGGGGCAGGAGGACGAGTGCAGGAAGTACCACATACACTCTCGGGGCAGGAGGACGAGTGTCAGGGAAAGTATCAGAGACACTCGCAGGGCAGGAGGACGAGTGCCCAGGGAAAAATTCCACAGTACACTCGCGGGGCAGGGGGAGGGTGTCATGAATTTCCAGGGTACACCGCGGGGCAGGAGGCGAGGTCAGGAAGTACACAGATACTCGCAGGGCAGGGGGACGAGTGTCATGGAGTTCCAGGTACACTGCAGGCAGGAGGGACGAGTGTCAGGAAGTATCAAGTACACTGCAGGGCAGGGGGACGAGTGTCATAAAGTTCCCGGTACACTGCAGGGAAAGGAAGGACGGAAAAAAAGAGGGCCAGAATACGCAAACAAAATCCCCGGTGGTTTAGTAAGGTGTTAGATTTGAGGAACAGCGCCCTCATCTCCTACAGGACCGTGTAGAGCAACCTCGTGGGGGCACATGTTTCCCAGGGGGGTTGGCCACCACCGTGTCGTTTTGGGGTGGGGGTTTTGCGGCCAGTTTCTGTGGGGAAATGAAAAGTAAAATTGAGTAGGTAAAAAAATCATAAAATTTTCTTTTTTTTTATTTTACGTGAAACGCACAACCGTATGGATTTTATTCACAAAAAGATTACTCGAGGCTCGACCTCCCCCCACGACAAATAGTCAAAATCACATAAACGGAACACGGGGTTACCCCAAATGGTAGGCTAGGGAAAAACGGATCATGCCAGACGAATAATTTTTTTCCTAAAAAAAGGGGGTTTAAATTAAAATTCAAAAATTGTAAAATTAAAAAGTCACAAAAAGTATGCAGTACATAACACACACACAACACATACACGCACACACACACACACACACACACACACACACACACACACAACAACACAAAAAACACACAACACTCACACACACACAACACCACACAAAAATGATAAATTTAAATATTTTTAGAAATATATAATTAAAAAATTTTTTAAACATTTTAAAATAAATTTTTAAAAATTTTTTAAATATAAATAAGTAATATAAAGGGGCCCAAAGGGGCGGCCGAAATTAAAATGGTCAAATGATAAAAACAAAAAAACCCACAAAACCCAAAAAAAACCAAAATTAAAAAATAAAATTTTATAACAGTCTGGGAAATTAAACTTATTTTTTCAAAACTATTAAAAAATAAATTATTAAAATTTTTCTCCAACGTTTAAATTATTTTTTTCTTAATGTTAATGTTTTTAATTTTGCATCAAAAAATTTAAAAAAACCTTTAAAATTTTAAAAAAACAAAACAAATTAAGCCTAACCCAATAAATATCTTTTGTTTGGACAAAAAAACAAACAAAACAGGTAATTTTTTTGGAGGTTTTGAAGATTTTGGCTAATTCATCACAAAATTTTTACTTTTTAATGGGAAATACTTTTTTAAAAGATCCCAATTTTGTTTCGGCCACTATATTATTATTTTTATTAAATTAAAAAAAAAATATTATATAAATTTTAATAATTTTTTATTTAAAAAAAAATTTGGAAATCCCCCCTTGCTGGAAAGGGGTCTCCCCAGAAAAAATAAAAACCCTTTTGGAAAAAAATAATTTCCCCGGGTTTTAAAAATTTTTTCCTAACCCCCTTTTTATATTCTATGTGAACATTTATTAATAAACAAATCATTTACAGAAAAAAAACATAAACATAAACATGAGTACAATGGCACAATGTATCAAAGATGATGAATTTCCTCAGCTCCTCGAGGCTGGACGTGAACCAAGTATGCAGCAAGCATTTCCCCTCTGGATGGCGACGCTGAGCGCTGGAACATGAAGTGGCTGCCCTTGGGTCCCTGGTGGTGTCGATGAGTCTGGACCCAATTCTTTAAGGAAACGTGTGGCATTTTTTCCCCATGATCCCAAGGTCTCTGATCCCACTGGGACAATTGATACTGTTGGCTAAGTCCCTGTACTTGCTGATCTTGTACTCCTCCCTGTGTCAGCAGCTCCTCCTGTAGCCCCACACTGTGATGGATATAGGTGTCAGCCAGTGTGGACACACAGGTATGTCCCATGCTAAGAGCTTGCCATTCTTCCAAGGATAGATGGTGATCCCGTCGGGCGGTTTGCTGGGTTGTGGGTATTTTTTTGCTGCAAGTTGATCGTGGCTCTCTCTCGGCAGGGCATCCAGCTGTAGCAAGGGTTCTCTTAATGATGTCGTTGACCTCATTGTGTCTGCATGCCAGCCCTTGGTTTTGGAACAGTTATATATATATATATATAATATATATATATATATATATATATATTATATATATATATATTATATATATAATATATATTATATATATATATATATTTATATATATATATATATATATATATATATATATATATATATATATATATATATATATATATATATATAAAAGTGGGTGTTGCACATGTTTCTTATTCTGAGGCCCAGAAGCTATACTTGTGTCTTATTAAGATACCCAAGTGTTGCACATGTGTCACATCCAGATACCCAGGTGTTACACATGTGTCTTATTCAGATACCCAGGTGCTGCACATGTGTCATATCCAGATACCCAGGTGTTACACATGTGTCTTATTCAGATACCCAGGTGCTGCACATGTGTCATATCCAGATACCCAGGTGTTACACATGTGTGTTATTCAGATACCCAGGTGCTGCACATGTGTCTTATCCAGAAACATGTGCACTTAATATAATACTACTACCACTATATAGAAAGCTACTTGTTATGCCGAGCATTTCCGGCAAATTAGGTCAATTTTTCCCAGGATGCGACCCACACTAGTCGACTAACACCCAGGTTCCCATTTTACTGATGGGGAACATAGACAACCAGTGCAAAAAAACACGCCCAATGTTTCTACCCCTGCTGGGAATCGAACCCAGGACCCTCGCCGTGTGAAGCGAGAGCTTTAGCCATCAGACCACGGGGTCTATCAACCACCTCTGATGGCACTGGGTGTCTCCACCACCTCTGGTGGCACTGGGCGTCTCCGCCACCTCTGATGATGACACTGGGTATCTCAACATCCTCTGATGGCACTGGTTGTCTCCACCACCTCTGGTGGCACTGGGTGTCTCCACCACCTCTGATGGCACTGGTTGTCTCCACCACCTCTGGTGGCACTGGGTGTCTCCACTACCTATGATGGTACTGCGTGTCTCTACCACACTTTGTGGCACTGGGTGCCACCACTTGTAGTGGCACTCTCTCCTCTACATGAAACAGAAACAAAAACTCAATTCTTTTTGTAACTTTGAAACAAGAAAATTTAAATAAAAAAAACTTGTTTTAATACCACTTGGTTTTCTAGTTTGCTGGTGTTACTCCCACCAGCAAACAACTGCTGGTGTTACTCCAACCAGCAAACAACTACTGGTGTTACTCCAACCAGCAAACAACTGCTAGTGTTACTCCCACCAGCAAACAACTGCTGATGTTACTCCAACAAGCAAACAACTGCTGGTGTTACTCCAGCCAGCAAACAACTGCTGGTGTTACCCCCACCAGCAAACAACTACTGGTGTTACTCCCACCAGCAAACAACTGGTGTTACTCCCACCAGCAAACAACTGCTGGCGTTACTCCCACCAGCAAACAACTACTGGTGTTACTCCCACCAGCAAACAACTGCTGGTGTTACTCCCACCAGCAAACAACTACTGGTGTTACTCCCACCAGCAAACAACTACTGGTGTTACTCCCACCAGCAAACAACTACTGGTGTTACTCCCACCAGCAAACAACTACTGGTGTTACTCCCACCAGCAAACAACTACTGGTGTTACTCCCACCAGCAAACAACTACTGGTGTTACTCTCACCAGTAAACAACTACGCAAAAGAGCCTTACTGGCAAGCAACTATGCAACTCCTTACCAGCAAACTATCATAAATGAACAACGAGAAGCTAGACCATCATTAGTGAACTACTGCGTAAGGAGACCATCACCAGTAAAGAACTGCGTAAACAGACCATCACCAACAAACAACTAAGAAAACCCTCTCACTAGCAAACACCTAGCCAAGAATAAAACAAGTGAAAAACCCTCAGCAAAGAATATATAAGAAAAGGGGAACACTGCAGCAGGTCTCCTAGCCCAAACCAGGCAGGACCTTCTCTAAACCAACCGTCGCAAGCGTACCATCGCAGGCAAACAATTATACAGTTAAGAGCCTCACCTTGAACCTGAGATCGCCTGTGGGAGGTTCCCCGTAGCGTATTCCCTGAAAAGCATATATGGTTCTGTTGTTGATACGTCTGCATTGTTTTGCCCTCCACTGTTGTCGTGTATTTGGCTCCATTAAGGTTCGGATGGTCGATCGTGGGAGGTGTGGCATCCGTGATGGTGTACCTGGTTAAGGCGAGCATAATTAATTCTATGGAAGAGGATCCTTGTGACGACGTTTCGGACCGTCCTGGAGCGTTAGCAATGGTGCAAGGTGGACCGAAACGTCGTCATAAGGTTTCTCTCCTAACTGCGTGGCTTTTGGTGAACTGTTGCGACTTTAACAAGTCAAAACCACATGATCCATGTGATTTGCTTCTGGCTCGATAAAGTCCACTGTGTGGGCGAAACTTTGTCAATAAAAGATCACATTATACTGCATTTACATCCACTTTACCATCGTGTCGATACTTTACATCATTTCACTCCAAGTTTTATGCCAACTAAGTGAAAATGTTCTTCAATTAAAAGACTAGATTATACGCCATTAAAGCCACAACTCAAATGTCCATTAACAACAATACTCCAAACTGAGGATTAAAGTAAGCTTTCAGTTTCCATATATTGAGATACACTGTATACCATGTCAGCTGAACCTCTCAAAATATATACCATGAGATATACACTAGTTGTATATACACCAGGATATATACTACTCGTTGTATAAGTATTAGGATATTCACTTCACGATGTATATATATATATATATATATATATATATATATAATATATATATATATATATATATATATATATACATATATATATATATATATATAATATATATATATTATATATATTATTATATATATATATATTTTATATATATTATATATATATATATATATATATATAATATATATATATATATATTATATGTAGGAGTGAGGAAGAGCCAGTTGTGAGTGTGGGGGAAGTTCGTGAGGCAGTAGGTAAAATGAAAGGGGGTAAGGCAGCCGGGATTGATGGGATAAAGATAGAAATGTTAAAAGCAGGTGGGGATATAGTTTTGGAGTGGTTGGTGCAATTATTTAATAAATGTATGGAAGAGGGTAAGGTACCTAGGGATTGGCAGAGATCCTGCATAGTTCCTTTGTATAAAGGCAAAGGGGATAAAAGAGAGTGCAAAAATTATAGGGGGATAAGTCTGTTGAGTATACCTGGTAAAGTGTATGGTAGAGTTATAATTGAAAGAATTAAGAGTAAGACGGAGATTAGGATAGCAGATGAACAAGGGGGCTTTAGGAAAGGTAGGGGGTGTGTGGACCAGGTGTTTACAGTGAAACATATTAGTGAACAGTATTTAGATAAGGCTAAAGAGGTCTTTGTGGCATTTATGGATTTGGAAAAGGCAGTATGACAGGGTGGATAGGGGGGCAATGTGGCAGATGTTGCAAGTGTATGGTGTAGGAGGTAGGTTACTGAAAGCAGTGAAGAGTTTTTACGAGGATAGTGAGGCTCAAGTTAGAGTATGTAGGAAAGAGGGAATTTTTTTCCCAGTAAAAGTAGGCCTTAGACAAGGATGTGTGATGTCACCGTGGTTGTTTAATATATTTATAGATGGGGTTGTAAGAGAAGTAAATGCGAGGGTCTTGGCAAGAGGCGTGGAGTTAAAAGATAAAGAATCACACACAAAGCGGGAGTTGTCACAGTTGCTCTTTGCTGATGACACTGTGCTCTTGGGAGATTCTGAAGAGAAGTTGCAGAGATTGGTGGATGAATATGGTAGGGTGTGCAAAAGAAGAAAATTAAAGGTGAATACAGGAAAGAGTAAGGTTATGAGGATAACAAAAAGATTAGGTGGTGAAAGATTGGAAATCAGATTGGAGGGAGAGAGTATGGAGGAGGTGAACGTATTCAGATATTTGGGAGTGGACGTGTCAGCGGATGGGTCTATGAAAGATGAGGTGAATCATAGAATTGATGAGGGAAAAAGAGTGAGTGGTGCACTTAGGAGTCTGTGGAGACAAAGAACTTTGTCCTTGGAGGCAAAGAGGGGAATGTATGAGAGTATAGTTTTACCAACGCTCTTATATGGGTGTGAAGCGTGGGTGATGAATGTTGCAGCGAGGAGAAGGCTGGAGGCAGTGGAGATGTCATGTCTGAGGGCAATGTGTGGTGTGAATATTAATGCAGAGAATTCGTTAGTTTGGAAGTTAGGAGGAGGTGCGGGATTACCAAAACTGTTGTCCAGAGGGCTGAGGAAGGGTTGTTGAGGTGGTTCGGACATGTAGAGAGTATGGAGCGAAACAGAATGACTTCAAGAGTGTATCAGTCTGTAGTGGAAGGAAGGCGGGGTAGGGGTCGGCCTAAGAAAGGTTGGAGGGAAGGGGTAAAGGAGGTTTTGTGTGCG
>NC_069412.1:22990742-23155742 GCF_026875155.1 Cherax quadricarinatus | reverse complement strand
TATTTATATTCTATGTGAACATTTATTAATAAACAGAATACATTTGCAGAAAAACATAAACATGAATACAATGGTACAATGTATTAAAGATCATGAATTTCCTCCAGCTCCTCCGAAGCCAGACGCGAGCCAAGTATGTAGCAAGCATTTCCCCTCTGGATGGCTATGCTGAGGCGCTGGAACATGAAAGTGGCTGCCCTTGGGTCCCTGGTGGTGTCGATGAGTCTGGAACCCAATTCTTTAACTAAACGTGTGGCTTTTTTTCCCCATGATCCCAAGGTCTCTGATCCAACTCGGACAAATTGATACTGTTGGCTTATGTACCTGTACTTGCTGATCTTGTACTCCTCCCTGTGGTCAGCAGCATCTCCCTGTCGCCCAACACTGTGACGGATATAGGTGTCAGCCAATACCCATAACCCAGCAAACCGCCCCGATGGGGCGGTTTGCTGGGTATTGGGTATTGTTGGCTGCTAGTGATCGGGGCTCCCTTTCGGCTGAGCATCCAGCTGTAGCAAGGGTTCTCTTTATGATGTCGTTGACCTCATTGTGTCTTGCATGCCAGCCCCTGGTTTTGGAACAGTTAAGACCATGTAGACCGTATTGATCTGCTTGCGCTTCGGTGCAAATACACATATATTCTGTGTGAATTGGGACATCAAGGTGCAGAGCCACAGCAATATGGAGGGTCTTAGGGTCGAGTCGCGTTCCCATTGCCGATATGGGAACAGTTTGGAGGAAGTCCCTGGATTGAGGTGCGCTCACAGCCTGGAGATGGGCAGTCTCCCTATCTGATGTTGCAGCCCTGAGCAACATGTTAGCAAGCACCTTTTCAGCGATCGGGCAATCCCAGCTTGACTGTTTGTGAGCCAGTGCTGCACTAGGGTTTGGTGCTGGAGCAGCAAGTCTCCCATTCAGTGATGACACTGACATAGCTAGGGTCCTGTATTCCTGCTGAGTCACTGAGGTTATCAGGAAGAATTTGTCTTATCAACTCGTTTGATGCTATGGAAGAGGATAGGAAAGCTGGTAGAGCAATCTGGGACGATCTGCGTACTCCTAGCCCCCCAAGCGTGACCGGAAGTGAGGCTTGTAACCACTGTCCATTTTCAAGGGAAAGATTCTAGCATGGTCTTAAGGAGAAAGTCATATTCCTTGAGTTTTGGACTGTTGAAGGCTGGGGAGCATCTCAGAAAGTAGGTAAGTTTTGGGATTGACAGGCACCTGGTAAGTAGGTAGAAGGCATCATGTGTGTCAATGTCTTTCATCCTGCTTTCCATCGTCCGGAGGTCTGAGACTTTTTTTTCTAGGATCAGATCGATGGCATTGGACCCAAGAGGAGCACCAAGGAGAATGCTATTGGCTGGATCAATGGCTCGTGCTCCTGGTAAAACGGCACTAATATTCTGGATCATCTGTCGATTGGTAGAAACTATTTCACATTTGGTGGGGTTTAAAGATAGGCCCAGGCTTTCTCCCATGTCTTTAATTTTACTGATGTCCTCTAGGAGAGATTCTGCTGTACCAGCTAGGGTACCATCATCCAGGAACCAGATATTGAGCTCACTGGAGAGTGCTTCTGTGACTTCCTTGATGACCAAACAGTCAGTGTGGAATAATTTATAGTCTTGTACATGACATTCAGAAAGCATTTCTCTCTCTCTCTCTCTCTCTCTCTCTCTCTATATATATATATATATATATATATATATATATATATATATATATATATAATATTATATATTATATATATATTATATATATATATATATATATGTCGTGCCGAATAGGCAGAACTTGCGATCTTGGCTTAAATAGCAACGCTCATCTTGCCATATAGGACAAGTGAAAATTTGTGTATGCAATAATTTCGCCAAAATCATTCTGAACCTAACGAAAAAAATATATGTGATTGTGTTTGTTTAGTACTAAATTATTGTAAACGTATTTAAAATATATTTAGTTGGGTTAGGCTAAACTAAATTGCTCTTGTTATAATAAGGTTAGGTAAGTTTTCTAAGATTCTTTTGGTGCAAAATTAAATTTTTTTATATTAACATTAATGAAAAAAATATATCTTTAAACGTATAAGAGAAAATTTCAGAAATGACTTAATTTTAAATGAGTTCTTGCTAATTGACCAGTTTTGCATATTCGGCACGATATATATATATATATATATATATATATATATATATATATATATATATATATATATATATATATATATATATATATGTCGTGCCTAATAGGTAAAGCTGGTCAATTACCAAAAACTCCTTTAAAATGAAGTCGTTGCAAAAAATTTCTCAAGATCTCTCTTAAAGATATATTTTTTTCATTAACGTTAATGTAAAAATTTTTAATTTTGCACCAAAAGAATCTTAGAAAACTTACCTAACCTTATTATAACAAGCGCAATATATTTTAGCCTAATCCAACTAAATATATTTTAGATACGTTTACAATAATTTAATACTAAACAGTCACAATGAAATATATTTTTTTTCGTCAGGTTCAGAATGATTTCTTCGAAATTATTGCATACACAAAATTTCGCTTGTCTTATATGGCAAGATGAACGTTGCTATTTAAGCCAGGATCGCAAGTTTTACATATTCGGCACGACATATATATATATATATATATATATATAATATATATAAATATATATATATATATATATATATATATATATATATATATATTATATATATATATATATATATATGCAATAAGATCACAGTAAAAAGGTGATTTCAGAATATGCAAAACAACCACTCTGAAAGAATAGAGAAATTCCAAGCGCTTTCGTGACTACTCACGAAAGCGCTTGGAATTTCTCTATTCTTTCAGAGTGGTTGTTTTGCATATATATATATATATATATATATATATATATATATATATATATATATATATATTATATATATATATATATATATATATATATATATATATATATATATATATATATATATATAACATGCAAAACAACCATTCTGAAAAAATAGAGAAATTCCAAGCGCTTTCGTGACTACTCACATTATCATGAAAGAAAGAAGGAACACAGCAGCAGGCCTACCTACTGGCTCGCGCGAGGCAGGTCCAAGTCTCCTACCGGCTTGAACCAGTGACCCAACCTAGTCAGGTCAGGTCACATCTACTTAAGGGAGGGGCACGGCATCAGACTTACTAGCACAAGCTAGCCAGGTGCAACTCACACCCACTTACACCCACTCATGTATTTATCTAATCCATTTTTAAAACTACACAACGTTTTAGCTTCTATGATGGTACTCGGGAGTTTGTTCCACTCATCCACAACTGTTACCAAACCAGTGCTTTCCTATATCCTTCCCGAATCTGAATTTTTCCAATTTAAAACCATTGCTGCGAGTCCTATTTTTAGCACGCTGTTTACATCCCTTTTATTTATTCCTGTTTTCCATTTATACACCTCAATCATATCACCCCCTAATTCTACGCCTTTCTAGAGAGTGCAGATTGAGGGCCCTCAGCCTATCATCATAGGAAAGATTTCTGATTTCTTACTTTGTATGTTTTCCAGAGCATTTATGTCCATTCTGTAATACGGTGACCAAAACTGTGCAGCATAATCTAAATGAGGCCTAACCTAAGATGTATAGAGTTGAAGAACAACTGAGGACTACTATTATTTATACTTCTTGATATGAAGCCAAGGATTCTGTTCACTCTATTATGAACACTTATGCACTGTTGTCCTGGTTTTAGATTACTGCTAACAGAACTTCCCAATCCTTTTTGCAATTAATAATATTAAGATCTGCATTATTTAGTTTATATGTGGCATGGTTATTTTCCTGTCCAATGTTTAAAACTTTGCATTTGTCTATATTAAACTGCATCTGTCACTTCTCCGACCACTGAATCAGTCTATTAAAATCTTCCTGGATTGTTCTAATGTCCTCGTCAGAATGAATTCGACGGCCTGCTTTGGTGTCATCGGCAAACTTGCTTATGTAGCTATTTATTCCCTCATCTATGTCGTTTATGTAGATCGTGAATAACAAGGGGCCCAACACTGACCCCTGTGGAACACCACTCGTGACGCTTCCCAAATTGGATTTCTCCCCATTTATGCAAACTCTCTGCTGCCTATCTTTCAACCATGCCTCTCTCCAGGAAAAAATGTCTCCTATTCCTTGTACCTCAATTTTCGTCAATAGTCTCTGATGTGGGACTCTATCAAAAGCCTTACTGAAATCCATATACACAATATCATATTCATTACCATATCCACCTCCTCAAATGCTTAATGAAAAAAGTTAATAAATTCGTAAGGTAGGAACGCCCCTTTGTAAAACCATGCTGAGATTCGTTGATTAATTTATGCTTTTAAAGATGGCTACGAACTGCCTCGGCAATTATTGATTCCATAAATTTTCCCACTATGGAGGTTAGGCTTACTGGTCTATAGTTCGAAGCTAGGGGCCTGTCACCTGCTTTGAAAATAGGTATCATATTTGCTATTTTCCACTTATCTGGCACAATACCAGTTTGTAGTGATATGTTGAAAAGATTAGCCAAAGGTTTGCTAAGCTCCTTACATTCCTGTAGAACCCTTGAGTATGGCTCATCAGGGCCTGGAGATTTGTTAGGTTTTAATTTATCTATTTGTCCAAGGACCAAGTCACTTGTGACCCTAATCGTGCATAGTTTATCGTCCTGTTCTACATAATTTTTTTTTTCTGGAACATCGCTAGTATTTTCCTGTGTTAAAACTGAGAGGAAGTAAGTGTTAAAAATGCTACACATTTCCTTATCACTGTTGGTGAGGTGACCCAAGTAACTTTTGAGTGGAGCTATCTTGTCCCTAATCTTACTTCTGGATACTTGAAAGAATCCTTTTGAGTTAGTCTCTATTCCCTTGCGACTTTAACCTCATAATCCCTCTTTTTTTTTCTTATTCCCTTTTTATTTCTCTTTAGCCGAATATATTGATTTCTTAATGCCCCGCTCCACTTTTGATTCGCCTATATATGCCTCTCTTTTGACCAATGAGATGTCTTAATCTATTGTTTATCTATTGGTTATCATTTTTGCTTGATCTAATTTCCCTATTCAGAACATAGGTTGTCTGAGCAGCTAGAACTATGCTCTGGAAAACATCATATCGGCAACCATCACCACCTACCTGACCCATAGTCAGGTCATTCCAGTTCAGCCCACCCAGGTAATTTCTCAGTCCTATGAAATCCGCCAAGCAAAAGTCATGGACAGAGACTTGATTGCCATTATCAAGGTAATTCCATGATATATTAAAATGGAGTGATTTGTGATCACTTTCCCCAAGTTCATCATTAACCTTAAGATTATTAGTGATTCCCTGCTGACAAGGACCAATATAAGCAAGTTATTTCCTCTAGTTGGTTCTGTCACAAACTGATTTAAAAAACAATCTTCAATCGTATCAAAAAAGTTACTTGACTCTAAATTTTCTGTTAAATTGCTCCAGTCAATTTGTCTAAAGTTAAAATCTCCCATTAGCACAACATTTTCTTATGTAGATACCTTACGAATTTCATCCCATAGAAATTTACTGCTCCGAGAAGCTGTAACTAAACAAATCCAGTGGCTGACGCTTCATTTTATGTCTTGTCTAACACAACCATTTAAATTGTCTCTGAAATACATCGCTACTCCACCACCCTTATTGTTGACCCTGTCAGTGTGGAATAATTTATAGCCTTGTACATGACATTCAGAAAGTATTTCTCTATCTTTCAGATTGGGCCAGGTCTCTGTTATAGCAATAATATCTATGCTTCCTGCACTTGCAATTAATCTTAGCTCATTTATCTTATTTCTTACACTCCTGCTATTAGTATAGCAAACCTTAAGGGAGCTAGTCTCTCATTGCCCTCTGCTGTCTCCCTTAGTTTGCTGACTTGATCCATTGTCTATATTTGTAACTTTATGATGAATAATACCTTCTATACATTTACTGCTTTCATCCCTAGTGCTGCAATCTGACTGTTTCCCACACACACACACCCATACCTCTATCTTTTATCAGTTTAAAATCTTAGACAAGTCAGCAATGGCCCTCTCGATCGAGTTGGCCAATGCTACCATTCCTGCCCCAGAGACCTGTACCCAATTCCTTGCATGCATAACATATTTGCCATAAAAGTTGTCCCATTTGTCAATGAATGGGATTGCAAATTCCTTGCAGTATCTGTCTAGCCAGCAATTTGCACCAGTTGCACTAGACATCCATTCATTGCCCACTCCCTTCTAAGCAAGATGCTACATGTGATTGGGACCCTTCCTTGAAACCTAATTAAATCTATAGCTGACCTATATCGTTTCCACCAGCACTGAGACAGATAATGGGCATGTTCCATTATCTGACATGATATTATCCAACCTGTTGACTATGTCACCAACACCAACTCCAGGAAAACACAGTCTCACCTTCTTATACCTTTTACAGAAAGCACAGTCAATATATCTTACCTGTGAGTCACCAACCACAAGAATGTGCTTACCTCTATTAGCAGGGGAGGTAGTATCTTTACCTTCACTGACCAATGAAGTACATTCATCCTGAAGAATAGAGAAGAGATTTCCAACCTTCAAAACTTCTCTCTTAACTTTATTTTGATGCTCCTTCCCTTACTGGGAACAACTCACCACTTTTTGCAGATGCTGGAGTGCTCCTCACTACTGGTAGACTTTTCGTCCTCACCACCTTGACCCACCTCGCAGCGAGTGACAGACTGCTCTCACTGCTGGTAGCCTCATTCCCCTCACCCACTCCAGTCACCTCACACTCACTCCCAAACCCATCGAGGTGAACCTTCAGCCTCCTAATTTCCTTCTGAAGACCTCCTCATTCAAGATTCTAACGTTAGATTTTAAAATACTGCAGAAGCAAGCCATGGTTTTGTAACCCTCCACACTAATCCCTAAAGCAGCTCAGGACCGTGTGATCATTTGTGACAACGAACAAGTGGTTTTTAGCAAATAACAAGCTGTACTGGCTGGGAATCGAGCCCTCAATATGTAAAACGCCACCCTCGTAGCCTGTCAAAATTGCCAGACGCCCTAAACCACTTAACCATCAATGTCACATATATCAGGTGCCTAGTAGCACTAAAAATGTCAATTCTGTGCAGAAACATACGTAGCTGTGGCAAGCTAAGGGTTAATTTCATTCTCTTCTCATTAGGAATACCAGTCAGTGCAGTTTATTTGCTAAAAACCATTTGTTCGTGATTCATTAGTAATATAAACTTCTTGTGTAACTGGTATTCCATATGAAAGAACGAAATTAGTCCTTAGCTTGCCACAGCCACGTATGTGTCCGCATCAGGGGTGACATGTCCAGTGCTTCTGGGCACCTGATGTATGTTACATTAATGGTTCAGTGGTTTAGGGTGTTTCGGAATTTTGACGGGCTATGAGGGTGGCGTGTTAAAGAGGGTTCGATTCCTGGCCAGTGTTTATTTATTGCAAAACTATAGCTGACAGGAGATCTTAACAATACAAGACAAGCTATAGGGGGTGAAAATATTCAGTTCAAGTATTTTCACACTTATCTGTGCGTTGTCAGGAGCTATGCAATGTTGCAAGAGTAACAGCAGAAGAAATGAGGGGAAGTTTCCTTAGGGTATGGTACCGTGGTGACACCAGCCACAGCTTCTTTACCTAACTTCTTACTCATTTCTGCAACATTGCATATATATATATATATTATATTATATATATATATATATATATATTTATATATATATATATATATATATATATATATAAAATATATATATATATATATATATATATTATTATATATTAGTGGTTTTGAATCATTTACCAAACTGCTGCAGGCCAGGGTTCAACCCCACGACACACTCTCCCGCCTCAAGAGACCACACAGTGTACGTGTCACCTTATCCACTCAGCCATCGATCCTACAAACATTACGCACCAAGCAGAGCTAGGTGTTCTTTATGATCCCAGGACACTCGTGGCGGTGGTATCTCAAGCATTAATTTTAGCCTCCTCCTGTTGGAATACCCGCCTCCACAAGCTGTCTATATAGCAATGAAACCACGAAACAAGTGATATTGAATAATTTACCCGGTGTCTCTCTCTCTCTACCTTTTTACGTGTGAACAGCTGTAACTTTGTCCTGCTGTATCTCTGTATTTCAGTATTTCTGTACATCTGCATCTCTATATCTCCGTGCTAAATAAGGACACGAGTCCTCTATAAACTATGCATTTATGTTATTATTATTATTACCATTCTAGTATTTGTTTAACCTCCTCATAAACGCCAGTGTTTAACGCTCGTCACAGCTCCTTTGTGACGAGAATGTTATAATGGGGATAGAAATGACTCACTGGTAACAACCAGACTACAGAAAAAGTAATGAGTTACTCTGACAACTAGTGATTACTTAAATCAGAGTGAATGACTTAGTGACAGCCCCTGACTGCCATAGTTATGAATCTGTACCAGCTGCCACTGCAAAGGTTCCTTACCATCTGTTGAATGTATCTTTAGGACCACTGTGATAACAATATTTCACCTTAGTAGAGATGACAGGTACAACTAGCAAGAGTGTCAGCAGTCGACGGCTGCTATGGACTGACTAGCAAAGAACTTGCTCACACCCGGCTCACTCAACCCCCTCGTTCCCAGGCGATAAAGAATGCGTTTGATTATTACGTCGTCTTGGACGAGGCTTGATAAAGCATTACACTATTTACCACACATATCGCAACATGCATTTCCTATAGCTGACGCACATGAATTGTTATATTTGTTGTCCCTCAAAGGTACTGATCCATGAGTGCAAGAACCCAACAAGATTTTAAATGTCAGAACCTTAAATTATCTACTGATAAATAAAATCAATGAGGACATAATCTATATAGGACAAGCCCAGCTATCTTGATCACTTTGAGTAGTCGTGTGCAAAGTTTGCATAAAGTAAACTTGTGTATGGGTGGCCTAATTGCTTTTAGAAAAGGCTCAAAGGAAAAAAATATTTCTTCCATGAAGTACATATTGATAATTACGCAAAACAATGTGATGAATGAATTTGCATATGCTGAGATAATCCATCAATATCTAGTTGGATGGAAGAACTGGCAAGCCGGAATCACCACATAAGTACATTAATCATTCATATAATTCGCCGGGTCAACATTCTGAGACCTGGGCCGGGACAAGACCGGCGAACCTACTACAATACTACAATACAATTTATATAATTCTTTGTTTTGATGTCGCTGCCCTGAGGCAGCTTCGTCAACTATAAAGTTAGGAGGAAGAACACAACGCAATACGAATTTTGTAGCCTTTGTCACCCTGGTACGAATTTTGTAGCCTGTGTCATCTTGGTAGGAATTATCTAGCCTCTGTCGCCCTGGTACGAATTTTGTAACCTCTGTCACCCTAGTACGATTTTTGTAGCCTCTGTCACCCTGGTACGAATTTGTAGACTATGTCACCCTAGTACGAATTTTGTAGTCTCTGTCACCCTGGTACGAATTTTGTAGCCTGTGTCACCCTGGTAAGAATTGTGTAGCCTGTATCACCCTGGTAGGAATTTTGTAGCCTCTGTCACCACAGTACGAATTTTGTAGCCTCTGTCATCCTGGTCTACATTATCTTTCTCGTATTACTTTTCTTTCTGCGATTTTTGTGACCTGACTCTTACTGTGGTAAAATACCAGTAACTATCTTTCCGACCAGTAAGACAGTCTGTCCAAGTCTTCTCATAACCTTCCACTATCTTTTAAGATATATGTTATCTTAGTAGCATTGTATACTTCACGGAGATACAAAGGACTCAATTTCGCCAGGGAAAAAAACTTTTAATAATGTTGGAAGGATTTCCGACGATATGTTAAATAAAAAGGACACATATGCAACTAATGAGACAGTTTTATTGTGGCAACGTCTCGCTCCTCAGGAGCTTTGTCAAGAGAGCGAAACGTTGCCTCGATCCAGGGAACGGGTTGGGTTTGAACCGATGGTGAGTGAGTTGTTAAAGTACGGGCCAGTGTGTAAGCCACTGGGCCATATGGCACAGTGAACTGTAGCAACTTTCGCTCTCTTGACAAAGCTCCTGGAGAGCGAAACTTTGCCACAATAAAATGTCACATTAGTTGCACATGTGTCCTTTATGGAAAAACTTGTCCCAGAAGGAACGCCCATGTAAACACACACGCCCATCCACACGCCTCCTCCTCCAGGGCTATCACTCTGCATCCTTTCTCTTACGAATACCTTGATCCAACGAGGTTCATGTCTCGTAATTCCTACCTGCTCTTCTAGTTTGTAGTCCAGTTTTTTGTGAGGTACAATATCAAATCTCTTCTTACACTCCAATAATGTGCACATACTCCACCTCCCCCCTTCTTCCTAGTTTCATCCTTGATACTCTGTCACAGGAAGAAATTCTGCAGGTTTGTGGGGAAGGATTTCACTTCTTCAGATTTTTGGTGGTTTTCGTGTATGTCACATTTATCTCACCAGGTGCTCTATCACTCCTGATTACGCTCTCCTTCACCTGAGATAAAATGCATGTCAGTCATACCAACATGTGGTGCAATTCTAATTGTATATCCTTCCTTTATTTTTAAATATTAAGGCGACATTTGTTGTTTTCCAGTTTTTCGTGAGAGACGGGACGCGAAGTTTCCCGTCTCTCAGGACCCGATGCGACACGTTGTTAGGAGCCTAATTGCTTTTGCTGTGTTAACTTCTCTCGATACCTTTTTCACGTAATCCACTGTCGATGTTGTTCAGTCTTGGCTGGTTTGTAATTTTCTCTGGTCACGGACCAGGGAAAACTACTGGGCCGTGGGGGCGTGGACCCCCCGGAACATCCTCCAGCTCTCCTCTTCCTTCTTAATTATTATTGCTTGTAGTTTTAATTATGCTTTCCTTCTGCTGCTACGTTATTGATATATTGTTGCTCTGCTTCTCTTTTCACCATCGGTAATATATACATTTCTAAATTTTATGTTTGTTTTATATGTGTCTTTCATCGTTTGCTTTCTGTACCTTATCTTTACCTCTGTGCATATATATATTATATTTATTATATTTTGATATAAATGATATATAAAATATAATATATATATAATATATATAATATATATATATAAATGTGTGTGTGGTGTGGTGTGTGTGTGGTGGTGTGATGTGAGTGAGTGAGTGAGAGAGAGAGAGAGAGAGAGAGAGAGAGAGAGAGAGAAGAGAGAGAGAGAGAGAGAGAGAGAGAGAGAGAGAGGAGAGAGAGAGAGAGAGAGGAAGAGAGGAGAGAGAGAGAGAGAGAGGGGAGACAGACAGACAGCAGACAGACAGACAGAAAAAGAGAAAGAGACAGAACAGAGAAAGAGATAAGAAGCAGAGTAGAACAGGCAGACAGACAGAGGCAAAGAAGAAAGAGACAGAGGGGCAGAAAGAGATAAAAGCAGAGAGAGAGAGAGAGCAGACAGACAGACGAGAGACAGGTAGCAAAACAAGCAGACAGATAGCTTACAACATCGCAAGATCTCGCACTGGCTGATAGTAGGGATTGCCAAGATCTGTACGAGGCATAAGACGCTCAACACCTTTTGTAGTAGTTCCAACTTTACATGGTTTGTCCTGCCCCCCTTATTGCCACCTGCTTGACAGAGTATTGAGACAAGAAGACAGAGCAAGACGTCTCATCTCTCGCCTGGACCCCTACTGGATAGATTTGTCATTTCAGCAGAGCCGTGAACACAAGAGGGATGTGGGTGGCCTTACTGTTATGTACAAGGCCAATATTGTCAAAAGTACCACACTTGGATCCACTTCGAGGACAGCCTGAAGCAAGCTTCTATACCACAAGACGGGCAGAAAGCAGCAACTTCATTCTGGCTGTACCCTACTCCAGAACATTACTTCATCTGAGATAATACATACCCAGGATGACTCGAGTATGGAACACATTCGTACAGCATAATGATGTCAACGAGATAAAAGTCAGTTGATCAAATGAAAATGCTGGCCCACAGATGGCTCCAACTTCATCCTGTTCCCTACTTGTATGTCTCATAACAATAAAAATGCTTTCAAATGAGCTGATGTAGGTAACAGCTCTTAGCTTGTCAATAAAGTTAGAAATCCTTAACCTGTAAATAGCTTGTCAATAAAGCTAGGGATCCTTAACTTAACCTTGTCAAACACTGTGTAAAAAGAGAGAGAGAGAGAGAGAGAGAGGAGACGAGTAGAAGCTAGAGAGAGGGACAGAGACGAGAGAAGAGAGAGAGAGAGAGGCACGGGTAAAGCTAGAACGACGGACCAAGCGATGATAACACAGATAGCCACATACCTCCCAGCATGTGTTATCTCTTGCGCCAGATACCGACTTCACTTCTCAAAGGTTCGACGAAATAGGTACTGAGTGAGCGAAGCTGATAAGGATAAAGATTGTCAGAAACATGCACTAATTTCACAACATTTATATTTTTTCAATAAAAATTCTTCATATTTCCATTGATAGTATGTAGTCCAGTCCAAAAATTTTCCAGACTCGTGTTAGTTGTGGAGGTTATTTTATTGACGTGCAACTGAGGCGATATGTTTTGTACTAATCTCACAGGAGAGGGTTTTGGGGAACAACGCCCCCCTGAGCCGGTCTGAGACCAGGCCTCGTGGTGAATCAGGGTCTGATCAACCAGACTGTTACTGCTGGCCGCACGCAAACTGACGTACGAGCCACAGCCCGGCTGGAGATAATGGCCCTGGTGATGAAACAGGTAAAGACAACGCTATTCAGTTTACAGAGGTACAAAATAGCGATACTGCTGGAGATGGAGCAAAAGGGGATGATGCCTGAGGGAATAGTGTTGACACATTACCATCAAAAACTGGTGGAAGCGCTGATGTCCATACAGGGGCGGTAGGTAGTGGGCAAAAAAAAAAAAAAAATGCACCAGCAGCGAAAGCAGCCACAAAAAATCCTATCAAACAAAATTCCAATCTATGCAAATTCTATGCCTTGTTTCACGCAGGGTATATCTAGGATAACAGGTGGGACATGCACCTTTGACCATCCCAAAAAATGCTGCACTCACATGACAACAGGAGGGTGCAACTCTCCTTCCTGTGACTTATTTCACCCCAAAATGTATCACTCGTCACTCCGTGAAAGAAAATACTACAACGAATACTGCCAGACACATCATATAAAGAGGACAAGAAGACACAGACCAGCCAGACTATGGGAAACAAAAGAGGGGAGCCAAAACCTCTCCAGAGAAGGAGGTTTTTTTTTAGTGCCAGGAAGGAAAAAAGACTGGCAAGAAATGACAGAAATCTTACACAAACTGAAAACACTGCAGGAGCGGAGGCACAATCATTGGCCTCTACTCAAGAACAACAGATATTAGAGGTCGTGCAACATTTTCGTATCTTTTTTCTGGAAACATTTAGCCGAGCCAGTGGCTTCTTCAGTCCAGTACAGAGAACGGTGGAGGATAAGGAAGAGTAAGAGCTAATCAGTCCCTCAGCCTGGAGTCGATATGTTAGGTTCATCATCTTGATAATAGTAATTACACCCTGAGGTTCTTCGCCTTGAGGTAGATTGGCAGCCTTTGTTCCCGGTGCTTTGACTATTTTTAGTCTAATTTATCCTTCCCTTATCAACTTTGCATTTCCTGAGATTAAATTCTAATAGACACTTGTTTAACTAATTTAGCAATTTGGTCAGGTCCGTTTGTAGTCTGTTTTGGCCTTTTTCTGTTTGTAGTCTGTCTTGGTCCTCTCCTGTTTGTATTCTCAATAGTTCACGTCATATACGATCAAGGATACCTCCGATTCTTCCTTCATGTCCTTTATAGATACAAGAAATAGTGCTGGTTCCAATACTGACCCTTGTGGAACCCCGCTCGTCATATTTGCCTACTCCGATACCTCCCGGACAATAACGCATTGTATTCTTCCATTTAAGTGTTCCTTGATCCACTGTTGTGCCTTCCCTTGCTCCTCTAGTTTTTGTCCTAGCTTCTTCTAAGGCACAATATCAAAAACCTTTTTCAGCACAAAAATATGCAGTCCACCCGTCTCTCTTTCTATCTTCCTAATAAGCTTCACCATAACCTTTTTATTATATGCTTGTTAGTGACATCGGCCTGTAGTACAGTGCTATGTGTTTGTCCCTTTTCTTAAATACTGGGACTACATCTGGTGTCTTCCACACCTGTAGCAGTTGCCCAGTATCCTTTGACTTGTTGAAGACTGCAGCTAGAGGCTGCAGAGTGCTTCTGCTCCGTCTATCAGAACTCATTGAGAGATATCATCTTGTCCTATTGTCTTCGAGGTAACTAGCTCACTCAGTACTCTCTTCACTTCTTTTCTTTTGTGTACTGAGTTCAGTACTCGCTGGTGCACTCTTTTTCTTGGACTCTGACAATGTATCTATTTCCCCAAAGAATACATCCTTAAATCTTTTTTTCATCATTCCCAATGACTTCTTTGGATTTTTTGTTTGAGCTCTTCTTTTTTCTTATCCTTATTACTTGGTTCTTTAATGCACTCTTCTTTCTGATGTGGTTTATAACAACATTGGTTCTGTTTCTTTTTTTTTGTGCTATGTATTCTCCCAAAAATGGCGTTTAAGCTTCCCTTCTTATCCATGCGTATGTGTTTAAAGGCTATTTCATCGCTTCCACGTTCTCCTGTGTACTTTGCTTTTATATTATTTTTTTCCTTTCGCTTGAACTTTTGGCCTATACCTCTGTGCACTTCTGGCAGAATCATAGCTCACTCTGTTCTTGCCTGTGCTTTTCCTGCTCCTGCGTATTAATAAATATACATAAATATCTTAATTTTTACAAGTACATGTACAAGGTCTAGCTGACATCAGAGACATACTACTACTATATAGAAACTCCCTTGTTATGCCCGGCATTTCGGGCAAATTAGGTCAGTTTTGTCCCGGGATGCGACCCACACCAGTAGACTAACACCCAGGTACCCATTTTACTGATGGGTGAACAAGGACAACAGGTGTAAGGAAACATGCCCAATGTTTCCACCCTTGCTGAGAATCAAACCACGAACCCTTAGCGTGTGAAGCGAACGCTTTGTGTGTGTGTGTGTGTGTGTGTGTGTTTGTTGTATTTGTGTGAGTGGGTGGGGGTGTGGTTGGGTTTTGTGTTTGGTCATTGGGTGGGGTGTTATGTTTGTTGGGTTTATTTTTGTTGGGTTGTTTGTTTATTATTTGATTTGTGGTGTGAATTTTTTGTGTTTTGTGTTTTAGTTATGTGTTTGTATGTTCCATTTGGGGGCACCTTTTTTGTAAATTTAATTTTTTCCCCCCTTTTTTTGGCTTTTAGCCCCCCCTTTTTCCCCCCGCCCCCAGGTTTTGATTTTTTAAACCCCTTAGTCTCCTCTTGCTTGGGGGCTATCTTTTTTTAACCCTTTCATTTTTACTTCCTTTATTGTGTGTGTGTGTTGTGTATCCCCCTAGTTGTATCCCCCTATTTGAGGTTTGCGGGGGTCGGTCGGCCCCTGGCCCCGCCTTTACTGATCGCTACTGGCATCTCCCTGAGCCGGGGGAAATTTTATCGTCCCCTTTTGCTTAAAGTATGTAGGGGATCCGCCTACTACATCGTTTCCCAAACTATTCCACTTACTGACTACTCTGTGGTGAGAAATACTTCCTAACACCCTGTGATTATCTGTGTCTTTAGCTTCCAACTGTTCCCCTTGTTACTGTGCCCAAATTCGGAACATCCGTTTTTGTCCCCCCCTTGTAATTCCTCCAGTATTTTGTTGTCGTTTCAGTCCCCCCTTCTTCCTGTCCTCCAGTGTCGCAGGTTGTTTTTCCCAAAAACCTCTCTGTAGGACATACCTCTTAGCTCTGGGACATCTTGTTGCAAACCTTTGCACTTTTCTATTTTTTTACGGCTTGGTGGGTTGGGTTCCAAAGGGGCCGCATACCCAAATAGGGGCCCACGTATACGGTGTAAGGGCCCTGAACGATTCCTTATTAAATGTCGGAAGCTGTTCTGAGGTTTCTGGGCGCCCATATGCTGCAGCAGTTTTTTGGGTTGATGTGCGCTTCGGGAGATGTGCCTGGTGTTATACCACCCCAAGATTTTTTTCCTGAGTGGGGTTTGTAGTTCTGCCCCCTGACTGTACCCCTTTTGCGGCCTCTTTGCCCTTCCCAATTTTTCATGACTTTGCACTTGGTGGGATTGAACTAGGAGCAATGCTGGACCATTCTGCAGCCTGTCCAGATCCCTTTGTAGTTCTGCCTGGTCTTCGATCGAGTTTATTTTTTCTCATCAACTTCGCCATCTCAAACAGGGACACCTCAGATCAATTCCTTCCGTTTTCCCGTTCACAATACCAAAAACAGCATGGTCCTAGGATTTAAACCCTCGGCCCCGTGGTCAAGGTCCCGACTCAGGAAAAACCTCGCCACGAAACCATGACTCGCTGCTGTCTTCCTGACAAGATTTCCCGGGATCCATTGTAGTCCCTTCCCTGTACCTGCTTGGTCCCCCAAGTTTTGCACCAACCCTTTGTGGGAACTTGGTCTAAGCCTTCTTGCAGTCCAAAAAAATTTGCAATCCACCCAACCACTCTCTCTCTGTCTTACTGCTGTGTGTGTGTGTGTGTGTGTGTGTGTGTGTGTGTGTGTGTGTGTGTGGTGTGTGTGTGTATGTGTGTGTGTTGTGTGTGTGTGTGTGTGTGTGTATGTGTGTGTGTGTGTGTGTGTGTATGTGTGTGTGTGTGGTGTGATGTGTGTGTGTGTGTGTGTGTGTGTGTGTGTGTATGTGTGTGTGGTGTGTGTGTGTGTGTGTGTGTGTGTGTGTGTGTGTGTGTGTGTGTTGTGTATGTGTGTGTGTGTGTGTGTGTGTGTACTCACCTAATTGTACTCACCTAATTGTGGTTGCAAAGGTTGAGACTCAGCTCCTGGCCCCGCCTCTTCACCGACCGCTACTAGGTCCTCTCTCCCCCTGCTCCATGAGCTTTATCATACCTCGTCTTAAAACTGTATAGTTCCTGCCTCCACTACATCGCTTGACAGACTATCCACTTCCTAACTACTCTATGACTGAAGAAATACTTCCTAGCATTCTGTGTGTGTGTGTGTGTGTGTGTGTGTGGTGTGTGTTTGTACTTCACCTATAATGTACTCACCTATTTGTGGTTGCAGGGTAGAGTCATAGCTCCTCCCCCGCCCTTTACGGGTCGATATAATTCTTCTCTCCTGCTCCTGAATTTGTCTACCTCTTTTAAAGCATTTAGGGAAACTTGTTCCACACTCCCTCTCCAGATTATTCAGTTCCCTGAAACTCTAAACTAAAGAATACTTCCTAACTCCTTAAATCTTTGGGTTTTTTCATTTTCCAATTGTGCCCCTTTTTTTTTTCCCACCCACAAAACATTCGATCCTTTCCACCTTGTCAATGCCTCTTAGTATTTTATACGTTGTTTCTGCCCCCTTATCCTCCTATCCTCTGTGTCTCGGGTTGGTTCCCTTAACCTTCTCATAAGACAAACCCCTCAGTTCCGGGCTAATGCGTTGCAAATTTTTCCTTTCCCCAATTTCGCTTTTTTGACAATGAGGGGTTCCTTACTGGCGCTGATATTCCAGTATAGGCCTTACATACTTTGACAATTCGTGAAATGTTTCCCTTTATCAGATGTCTAAACCCCAATCCAGGTTTGCCAATCTCCCACATGCTGCAGGTTATTGATTGAGTGTGCCTCAGGGGCTGTTCGTTAAAATCTTCCCCCCACGATCCTTTTTTTAAAACTGACGTTTGCAGCTGTTTTTTTTCCCCAAACCCAGACTCCGTCGGGTTTTCTGTGTCCTTCCCCAACTTCTCCCCTTACATTTACGGGGTTAAACCCGGGAAAATTTATCGGCCTACTTGTAGTTTGTCCAACCCCCCTTGTAATCTTAACTGACCCTCGCCCCTTGATTCTCCTCTTTCAGTTTTACATCATCCGAACAGTGACACTTCTAAATCATTCCTTCCACCATGTCATTCACGTATCAAAAACAGCACCGGGCCAGGAGGGTTTTGGGGAACCCCACCGAGCTTCGCCCACTCCGACATTTCAGCACGTCCCAACACCGTTGTTTCCTTCCTGTCAGTTTTCCCCTGATCTTTGCAGTATTTTCCCCCGTTTTTTCCTGCCTGCCCTTTAATTTTTGACCACTCTTGTGGGGGTACAGTGTCAAAAGCCTTTCTTGCAATCTAAAAGATGAAATCTACCCACCCTCTCCCCTGTCTTACTTCTGTTACCTTATCGTAGAACTAAGTAAATTTTTGGACACAGGATTTTCATTCTGAAGCAGTGCTGACTGTCATGTATGACCCAATCTTTTAAAAGGTTCCACTCTTTTCTCCGTAATCTTTTCCATGATTTTACATATATAAAAGTCAGGGGGACACTGGTCTGTATTTTAATGTGCCTGTCTGTCCCCTTTTTTAAAAAAATTGGAACAAAATGTGCTTCTTCCCACCCCCTCAGGGAAACCCCCTGTTTCGAAATTTTTTACTGAAGATTGTGCTAATGGGAACACAGTTCCTCTGCTCCCTCTCTCAGTATCCATGGAGATTGTTACGGGCCCCCCGCCTTTGAGGTATCGGTTCTTCTAGCTTTTTTCACCCTTTTCCCCTTGTTATGTGTATGTGTCCGCACCTGCTGGTGCACACTACCTCCCATTTTCTGAAGCTTCCTGACTCTATTTTGGGAAATTCTCTTTTAAACTTTTTTTAGTTCATCACATACTCTTGGCACTCTTCGGACCCCCCCCCTTTTTCCTCAGCCCGATTACCTGGTCCCTGACTGTTGTTTTTTTTCTCCCAAAGTGACGTATAACAACTTTGGGTTTAGATTTGGCTTTTGATGCTATGTCGTTTGTATGCCTCTGGGGGCCCCTTCCTTATCCTGCAAAATTCGTTTTGGTTCTTTGCTCAGCTCCCTTTTTTTCTTTAGCCCTTTTCCTTCTATACCTTTTTTCATGCTCTACCACACTTGGCTTTGGGCCCCTTTACACCTCCAATTAAACCCTGGGCTCACTTGGTCTTAAAATTTTTTCGTTGCCCTTTGGGCAACCTTTCCTCTGCCTCCCGCACTAGTGGTTTTTCTATTTCCCTATTTATTTACTGTCTTTCCATTAGTTCTTTTCCCCCCTAGACTTCATGAGGAAATTCCATTCCTTTTTATCCCCCTTTTTTAATTTTTGGTTTCTCTCTCTGTTCTGCATTTTTCCCCTGTTTAACCCCAACAAATATTCAAAAATCAGGACTCATATCCTAGCGCCAAGGGGTCTTTCGGGGTGATATCCCTTATGTCTGAACAAAATTTAAGGTGAAAATTAGATCCCGCCTTGCGGGGAAATCCTCTCCTCCTCTCTGGGGTTCCCTAAAGTTATGCATGAAAATTCTCAATACACTCCAACTCTTAGCCCTCCCTTTTTTTCTGGGGGTCCAGTGGGTCTAGGGTTTTTCCCCTCAATCTCTTTATTTAAAATCCCCCATTATAAGCAATTTTGCCTACCCATAAGGCCCCCCCTGGCCCCTTCGCTTGTACCCCATTGCCCTATTGGAATCATCTCTTCTTGTTCTCCTGTGTTAAATGGTGGTTTCAAACCCCTGCTATCTCCCCTTTGGACCCCCGTCTGAAGTTTTCCTAAATGAACGTCTGTTTCCCCTTTTTTTCCCTACCTCCCCAAACCCCCTCAAAAAACTCCCTGTTTTTTTTTGACAATCTAAATCCCCCCCTCCTCTTTCTCTGTCTTTCCTCTTTCTGATACCAGGTGGAAAAATTGCATCGTTATCCCTGTAGTTTTTTCTTGTTAGTGCTTTATGTCAGGGGGAATCAATGATGCGTTCTTGCCTCTTCACTCTTTTTTGTTATTCCCTCTGCATTGGGGTACCATCATTTAGCTTCCTTTCCATTACTTTTTTGGGGTAAAAAATCCTGGGGGTACCACACTATTATAGGGTTCTTTTTTTTTTCTTTTTGGGGGTTTTCTATTGGGTTTTATTTCCTTTCTTTTTTTTTTATTTTTTCTTAAGCTTTTGTTTTTTTCCCCCTAGCTTTTTTTTGCTTCCTGTCCTTTTTTTCCTTTTTCCCCCCCCCCTTTCTTTTTTCCTTTTTTTTTCCTTTCCTTTTTTTCTTCCTTTCCTTTTTTTTTCTTAGTCCTGTCTTTTTTTTTCCCCCTTTTTTTCCATTTTCCCATTGGTTTTACCATCATTTAGCTTCCTTTCCATTACTGTATTTTGGGAGATGGAAGAGGAAGGTGCAGGCTGGGAGGGTGGGAGGCAGGGCACAATATTATGGGAGGCTGCTGTAATTGTGGAATTAGTGCTTAGGGGGGTGGTGGCTATGGAGTGAGGTTCATTTCCGTTTACTGTTTGGTTGATATGTGGTGGCAGGGGTTGAGAGGTTTCTGTAAGCATTTGTGTTTGATGTTCCCCCAAAGGCTGAGCTTTCCTGTCTGCCGTTGCCTGTCCTGTCTCTCTTTCCCTTCCACTGGTTCTGTCTTGCTCTCCCCTTTCAGTTGTTCCCTTTCCTTTCGTGTTCTGTCCGATTGAGGAACACTTTTTGATAATCTTGAGAGTCCTTTAACAGTGGTTTATGTTGTAGTATCCTATTCTGTACCACATCTGTCTTGAATGTCAATCTGATTGGTCGATTTTTTTCCCTCGAATACCCCCCAAAGTCTGTGAAATTTTCTACCTGAGAGACATGTCCCTCTCTCCTGTTATTGCAATGATGTTTTTAATCTCTGTTTTTTTCTCCCAAGCTTCTTTCATAAATAGGTCTGCCCTTCAGCCTCCTGAAGGCCATGAATAATTATTGACCTCTCCCTCTCCTCTTCCCATTTATTTTCCCTCTGTATCTCTGGATCTGATTTAAGCATCTCTTTTGCTGTTTCTCTAATCATCTCCCAGACACCACGATGGCATGATATTACTGCTGCAAAAGACTGCTAAGATCCATCCCCTCCTTCATTTCCCTCGCTGCCTGCTGATGTTCCCATTTCAGTCATCTTGCTCCTCTTGGACCTCATCTTTAGATCCTGCTTCAGCACATCCATTTCTTCCTCCAATCTCTGTATCTTTGCCTCAGCTACTACAGCGCGTGATTCCCACTTCTTGCTCTCTGCAGATATTTGCTCTAACATGTTATTGCAAAGCTCGTTTAACCTTATCTCCCATTGTTGTTCCATTTTGTTCTTGAGCCGTTCTACCCATTCTTCCTTTTCCGACCAGCCATCATCGGTTCCCTTGCCTTTATGTCCTCCCTTTAGAGAGCCCATTTTGTTTTTGTCCTGTTGGGATGTTCTAGCTGCTTCAGCTTATCGTAAAAATGTGTGTGTGTGTGGTGGAGGGATTTATGAGCTGATGTGTTAGGCTAGGTTTGTATGTGTGGGGTGTGTGTGTGTGTGTGTGTGTGTGTGTGTGTGTGTGTGTGTGTGTGTGGTGTGTGTGTGTGTTGTGTGTGTGTGTGTTTTTGTGTGGGGTATGTGTTTGGGGTGTGAAGCAGTTTGACATACAAATTGTTAATTTTGCAAAAACCTGACTTAGTAGCTTCATCCAGCTTTGCTAACATTAAGATAAAAATTTAGATGAACCTTACCAAGGTTATGTTAGGTCAGCTTAATTTTTGTTAGTATTATTTAAACATTTCATACTGCTATTTAAAAATTAATGAAATTAAATTTAAAATTTGTAACGTAAATCAGTTTGGCAATAACGAATAATTAATTGGTATTTAAAAAGTATTAAAATTTGGGGTGTTAATGATTAGGTAGATTAGGGGCGGATAAAGCTACCATGACTCGCTGCTGTCTTCCTACAAGATTCCCTGATCCATTGTAGTCCCTTCCCTGTACCCTGCTTGGTCCTCATTTTTTTGCCCCAATCTTTGTGGGAACTTGTCAAAGCCTTCTTGCGCCCAAGAAAATGCAACCCCACCCCCCTCTCTCTCTTGCTTACTGCTGGGGTGTGTTTTGGGGTGTGTGGGTGTGTGTGTGTGTGGGGTGTGTGTGTGTGTGTGTGTATGGTGTGTGTTTGTGTGTGTGTGTGTGTGTGTATGTGTGTGTTGGTGTTGTGTTGTGTGTTGTGTGGTGTGTTTGTGTGGTGTGTGTGTGTGTGGGTATGTTGGTGTGTGGTGTGTGTGGTGTGTGTGTGTGTGTGTGGTGTGTGGTGTTGTGTATGTGTGTGTGTGTGGGGTTGTGTGTACTCACCTAATTGTACCACCTAATTGGGGTTTGAAAAGGGTTGAGACTCAGCCCCTGGCCCCGCCCTTCACCGACCGCTACTAGGCCTCTCCCCCCCGCTCCATAGTTTTAAATACCTCGTTTAAAAAACTGTATGTTCCCCCCCACTACATCGCTTGACAGACTATCCACTTCCTAATACTCTAGATAAAGAAATACTTCCTGACTGTTGTGTGTGTGTGTGTGTGTTTGGTGTGTGTATTTTACCTATATGACTAAACCTATTTGTGGTTGCGGGGGTGAGTATAGCTCCTACCCCGCCCTTCACTGGTCGATAAATTCATTCTCTCCTCTCCTGATATTTGTCTACCTCTTTTAAAGCTATTTAGGGAAACTTGCTTCCCATTTCCCCTTTCCAGATTATTCCCAGTTCCCTGAAAACTCAAGACTAAAGAATACTTCCTAACCCCCTATGACTCTCGGGGTTTTCATTCCAATTGTGCCCCCCTTTTTTTTTTTTCCCCATCCACGAACATTCGATCCTTTCCCCTTGTCAATCCCCTTTTAGTATTTTTCGTTGTTTCTGTCCCCTCTATCCCTTATCCTTAGTGATCAGGTTGGTTCCCTTTAAAACCTTCTCATAAGAATACCCCTCAGTTCCGGGAACACCGTTGCAAATTTTTCACTTTCTCCAAATTTCTTGGTGTTTGAAAAGTGAGGGTTCCTACTGGCGCTGCATATTCCAGTATAGGCCTTACTACATTTGTACAATGTCGTGAAGACCCCTTATCAGATGTCAAAACGCCAACTCGGGTTTGCCAATTTTCCCACATGCTGCCAGTGTTATTTGTTGATGTGTGCCTCAGGGGACATGTTGTTATACTGCTTACCCCACGATCCTTTTCTTTAACTGACGTTTGCAGCTTTTTGGTTTTCCCAAACCCAGACTCCGCTGGGCTTCTGTGCCCCTTCCCCAATCTTCTGCCCTTACACTTAGGGGGTTAACCCGGGAGTTTTTTATCGGCCTACTTGTAGTTTGTCCAGACCCCCTTGAAATCTTAACTGATCCTCGCCCACTTGATTCTCCTCATCTTTTTACATCATCGCGAACAGTGACACTTCTGAATCTTTCCTTCCCCCATGTCATTCACGTATAAAAGAAACAGCACCGGGCCGGGGCCCTTAACCCCTTTGTGAACCCCACTCGAGCTTCGCCCCCCCGAACTTCGCACGTACCAAACACCGTTTTTTTTCCTTCCTTAGTATTCCTGATCATTGCAGTACTTCCCCGTTTTTCTCCCTGCCCCTCTAATTTTTGCCCCATCTCTTGTGGGGTACGTGTCAAAACCCTTTCTTGCAATCTAAAAAGATGAAATCTCCCCATCCTCTCTCTCCTGTCTTATTCTTTTCCCTTATCGTAGAACTAAAAAATTTGTGACACAGGATTTTCATCTTGAAAAGCGTCTGTGCATGTATGAGCCCAATCTTTTAATGTTTTCCACTATTTTTCCCCTGAAATCTTTTCCATATTTACATATATAAAGTCATGACAGGTCTGTGTTTAATTGCCTGTTGCCCCCTTTCTTAAAATTGGAAAAATGTGCTGTCTTCCCCCCCTCGGAAACGCCCTGTTTCGTAGTTTTACTGAAGATTGGCTAATGGAAACCACATTTTCCTTGCCCCCTCTCAGTATCCGGAGATTGTTACTGGGCCCCCCGCCCTTGAGGTACGGTTCTTTAGCTTTTTCTTCACCTTAAACCTTGTTATGTGTATTGTGTCCCACCTGTGGTGCACACTCCCTCCACAGTTTTCTGGAAGCTTTCCTGACTCTAGTGAATCTTTCTAAATCTTTTTTTTAGTTCTCACATACTTCTTGGTCACTTTTCGGAGTCCCCTCCTTTTTCCCCTCCCCTGATTCCCGGGGTCCCTGACTGTTTTTTTTCCAAATGTACGTATAAAAAATTTGGTTCGATTTGGCTTTTTTGCTATGTCGTTTTCGTATTGCCTCTGGGCCCTTCCTTATCCTGCATATTCGTTTCTGGTTTTTGCTCAGCCCCCTTGTTTTCTTGGCCCTTTCCCTTCTTACCTTTTTCATGCTCTACCACACTTGGCTTTGGCCTCTTTACACCTCCCAATTTAAACATGGGCTCACTCTGGTCTTAAAATTTTTTCTGTTGCCCTTTTTTCGAACCTTTCCTCGCCCCCCTGCCTTAGTGGGTTCTATTTCCATATTTATTTACTGTCTTTTCCTTAGTTTCTTTCCCACTAGATTAGAAAAAAATTCTCATTCCTTTGTGTCCCCCTTTTTGAAGTTTTTGGTTTTTTCTCTTGTTTTGCATTCTCCACTGTTTCAAAAAGATATTCAAATCAGGACTTTATGATCCCTTGCGCCAAGGGGTCTTCGGGGTGATTCCCTTATGTCTGAACTATTCAAGGGGAATATGAGTCCAGCCTTGCGCAACATCCCTCCTTCTCTCTGGTTTTTCCCTAAAGTTAGCATAAAATTCCCAAAACAGTCTCCCAAAACTTGCCCTCCATGTTTCTGGGGGGCCTGGGCTCTAGGTTTTCCCAGTCAAACTCTTTTGATTGAAATCCCCCATTATAAGCAATTTTGTCCTACCCATAAGAGCCCCCCTGGCACTTCAGCTGTGTATCCACCCTTGCCCTATTGGCACACTTCTCTTCCTTTTTCTCCTGCTGTTAATGGTGGTTACACATCAATGCTATTACCTTTGGACCCCCCCTCGAGTTTTCCTAAATGAATTGTCGTTCCCTTTTTTCCATCCCCCACTCCCCAAAACTCCATGTTTTTTTTGAGCAATTCTCCTCCCCCCCCCTCTGTTCTTGTCTTTCCTCTTTTCTGATTCCAGGTGGAAAAATTGCATCTGTTATCCCCGTAAGTTTTGTTCTGTTAGGCTTTGATGTCAGGGGAGAATCAATGATGCGTTCTTGCCTCTTTTACTCTTTTTTTGTTATTCCATCTGCATTGGTTTACCATCATTTAGCTTCCTTTCCATTACTGATTTTTGGGGGATGGAAGAGGAAGGTCAGGCTGGGAGGGTGGGGGCAGGGGGACAATATTTGGGAGGGCGTGATTGTGGAATTATGCTTAGGGGGGGGGGGGGCTAGGGTGAGGTTCATTTCCGTTTACTGTTTGGGTTTATATGTGGTGGCAGGGTTGAGGGTTTCTGTAAGCATTTTTGTTTGATTTCCCCCCAAAAGGGTGAGCTTTCCCGTCTGCGTTGCCTGTCCTTCCTTTCCTTTTTCCTTCCCCCCCCCCCTGGTTTGTCTTTCTCTCACTTTCGTTGTTCCTTTTCCTTTTTGTGTTCTGTCCGATTTAGGAACATTTTTGATTTTCTTGGAGTCCTTTAACTGGGTTTTTGTTGTGTATCCTATTCGTACCCCATCTGTCTTGATGTCAAACTGATTGGCGATTTTTCCCCCCGAATACCCCCCAGTCTGTAAAATTTTCTACCTGAGACATGTCCCTCTCTCCTGTTTTTGCAATGTGTTCTTAAAACTCTGTTTTTCTCCCAACTTTCTTTCATATAGGTCTGCCCCTTTAGCCTCCTGAAGGCCGAATAATTATTGCCTTCCCTCTCCTCTTTCCCCTTTTTTTTCCCCCTGTATCTCTGGATCTGATTTAAGCATCTCTTTTGCTGTTTTTCTATCATTCCCCGACCCATGTGGCCTGTATTTCTGCTGCAAAAAACTGCTAAGATCATCCCCTCCTTCATTTCCCTTTTGCTGCCTGTGAGTTTCCCCTTTCGTCATCTTGCTCCTCTTGGGCCTATCTTTTGATCCTGCTTAGCACATCCATTTTTTCCTCCAATTCTGTATTTTGCCTCGCTATACAGCGCGTGATTCCCACTTCTTGCTCTCTGCGATATTTGCTCTAACAGTTATTTTAAAGCTTTTTTAACCTTATTCCCATTTTTGTTCCCTTTTGTTCTTTAGCCGTTTTACCATTCTTCCCCTTTTCCCACCACCATCATCGGTTCCCCTTTCCTTTATGTCCTCCCTTTAGAGAGCCCCCTTTTTTTTTTTGTCCCGTTGGGATGTTTAGCTGCTTCACTTTCGTAAAAAAGTGTGTGTGTGTGGGGGAGGGTTTATGAGCTATGGTTTGGCTAGGTTTGTATGTGTGTGTGTGTGTGGTGTGTGTGGTGTGTGTGGTGTGTTGGGGTGTGTGTGTGTGTGGTGTGTGTGTGTGTGTGTGTGTGTGTAGTGTTTGTGTGTAAAGCAGTTTGACATACAAATTGTTAATTTTGCACAGAACCTGACTTAGTAGCTTCATCCAGCTTTGCTAAAATTAAGATATAATTTAGATGAACCTTACCAAGGTTATGTTAGGTCAGCTTAATATTGTTAGTATTATTTAAACATTTCATACTGCTATTTAAACATTAATGAAATATATTAAATTCGTAACGTAAATCAGTCTGGCAATAACGAATATATTTAATTGGTATTAAATAGTATTAAAATTAGGCTGGTGTTAACTGATTAGGTAGATTAGGTCGGATATAGCTAGACTATGTTATTACTCACTAACGAAGTTATATGTGTCTGTTAATTTAGCCATGGTTCAAAATTACAAATTAACATTCACTGTTAATTCATTTACGATGGAACTTCACCAGCAGGACATGCAAGGTACCATCCGTTATCTATGTTATCTATGCAGATGATACAGTCCATGTGTTGATAAGACACCTTCTCTTCTTACACAACTTCATGTGTTGCTCCAGTCACCTGACTAATTCATATATACCAGAACCTACGTTATATTTACAATAAGTTAGAGTAATGAGAGCAGATTTCGAAGTGAAAAATGGGGATTCACAGTATACCTGGAGGGGGTTTCGGGGGTCAACGCCCCCGCGGACCGGTCCGTAAAAAGATAGAATTGATTTGTATATGTCTGCCTCAGGTACAGAGATCTGATGAAGAGGGCCTCTGATTGATGCTCTTACAGCATCTGCTGAAGAGGGTCTCACACTGAGGCCGAAATATATAGGTCTATTTTACGTATTTCCTATTTCTCTCCAAGTGGCTTCTGATTTTCAATCATGCAGCTTAAATGACATTTTACTCCAGGCAAATTCCAAAATGTTATAATCATCTTATGACTGACCATTATGCCCTTATTTGGCATCTCCCCAGTGATTTGCTGCTCCTTGTACAGCAGATATAAAATTTTATATTATATATATATATATATATATTAATATATATATATATATATATTATATATATATTTATATTATATATATATTTATATATTTATATATATATATATATATATTTTTATTTTATATATATATATGTCGTCCCGGGAATATGTAAAATGGTCAATTAGCAAGAACTCTTTTAAAATTAAGTCCTTTCTGAAATTTTCTCTTATACGTTTAAAGATATATTTTTTTCATTAATGTTAATGTAAAAAAATTTAATTTTGAACCAAAAGAATCTTAGAAAACTTACCTAACCTTAATATAACAAGTGCAATTTATTTTAGCCTAACCCAACTAAATATATTTTAAATAGGTTTACAATAATTTAGTACTAAACAAACACAATCAAATATATTTTTTTTCGTTTTTTTTTCGGGTTTGGTTCAGAATGATTTTGGGAAAATTATTGCATACACAAATTTTCACTTGTCCTATATGGCAAAATGAGCGTTGCTTTTTAAGTCAAGATCGCAAGTTCTGCATATTCGGCACGACATATATATATATATATATATATATATATATATATATATATATATATATATATATATATATTATATTTTATATATATTTATATATATATATTTATATATTTATATATATATATATATATATATATATATTATATTTTATATATATATATATATATGTATGTATGTATTTATATAGATAAGGATATTCGAGTCCTGAATTTAGTGTATAGCATATGTATGTTGCATGTGATCTTATTCCATGCAAGTAAGAAAGGTGGTATTAAATCCCTTGTCTCGGGCATTTAATCGCCGACTACGAAATCTCTGGCTTCTAATCCACTTGAACCTGAGTAGATAGAAACGGAACTTCACAGTTAAAGGTATTAAAGTTATTACAGTAGGAAAAACTGCAATCAATTTTTTTCTTTGCTTTTTTAGAATGCAAAGAAACCGACATGGAAAATTATCATGGCTTAACTTTTCGAAAGTTTTTACGGCGAAAAATGGATTACTGGACATTATTTAATTTTTTTTTCCCTACCCCATCTACCTTTGTAACTGTTGTCAGGTAGGATGTAACTGCTGCAAGGCAGGATGTAGCCGTTGTAATGCAGGATGTAACTGTTGTCAGATAGGATGTAACTGTTATCAGGTAGGATGTAACTGCTGTCAGGATGTCACTGTTGTCAGGCAGGATATAACGTGTTAGGCAGGATGTAACTATTGTCTGCTAGGATGTAACTGTTGTCTGGCAGGATGTAACTGTTGTCAAGCATGATGTAACAGTTGTCTGGCAGGATGTAACTGTTGTCAGGCAGGATGTACCTTGTCAGGCAGGATGTAACTGCTGTTAGGTAGGATGTAACTGCTGTCTGGTAGGATACATCTGTTATGAGGCAGGATGTAACTTGTCAGGCAGGATGTAGCTGTTGTCAGGTAGGATATATATATCGCATCATTTTACGTCATAGTGGTGATGGTAGGTGATAATAATCATGGGAGAACGGAGGGGTGTAGTGTGGCGTAATGACACAAAGATTTCTGGAAAGTACAGAGAACAGTACCCGCCATAGTGCTGCCGTATGTTGACGTCATTCGTATTATACAGAGACAGTGCTTATGACCAGAGACACGAATTCTTCTGAAATTTGTATCTTTTGGAAACTATGTCATAACATACTGATTACTGGAATGCGAGTCGCAGCCTATTCCTCCTTGTAGTACACCATGACCTTCCTATCAACTCCTCCTTGTAGTGCACCATGACCTTCCTATCAACTCCTCCTTGTAGTACACCATGACCTTCCTATCAACTCCTCCTTGTAGTACACCATGACCTTCCTATCAACTCCTCCTTGCAGTACACTATGACCTTCCTATTAACTCCTCCTTGTAGTACACCATGACCTTCCTATCAACTCTTGCGTTTACTCAGGCGATGCTAGGCATGTTGACAAACTGGTATGGAAATGACGTCAAACATGTTGACTAGTCTATTGTCTACTAGGCGGCATATAACCCAGTCTGTCGTTTTACCATATATTTATTTTTTTCCTTGGTGCAAACTATGGTATATGTGTTATTTATGGCTCATGAAAGTGCTTGCTTGTGACCTACAGATGAATATATTCATAGTGAAGCGCCGATAGAACTCCTTAACTAAAAACTGACTTCAAGGGGAAAGTAGCCAAAGTTCTCTGTCATTTATTCATTTTAGATAGATCGTGCGGACGTGTATTTGGAAGGAGATAAGAGTTTATCTGCTGAAGGAGTTGCTCAAGGGTTTGCCTGCTACTTGTTTGGCTCATTGTTATCTCAGCATGTAAATGGTGGCGGCCGTCTCTTAAGTGCTATTTCACCGGTCAATATAGACTGATTAAAAATTTTCCTGAAGAATTGCTAAAGTATCAAGTTGACGTACTGAATTACAGAGTCAATGAGTTTCAACTTACTTTCCTTGATCACTATTACGATTTTAATGTCGTAAATTAAATATAATTTCCTGGCTACCCAAAGGCGCTCACATCTGTCAAACCGCAATCATGACATATGGACGTTATTTCTTAAAATTTTACTGTAGCCACACTTGTCCTATTATGGCAAGATGACGTTGCTATTTAAGCCATAGATCGCAAGTTTGCCTATTCGGCACGACATGTAATAATATATATTATATTTACTTATATATTATATATAATAATTATTATATATATCAGGAATTAGCAAGAACAGGCGAGATATTCACAAACGCTGATCTCTGGCAGAAGGAGACTCGAACTTACGAATCTTGAAACAAGGCACACAGTGCTTTACCATCCGTACCACACTGGACCAGTATCTCTACACACAGCTCACGCTAGACGTTTGATCCAAGGCAGCTTGGATCAAAACCTTGGGCGTCAATGTATTGGTCCAGTGTGGTACGGATGGCAAAGCACTGCGTACCACGTTCCAAGGTTCGTAGGTTCGAGTCTCCTTCGTGTCCTTAATACGGACGGGAGACCAAAGCCTTGTATTTTTCATACGAGAAACACAGGTCATGAAGCTGATATAGTTACAACAACTGAATAAGGACGAGGAATAATGGTCGACGATGTTGTGAGATGACTATCTTACTTCATTACGAGAGCATCATTATGGCACAACTGCACCTAGTATAAGCATCCATACGATCACCAGGAGACATGGTTGCCCTAGGTCGACGTGGCCTTTAGGCAAATTAATGCCTTTGTCCTGACAATGCCAGTTGTGAGAGCTACGAAGAATAGTCACAATACCGAACAAAAACCCGGTCATTGGAGAGGAAACTTAGGCTGACATTTCGGTCCGTCCTGGAACATTGTCAGATTACAGCTGAATGAGAAAACGGCAGAAAAGGCCAGAAGACAGAACTGTAAAAGTGCTAAGCCAAAGGTGTGTTGAATCCTAAAACTGCGGACAAACTGTACCACCACCATCTTCATCGCCGCGCCCCGCCGTCGCCGCCGCCGCCGCCGCCGCCGCCGCCGCCGCCGCCGCCAGCAGCAGCAGCAGCAGCAAGGTTCAGGTAACCAAGGAAACTATAACCAGATATAAATTAATTGTAAGATAAAATATAGCAAAAGATCTTTACAACGATTTTTAACTTAGATAAAGCCTCCAGTAAGTGAAACATCGTACTTATAAAGGTCTACTTTTTGCTATAAGGATTTTTTTACCATTTGTCGACTACACCATTCCTTAAGCAAAGTTAATGGTTGGTTGGACGAGAGATACACATGTACGCGCTATGGAAACAGTTCTCTCTTGACTTTGTCACCAGTAACTAGCTAAGTAAACTTAAGTAAGTTTATTTAGGTATAGGTACACATAAGCACGGTCACACGAATTTAGGTGATTACATTTATCATATATAGTAACATGTGGGTAAATTACGTAGGATAACCCAAAAAAGTCAGACGAAATGGCTTATTTCCAATGGGGTCCTTGTAAGATGCAGTAGAAATCAGTCATGGTTATTATCTTAAAAATTAAAACAGATAAACCATACCGCGGGTGGGGTTTGATCCCGAGGTCAGAGAGTACTCAAAACTCCAGGCCGTCGCGTTAGCCACTCGACCAGCCATCTTATTGTGGCTAGCTGGTCCAGTGGCTAGTAAGTAAGTAAGTTTATTCAGGTATACACAAATACAGTTACATAGAATTATCATACATAGCAGCATATGTGTAGAGAACCTAGGATAACCCAAAAAAGTCAGACAGAGTGACTTATTTCCGGCTAACGCGCCGGTCTGGAGTTTTGTGTGGCCCGGTGGCCTGGTGGCTAAAGCTCCCGCTTCACACACGGAGGGCCCGGGTTCGATTCCCGGCGGGTGGAAACATTTCGACACGTTTCCTTACACCTGTTGTCCTGTTCACCTAGCAGCAAATAGGTACCCGGGTGTTAGTCGACAGGTGTGGATCGCATCCTGGGGGACAAGATTAAGGACCCCAATGGAAATAAGTTAGACAGTCCTCGATGACGCACTGACTTTCTTGGGTTATCCTGGGTGGCTAACCCTCCGGGGTTAAAAATCCGAACGAAATCTTATCTTATCTTATCTTATCTTGAGACTCTCGTGGTATGGTTTGTTTGCAATCGTGTCATTACGATTTCGTGAGTCAAGTTAAAACAGATAAGTAACTCAACTTTGAAAAAAAAAATCAGTTACAGTAAAAGGAGAAGCAATAGGAATAAAGTGAAATTAATTATTTACAAGAACACTTATAATTATAGTATACGAATGTTAAATATACAAGAAATCCCTCACCTCCCAGTCTCTAGCTAGCCTCTGGCTAATTTTTTAAGCATTTCTTATATATTGAAAGTTGATTTCAATTCTTATACGTGGGGTACAATTGGAAATAATAAAAAACCTTGAAGTCTGATTAGAGACTAATTATGATATTTAATAAAATATTCTAAGTGTTAACTCACTCACTCACTGGGTGGGCGGTGTTTAGATAAGATAAAATTTGTTAGGATTTTTAACTGGAGTGCTATCTACCCAGGATAATCTAAGAATGTCGGTGTTTTATCGAGGACTGACTGTCTTATTTCCATTGGGGTCTTTCAATCTTGTTCCTCCCCCAGCATGTGACCCACATTAGTCGAATAACACCCGGGTACCTACTAACTGCTAGGTGAACAGGGACAGCAGGTATAAGAAATATGCCCAACGTTCTACCCATGCCGAGGGTTGTACAGCCAATAAACTTACACTTAACACTGACAAAACCTACTATATTATGTTTGGTAGCAGAGCAGGTGTTGCGCAACTTAACATTAAGATCGACAACACTCTAATTGCCAGACATAATGAGGGCAAATTCCTAGGCCTATACCGTGACAACAACCTGAATTTCAGCACCTATATCCAACACATAACAAAAAAAGTATCCAAAACGGTTGGGATCCTCTCCAAGATACGATACTGTGCCGCAAAATGCCCTTCTCACACTATACCATTCACTCATTTATCCATACCTCATCTATGCTATTTGTGCTTGGGGATCAACTGCAGCAACACATCTAAAGCCAATAATAACCCAACAAAAAACCGCAGTGAGAATAATCACTAAATCCCATCCCTGGCAACACCCCCCCCCACTCTTCATAGATCTAAACTTACTCCCTGTTCAGAACATCCACACTTACTACTGTGCAATTTACATCTACAGGACCTTAAATTCCAATATTAACCTTGACCTAAAACATTCCCCGTGTCCGACTAAACCTCTACAAATATTCAATGTATTTCAAAGGCCCTACAATCTGGAACACTCTACCAAAAAACTCTAGAATTGCAGACACATCCATCACCTTCAAAACTACCGTTAGAAAAAATCTTATCTCCCTGATACACCCCGTCAACTAATTACACGAATACCACCTGGTGGTTCACACTTACACTCACTCACCCATTTGACTATAAACACAGAAATACGAATCTTAATCTTAAAATAATGAATACTATTTAGTCATAAGTTTGCCTGTGATACTCCAATATAGAAACTATGTATTGTGCCAAAACAAAAACACTCGCATTGCTAAACTCACGAACTATAATTTAGTTAATTAGTCATAATACCAACTTACTCTATAATTTTAATAGTTTAAAGTTAAGAATTAATCTAAGTCTGCCCGAAATGCCTAGCCATGCTAGGTGTCCTAGTGGCCCCCTCTGTATTTAGTATTTTATAACATGTAAACTACACAATATCCAAAATCTGTAAACCACGTATTGTAATCCTTATAGAGAATAAACTTGATTGATTGATTGATACTCATTGTGCGAGGCGAGAGCGTTGCCAACTGAGTCACGAGATACACATGCTTGTTTTCTCACACTCTTTTATTTATACTTTATATGGCTGATGTCGTTATGCTGTACGAACATGTCCCAGACTCGAGTCATCCTAGGATTAATGATATTATATGAAGTGATGTTCTTGGGAAAGATACAGCCAAAGTGTAATTGTTGTTCGCTGCCCGTCTTGTTGTGTAGAAGCTCACTTCTCGCTGTCGGCGGAGTGGAGCCAAGTGGGGTACCTAGACAACACTGGCCATGAACATAAAAGGCTGTGCTGCAATGACAAATCTGTCCAGGCGGGTCCTTTGGTCTTGTTCCCAGGATGCGACTCACACCCTCACATCAGTCGACTACAACCCTCACTCAAGGAAATTGATCTTGGGGTGAGTATAACACCGAACACGTCTCCGGAGGCACACAACCAGATAACTGCTGCAGCATACGGGTTCCTAGCAAATCTAAAAACAGTATTCCGACATCTCAACAAGGAATCGTTCAGGACCCTATACACCGTGTACGTTAGGCCTATATTGGAGTATGCAGCAAGTTTGGAACCCACACCCAACCAAGCACGTATGGAAATTAGAAAAAGTGCAAAGCTTGCAACAAGACTAGTCCTGGAGCTAAGAGGAATGCCCTGCGAGGAGAGGTTAAGGGAAATCGACCTGACGACACTGGAGGACAGGAGAGATAGGGGGGATATGATAACGACATATAAAATACTACTGAGATGAATCGACAAGGTGGACAGAGACAGGGTGTTCCAGAGATGGGACACAGCAACAAAGGGTCACAGTTGGAAGTTGAAGACTCAAATGAATCATAGGGATGTTAGGAAGTATTTCTTCAGCCACAGAGTTGTCAGGACGTAGAATAGTCTGGGAAGTGATGTAGTGGAGGCAGGATCCATACATAGCTTTAAGAAGAGGTATGATAAAGCTCACGGAGCCGGAAGAGTGACCTAGTAGCGGCCAGTGAAGAGGCGGGGCTAGGAACTGTGACTCGACCCCTGCAACCACAACTAGGCGAGTACCCAAGTACCTGCTTTCTGCTAGGTGAACAGGGACATCAGATGTCTTAAGGAAACACGTCCTAATGTTTCCACCCGTTCCGGGGATCGAACCACGGACCTCAGTGTGTGAGGGGAGAGCTCTGCATACCATACCTATGAAGCCATTTTTATCTACTTTTCCGAGGCTATGGGTCCCCACAATTTGCACTAAAAGTTGACCCCATTTATACATATTGGAAATTCAAGGATCCCAATGGAAATAAGTCTGACATTTTTGGGTTACCCTAGGTAATTTACACATATGTTACTATGTATGATGCATAGCAATATATATGTGTAAATTACATAGGATACTGTATTAATGTGTACATGTACACCCAATTATTATACTCCTTTTTTTTTTTATTCGCCGGTATTCTCCCGGCCCGGGTCTTTTCCAAGTAGTGGTGACCCGGCCTTGGCTCCCTATCTGGGGAGTGTCTCGAGACTTAAGTCTCCCATGGGAGGAGGTACAAGTACCTCCTCATCTTTGGGACCAATTGTCCCCAGGCCTAGCCACAGTCCCCGCCCTCACGGGGCTCGTAGGGAGAAGCTAGGCCTCTGGTCTACCCTCTGCCCCGCCCCAAAGGGGCTCGTGGGGATGGCAGTCTTAGGAGCTGCAGATGGTAGCAAGGTCATGTATTATTTATTATTATTATTATTATTAAAGATTCGCCGGTATTCTCCCGGCCCGGGCCTTTTCCAAGTGGTGGCCCGGCCTTGGCTCCCTCTTTAGGGAGTGTCTGAGACCTAAGTCTCCCATGAGAGGAGGCACAAGTACCTCCTCATCTTTGGGACCAACTGTCCCCAGACCTAGCCACAAGCTAGGCCTCTCTGGTCTGCCATCCCCGCCCCAAGGGGGCTAATGGGAATGGCACCTACCCTACCCTAGAAGGGCTGGGCATGGTGTCGGTTATTATTATTATTATTATTATTATTATTATTATTATTATTATTATTATTATTATTATTATTATTATTATTATTATTATTATTATTATATATTTAAAGTTTACCATATCCAAGTTTTTCATATATATCGCCGTTTTCTGCTACTACGAGCGAGTTCCGAAAACAGAAAACGTAGGTGTCTTGACGGAGACTTTCTTTGTATTATTTACCAAGATTAGGTCCAAGAAACCATAAGATTTCTTCCTTATTTCTGTTGAGGTGCTGTTAGAGCTCCTCCAGCATGCCACCCACAACAGTCTACTAACTTCTAGATACCTATTTAGTGCCAGGTAAACAGGAACAGCAGGTGTACCGCCAGGTGAACAGGAACAGGTGTACTGCCAGGTGAACAGGAACAGGTGTACTGCCAGGTGAACAGGAACAGGTGTATTGCCAGGTGAACAGGAACAACAGGTGTACTGCCAGATGAACAGGAACAGCAGGTGTATTGCCAGGTGAACCGAACAGCAGGTGTACTGCCAGGTGAACAGGAACAGCAGGTGTACTGCCAGGTGAACAGGAACAGCAGGTGTACTGCCAGGTGAACAGGGACAGTAGGTGTACTGTCAGGGGAACAAGAACAACAGGCGTACTACCAGGTGAACAGAACAGCAGGTGTACTACCAGGTGAACCGGAACACCAGGTGTACTGCCAGGTGAACAAGAACAGCAGGTGCACTGCCAGGTGAATAGGAACAACAGGTGTACTGCCAGGTGAACAGGAACAGGTGTACTGCCAGGTGAACAGGAACAGCAGGTGTACTGCCAGATGAACAGGAATAACAGATGTACTGCCAGGTGAACAGGAACAACAGGTGTACTGCCAGGTGAACAGGAACAGCAGGTGTACTGGCAGGTGAACAAGAACAGCAGGTGTACTGCCAGGTGAACAGGAACAGCAGTTGTACTGCCAGGTGAACAGGAACAGCAGGTGTACTGCCAGATGAACAGGAACAGCAGGTGTACTGCCAGGTGAACAAGAACAGCAGGAGTACTGCCAGGCGAACGGGAACAGCAGGTGTACTGGCAGGTGAACAAGAACAGCAGGAGTACTGCCAGGTGAACTAGAACAGCAGGAGTACTGCCAGGTGAACAGGAACAGCAGGTGTACTGCCAGGTGAACAAGAACAGCAGGGGTACTGCCAGGTGAACAGGAACAGCAGGTGTACTGCCAGGTGAACAAGAACAGCAGGAGTACTGCCAGGTGAACAAGAATAGCAGGAGTACTGCCAGGTGAACAAGAACAGCAGGTGTACTGCCAGGTGAACAGGAACAGCAGGTGTACTGCCAGGTGAACAGGAACAGCAGGTGTACTGCCAGGTGAACAGGGACAGTAGGTGTACTGTCAGGGGAACAAGAACAACAGGCGTACTACCAGGTGAACAGAACAGCAGGTGTACTACCAGGTGAACAGGAACAACAGGTGTACTGCCAGGTGAACAAGAACAGCAGGTGCACTGCCAGGTGAATAGGAACAACAGGTGTACTGCCAGGTGAACAGGAACAGGTGTACTGCCAGGTGAACAGGAACAGCAGGTGTACTGCCAGATGAACAGGAATAACAGATGTACTGCCAGGTGAACAGGAACAACAGGTGTACTGCCAGGTGAACAGGAACAGCAGGTGTACTGCCAGGTGAACAGAACAGCGGGTGTACCACCAGGTGAACAGGAACAGCAAGTGTACTGCCAGGTGAACAGGAACACAAGGTGTAGTGCCTAGTGAACAGTAAGAGCAGGTGTACTGCCAGGTGAGCAGGAACAGCAGGTGTACTGCCAGGTGAACAGGAACAGAAGGTGTAGTGCCTAGTGAACAGTAACAGCAGGTGTACTGCCAAGTGAACAGGATTAGCAGGTGTACTGCCAGGTGAACAGGAACAGCAGGTGTACTGCCAGGTGAACAAGAACAGCAGGTGTACTGCCAGGTGAACGGGAACAGCAGGTGTACTGCCAGGTGAACAGGAACAGCAGGTGTACTGCCAGATGAACAGGAACAACAGGTGTACTGCCAGGTGAACAAGAACAGCAGGAGTACTGCCAGGCGAACGGGAACAGCAGGTGTACTGGCAGGTGAACAAGAACAGCAGGAGTACTGCCAGATGAACTAGAACAGCAGGAGTACTGCCAGGTGAACAGGAACAGCAGGTGTACTGCCAGGTGAACAAGAACAGCAGGGGTACTGCCAGGTGAACAGGAACAGCAGGTGTACTGCCAGGTGAACAAGAATAGCAGGAGTACTGCCAGGTGAACAAGAACAGCAGGTGTACTGCCAGGTGAACAGGAACAGCAGGAGTACTGCCAGGTGAACAGGAACAGCAGGAGTACTGTCAGGTGAACAGGAACAGCAGGTGTACTGCCAGGTGAACAAGAACAGCAGGTGTACTGCCAGGTGAACAAGAACAGCGGGTTTGTTACTGCCAGGTGAACAAGAACAGCAGGAGTACTGCCAGGTGAACAGGAACAGTAGGTGTACTGCCAGGTGAACAAGAACAGCAGGTGTACTGCCAGGTGAACAAGAACAGCAGGTGTACTGCCAGGTGAACAAGAACAGCAGGTGTACTGCCAGGTGAACAGGAACAGCAGGTGTACTGCCAGGTTAACAGGAACAGCAGGTGTACTGCCAGGTGAACAAGAGCAGCAGGTGTACTGCCAGGTGAACAGGAACAGCAGGTGTACTGCCAGGTGAACAAGAACAGCAGGAGTACTGCCAGGTGAACAGGAACAGCAGGTGTACTGCCAGGTGAACAAGAACAGCAGGAGTACTGCCAGGTGAACAAGAACAGCAGGAGTACTGCCAGGTGAACAGGAACAGCAGGTGTACTCCCAGGGTAAACAAGAACAGCAGGAGTACTGCCAGGTGAACAAGAACAGCAGGAGTACTGCCAGGTGAACAGGAACAGCAGGTGTACTGCCAGGTGAACAAGAACAGCAGGAGTACTGCCAGGTGAACAGGAACAGCAGGTGTACTGCCAGGTGAACAGGAACAGCAGGTGTACTGCCAGGTGAACAGGAACAGCAGGAGTACTGCCAGGTGAACAAGAACAGCAGGAGTACTGCCAGGTGAACAAGAACAGCAGGAGTACTGCCAGGTGAACAAGAACAGCAGGTGTACTGCCAGGTGAACAAGAACAGCAGGTGTACTGCCAGGTGAACAAGAACAGCAGGAGTACTGCCAGGTGAACAGGAACAGCAGGTGTACTGCCAGGTGAACAAGAACAGCAGGAGTACTGCCAGGTGAACAAGAACAGCAGGAGTACTGCCAGGTGAACAGGAACAGCAGGTGTACTGCCAGGTGAACAAGAACAGCAGGTGTACTGCCAGGTGAACAGGAACAGCAGGTGTACTGCCAGGTGAACAAGAACAGCAGGTGTACTGCCAGGTGAACAAGAACAACAGGAGTACTGCCAGGTGAACAGGAACAGCGGGTTTGTACTGCCAGGTGAACAGGAACAGCAGGTGTACTGCCAGGTGAACAAGAACAGCAGGTGTACTGCCAGGTGAACAAGAACAGCAGGTGTACTGCAGTGAACAAGAACAGCAGGAGTACTGCCAGGTGAACAAGAACAGCAGGAGTACTGCCAGGTGAAACAAGAACAGCAGGAGTACTGCAGGTGAACAAGAACAGCAGGGGTACTGCCAGGTGAACAAGAACAGCAGGTGTACTGCCAGGTGAACAAGAACAGCAGGAGTACTGCCAGGTGAACAAGAACAGCAGGTGTACTGCCAGGTGAACAAGAACAGCAGGAGTACTCCCAGGTGAACAAGAACAGCAGGTGTACTGCCAGGTGAACAGGAACAGCAGGTGTACTGCCAGGTGAACAGGAACAGCAGGAGTACTGCCAGGTGAACAGGAACAGCAGGTGTACTGGCAGGTGAACAAGAACAGCAGGAGTACTGCCAGGTGAACAAGAACAGCAGGAGTACTGCCAGGTGAACAAGAACAGCAGGTGTACTGCCAGGTGAACAAGAACAGCAGGAGTACTGCCAGGTGAACAAGAACAGCAGGTGTACTGGCAGGTGAACAGGAACAGCAGGTGTACTGGCAGGTGAACAGGAACAGCAGGTGTACTGCCAGGTGAACAGGAACAGCAGGTGTACTGCCAGGTGAACAGGAACAGCAGGGGTACTGCCAGGTGAACAAGAACAGCAGGAGTACTGCCAGGTGAACAGGAACAGCAGGTGTACTGCCAGGTGAACAAGAACAGCAGGTGTACTGCCAGGTGAACAAGAACAGCAGGAGTACTGCCAGGTGAACAAGAACAGCAGGTGTACTGCCAGGTGAACAAGAACAGCAGGAGTGCTGCCAGGTGAACAAGAACAGCAGGAGTACTGCCAGGTGAACAAGAACAGCAGGTGTACTGCCAGGTGAACAAGAACAGCAGGAGTACTGCCAGGTGAACAAGAACAGCAGGAGTACTGCCAGGTGAACAAGAACAGCAGGAGTACTGCCAGGTGAACAAGAACAGCAGACTTGAAGACTTGGTCCTTTAACTGGCATTCAAATACTATAATAATAATAATAATAATAATAATAATAATAATAATAATAATAATAATAATAATAATAATAATAATAATAATAATAATAATAATATCTTTATTTACTACAAGTACATGTACAAGGTATACAGACCTAGCTGACATCAGTGACATACTACTATATAGAAAGCCGCTTGTTATGCAGAGCATTTCGGGCAAATTAGGTCAGTGTCCCAGGATGAGACCCACACCAGTCGACTAACACCCAGGTACCCATTTTACTGATGAGTGAACATAGACAACCGGTGTAAAGAAACACGCCCAATGTTTCTACCCTGGCTGGGAATCGAACCCAGACCCTCGCCGTGTGATGCGAGAGCTCTAGCCACCAGGCAATGTTAAGTAAGTTTATTCAGGTTCAGGTACACATAAATACAGTTACATAAATTATCATACATAGCAACGTATGCGTAGATTATCCAGGATAACCTAAGAAAGTCAGACAAAGTTACTTATTTAGAGTTTAGTTTCAGTCTGCTCGAAATGCTCTTCAAAATCAGGGTTTATCAAGAATGTTTGAAACAGACGCCATAAAAATTTGGTAAATGAAAATTTATATTTATTGATTAAAAGTCTACTTCATCCTCTGTTCGTGTGTCATTCATAATAGTGTGGACTCGATCTTCCGTCTGCCTGTGATAGATACTTAGTTAATCCTAGAGGGATTAGTACCAAACTTGCACACGAAAATCACTCCCTACTAAAGTAAAAGACTCGGCGGGAGATGCAACATTCCCCCAATGAAAAGCAGGGGCGCCACGAGTACACTAAGAGATAACACAGTAAGTGTCAGGGGCCCAAGACTATTCAATTGCCTCCCAACATACATAAGGGGGATTACCAATAGACCCCTGGCTGTCTTCAAGAAGACGCTGGACAGGAGCCTAAAGTCAGTACCTTATCGGCCTGGCTGTAGTTCGTACGTTGGTTTTCGTGAGGGCAGCAGTAACAGCCTGGTTGATCATACTCTGATCCACCACGAGCCCTGGTCTCAGATCGGGTCGCGGGGGCTTTGACCCCCGAAACCCTCTCCAGGTATATTCTGCTTCTATTATTATTATTATTATTATTATTATTATTATTATTATTATTATTATATTATTATTATTATTATTATTATTATTACTAATATTTTGTTTTAGCATTATTATTACTATTGTTATTATTATTTTGTTCTAATATTATTCTTATTATTGGTGGAACACTAAATCTGTATGGGTCATACAAGTGCCTGGCAAATGGGGTGTATTAGGTTTATCTAAGAAAGAGGAGAGTATAGTAGAATTCCTTGATCAAGAGCCTCTCAAGAGTGTCTAGGAGCCTCCCTGCACGGCAGATCTTGTTGTCTAAATATTGGCTACGAAAAAAAAATTGATTCAGCACGGAGCTTACAGCAGCTTCAGCATCAGTGTGGACTGATGCTCAAGGGCTTGGAAGCTGCTGGTTTTCAGCATCAATATGAATTGATGTTCTCTCATCTAGAGAGAGAGAGAGAGAGAGAGAGAGAGAGAGAGAGAGAGAGAGAGAGAGAGAGAGAGAGAGAGAGAGAGAGAGAGAGAGAGAGAGAGAGAGAGAGAGAAAGATGAACATCCAGAACATCACTTCATATGAGATCATTTATCCCCAGGATGATTCGAGTATGGAACACAATCGTACAGCATTATGATGTCAATGAGATAAAGTCATTTGATCAAATGAAAATGCTGGCCCACAGATGGCTCCAACTTCATCCTGTTCCCTACTTGTATGTCTCATAACAATAAAAATGCTTTCAAATGAGCTGATGTAGGTAACAGCTCTTAGCTTGTCAATAAAGTTAGGAATCCTTAACCTGTAAATAGCTTGTCAATGAAGCTAGGGATCCTTAACCTTGTCAAACTCTGTGTAAGAGAGAGAGAGAGAGGAGAGAGAGAGGGAGAGAGGGGAGAGAGAGAGAGAGAGAGAGAGAGAGAGAGAGAGAGAGAGAGAGAGAGAGAGAGAGAGAGAGAGAGAGAGAGAGAGAGAGAGATAGAGAGAGAGAGAGTGATTATCATCCCAGAATGATAAGAATTGTGTGATAACGTGAAGCTCTTAATTCAGTGTTAGATAATTACTCCATTAATGTGATAGGATGATATTTATGGAGGCTACACAATACCTAAAAAAATGTCAAATAACGTAATTATGTGGATGTTACAATCACAGTGTTACGCAAATGAATGTAATTATGTGGACGTGAGAAGCAGTGTTACGCAGGAGAATGTAATTATGTGGATGTTACAAGCACAGTGCTAAGCAGGAGAATGTAATTATATGGACGTTGAAAGCGCACTGTTACGCAGAATATAATTATGTGGATGTTACAAGCAGTGCTACGCCGTAGAGTGTAATTATATGTGGATATTTTAATAATTTTATTATGTATCCTATACCCATTCTGAGTCTGCCGATTTTCTTGGCTGCACAAAGTAATGACCACAGATGGACCGACTGGTGTCATTATATATGTGTCTCGGCTCTATGGAGTACAAATTAACTTTTTTCTTCTCTAATATTGCTATCCGAAACTATAAGTGGATGGCCAGTTTATCAGCTGTTATTAAAGAGCACTGTAAGAGGGAATGTACAAGAGGTGGATGATCTTAACAGCAACGTGGTGAGTAGAATGAAAATTCAAAGATTATATAAAACTGATGTTTTGAGAAGTTTGTTGTTCATCATAAAGGATTATTTATTTTGAGAAGGGTGTTGTATAATCCTATAGTGGTTTAATACTATAGTGTTGTATAATTCTATAGTGTTGTATAATCTTATAGTGTTGTATAATCCTATACTGTTGTATAATTCTATGATGTCGAATAATCCTGTACTGTTTTATAATCCCATACTTTACTATAGATAGTTAGAATTATCGCTGATCCGAATTATCGCTGACATAAGGAAATAATAAGACAAGAATTATATTAACTTGAAGATGCTTCTCAAAATCTTAAGCTACAAGAATATCTCATGCATTTGTTATAATAATATTGTCCATGGGGAAGTGGAAAAGAATCTTTCCTCCGTAAGCCATGCGTGTCGTATGAGGCGACTAAAATGCCGGGAGCAATGGGCTAGTAACCCCTTCTCCTGTAGACATTTACTAAAAAAGAGAAGAAGAAAAACTTTATAAAACTGGGATGCTTGAATGTGCGTGGATGTAGTGCGGATGACAAGAAACAGATGATTGCTGATGTTATGAATGAAAAGAAGTTGGATGTCCTGGCCCTAAGAGAAACAAAGCTGAAGGGGGTAGGGGAGTTTCGGTGGGGGGAAATAAATGGGATTAAATCTGGAGTATCTGAGAGAGTTAGAGCAAAGGAAGGGGTAGCAGTAATGTTGAATGATCAGTTATGGAAGGAGAAAAGAGAATATGAATTGTAGATGAATGGTTCAAAGAACCGACACGTTGTTAAATTAGACACATGTACAACTCTTGGGTATCTTTATTGAGGAAACGTTTCGCCACACAGTGGCTTCATCAGACCATACCATACAAAGGATAAACTTGAAGAACAGGAGGAGAATGAGGTAATCAGTCCCTCAACCTTGAGTCGATGTGGTCAGTCCATCAATCTTGAATAGAATACGGCATATGAGCGGAGAAGCAGCTTATAAACCGTATGGCAGGAGAGGTGCAGCAGTTGCAGGTGATGTCACATTTGTCCAATGTGGAAGTAGGTCGTGCCCAAGGGTTAGGCAGGCGAAGAATTCCCAAGTATTAACATCCCATAAAGTCTCTCAACCTTGAGTCGTATGTAAAGAGAGTAGTTTTTACAAAGTAGAAGTGATGCAAGGAGGGAAGAGTATATGGAGAAAAAGAGAAAGGTTAAGAGAGTGGTGAAGCAATGTAAAAAGAGAGCAAATGAGAGAGTGGGTGAGATGTTATCAACAAATTTTGTTGAAAATAAGAAAAAAATTTTGGAGTGAGATTAACAAGTTGAGGAAGCCTATAGAACAAATGGATTTGTCAGTTAAAAATAGGAGAGGAGAGTTATTAAATGGAGAGTTAGAGGTATTGGGAAGATGGAGGGAATATTTGAGGAATTGTTAAATGTTGATGAAGATAGGGAAGCTGTGATTTCATGTATAGGGCAAGGAGGAATAACATCTTGTAGGAGTGAGGAAGAGTCAGTTGTGAGTGTGGGGGAAGTTCGTGAGGCAGTAGGTAAAATGAAAGGGGTAAGGAAGCTGGGATTGATGTGATAAAGATAGAAATGTTAAAAGCAGGTGGGGATATAGTTTTGGAGTGGTTGGTGCTATTATTTAATAAATGAATGGAAGAGGGTAAGGTACCTAGAGACTGGCAGAGAGCATGCAAAGTTCCTTTGTATAAAGGCAAAGGGGACAAAAGAGAGTGCAAAAATTATAGGGGAATAAGTCTGTTGAGTATACCTGGTAAAGTGTATGGTAGAGTTATTATTGAAAGAATTAAGAATAAGACAGAGAATAGGATAGCAGATGAACAAGGAGGCTTTAGGAAAGGTAGGGGGGTGTGTGGACCAGGTGTTTACAGTGAAACATATAAGTGAACAGTATTTAGATAAGGCTAAAGAGGTTTTTGTGGTATTTATGGATTTGGAAAAGGCGTATGACAGGGTGGCAATGTGGCAGATGTTGCAGGTGCATGGTATAGGAGGTAGGTTACTGAAAGCAGTGAAGAGTTTTTACGAGGATAGTGAGGCTCAAGTTAGAGTATGTAGGGAAGAGAGAGATTATTTCCCAGTAAAAGTAGGCCTTAGACAAGGATGTGTGATGTCACCGTAGTTGTTTAGTATATTTATAGATGGGGTTGTAAGAGAAGTAAATGCGAGGGTCTTGGCAAGAGGCGTGGAGTTATAAGATAAAGAATCACATAGCCTATGTTAGGTCCTTAATTGATTATACTGCTCCCATGTTGATATTAGCTAGAGAAAGTTCTCTCCAACCCTTGGAGTTAATGGAAAATGAAGCTCTCAGAATTATTCTTGGGTGTCCCAAATCTACAAAGGTTCTTAATATGAGGAAGGAGCTTGGTATTTCTAGTATCAGTGATAGGATTGTTGAGATTAACACTGTACTCGGTATTAGAATGTTAAGAAATGAACCAGACACTGTCACAATGAACCTTACTAAATGTCTAGAAGTAAATACACACATATCTCAATGGATTGTGAAAACATGCAATTATATTAAGTTTTATAACCTGCATGAACTGTATCACTGTAGACAACAAGAGCATTTCACCCCTCCATGGAAGATGTGTTCATTTAATATCACATACCTGCAAGTCCCTCCCAAGAACCTCATTGCTAGTAATCCCTTCCTTAAATCACTTGTTAAAGCAACTGCTCAAGAAGAAATTTCTCGCTTAGTTGGTAGTAATAAGTTATTACAAGTACAGTGTCTGCACTCTGAAGGAGGGGTGTTATTTTTGCAGTGTTATAACTGTGATGTAAAGCGCCCCTCTGGCAAGACAGTGATGGAGTGAATGATGATGAAAGTTTTTCTTTTTCGGGCCACCCTGCCTTGGTGGGAATCGGCCGATGTGTTAATAATAAATAATAAAAAAGTTATATACACTGATGGATCTAAAAAGGAGTCTTCTCTGGTTGCCATCTTCCTAGTTAAGAACGATAATAAATTTGTTTTGAGTTAACAACTGGGCGTCTACACTGCAAACTGAATTGTTTGCAATCCTAATGGCGCTAACGCTAACTTATGACACTGAGCTTGACTCTATCATCATTACTGATTCTATGTCATCACTGAAGGCTCTTGATTCATATAATGACTCCAGCAACATATTGGAGAAGCCAGGTATAGATACATAAAAAATCCGAGAAAGGGAATTAATGTACAATTGCTATGGATCCCATCAGACACTGGATTACTCCTTCATGATAAAGTTGATATGTTAGCCAAGAAGAGTACCCAGAAGGAGAAAGTAGAATATAACTTTGGTATATCTGTGTCTAGCATTAGGAATAATATTAGGAGAGAAGTAAATAATGAAAATTATTGTTATAGGAATGCAGTTAGAAGCCTGAGTAGATCTATAACCCACTATGATAACATGAACGTAGATAAGTATGTTTATGGAGCAACTTGCAATTTGAACAGACTGACTGATGATGAAATTAAGACACAGGTGCAACATCTGGGAATCTTTATTGTAGACGTTTCGCCATCCAGTGGCTTTATCAATACAAATTCTAGGACATAACTTGAAGACAGTAGAACTATGTACAGAAGATGAGGTAATCAATCCCTCAACCTTGGAGTAGGAGCGAAGAGCACCGTAGTCGTGGAGATTCTGAAGCAGAAGCAAGGAGCCTGGCGCTTATATAGTAACGTCAGGTGTAGCAGACGAGGGCATAGTCACTGGTAGCCACTGGATGGCGAAGCGTCTACAATAAAGATACCCAGATGTTGCACCTGTGTCTTAATTTCATCTTGTCGGTATTATATACCATTCTTGCACAGACTGACTGATGTTGTAGTGGCCAGGCTTAGGCTTGGTTACAAGTAGTACTTCTGGCAGTTTGGGAGACAAACAGATGATCAAACTAAATGTAAATTATGTGATCAGGCATATGGTCACTGTCTTGAACACTATGCGCTTAATAACCACCTATTGAGGAATATAAAGACAGACAGTATAATAACCTATGTGGCATGTGAAGATATCTTATTAATAAAAATAAGATACCAGATATACTAAGCAAATTTCCTAAATTTGCTTGTAACAGATAAGTGAACTGTAGATATAAATCCAAATGTGCACTTGTTAACCTTTTTGGGGCCTAGTTCCTAGGCCTTGTGTGTATCCATATGCTCTTGCGCTACCGTCCACAGGATGGATATGGGGTGCACAATAAACTAGCCACTTCGGTGGCAAAATCTATTCTACTGTCGTTGCTAACACTCTTGATGCTACTGATGAAAAGAGTAAAGTATCACCAGGTGGAACAGTATTGTTACAGAATAATAATAATAATAATAATAATAATAATAATAATAATAATAATAATAATAATAATAATAATAATAATATCTTTATTTTTACAAGTACATATACATGGTATACAGGTCTAGCTGATATCAATGACATACTACTATATAGAAATTCGCTTGTTATGCAGAACATTCGGGTAAATTAGGTCAATTTTGTCCCAGGATGCGACCCACACCAGTTTACTAACACCCAGGTACCCATTTTTACTGATGGATGAACATGGACAACCGGTATATGGAAACACGCCCAATATTTCTACCCTTTCAGGAAATCGAATTAGGACACCTCAGCGTGTGAAGCGATAGCTTTTGCCACCAGGCCACGGGCCACCGTAATAGCCAGGAACATGGAATGCCTCAACTGGTCCATAAATTCATTGCTCTGCCTCGAGTTCTCAAGCAACTACGAGGTAACAAGTTTAAAGACAGATATTTCAAGGAAGCCAACTTGGATCATTTAAAATTCATTGACAACGATCAAGCAGAACCTAAATTATATGACCAGTGTCGAGCCTGAGTAATTCAACGACAGATCTACTCTCATGGTAAATATCAGTCTACCAATCAAGCATCCTTACGCATCATTATTCTCGTCGTTCCGGAACAGGAATAATTGCGTGTTATTTATAATTGTGTGTGGTGGACTCTATCCCTGACACTCCTGAGCTGTGTATCGAGTACATAAATTGCTTCCTGAGTTGGATGTCAGTGTCCACAAGTCATACAAATAGCTGCAACTTTCGTGTATCTCAGAATCATTGTAAATAATTATGGTGTAGTCGTGTGTTCACACATTTTATACAAATTGTAACTTACTTGCATCTTGCAAGAGGCTACAGTGCAGTGATAAGATCTGTATTTCAAGCTTTGGTTGTTTAGCCCTAGTATATACGTACTGTATTTATGTTACACTTTCAAAAAAGTGTTGTCGCCTCTATATTTGACAGAAGAGGATGTACGACTAAACAATAGAGCCTGACAGTGTTCTCTGCCACCTGGCTGATAAATTATACACACGTATATAACATTTAGATACCCGTATTTGAAGACATTTAACCAAGCAGTGTTTTTTTTTTTCTTCATTTTAATTCAGAGATGATATATGAAGACAGAAGATGAGGTAATCAGTCTCTCAGCCTGGAAGTCGGTGTTTAGCACCCTAGTCTAGATGATTTATATGCAGGATGATGATCTCATATGCTGGAGTCAGAAGAGATGCAGCGGTTAAAGTCAGAGGCAGGTGGGCGGGACCCACTAGTGGAAGTAGGTCAGGCCCAAGAGTTAGGCCACGGCTTAGCCAACAGGTAGCAGGAGATATCCTCTGTACCAAGATTCTATGGTGCTGCTGTGTCAGACCAGTTACCATAATGGTATACAGTGCCGACAAGATGAGGAGTTTGACTCATGTGCAACACTGGATATCTTCCAAATAAAGATTTCCTGATGTTGCATGAGTATCCAAACCCTAATCCTCTGGCACCTGTCAGCGTGATGTGGATGAGTGTCCAAAATCCTCATTCCCTGACACCTGTCAGCGTGATGTGGCGCGCAGAAGGAGGAGCGGTGGGAGGAAAGGAGCCGCCCCAGCGACCAGGAAGAGCTACAAAACTTCTATTCTCTGAAGCAGCAGCAACAACAGCAGCAACAACAATAACAACAGCTACAGCAGCAGCAGCAGCAGCTGCATCCTCTATGGAATCAAAAAAAACAAGTCTTCGCTATCCTTTTCTACTAAACTAGACGTGCGGTTAATTTTGTCTTCCCCTCAGCGGAGTTATATATTTTTTTCTCGAGTTTTGTAAAGCTGTGAGAGAGTCAAAATGCAGTGCTTAGCCAGGGTTGAGCGAACTAAATATTGTATCAGGACGACCTGACTGTGAGCCTACCTGTGCAGGTAATCAAACTTACTTCTAAAAGCCTCGTATATATCTTGTCCCCACAGCTTTTCTCGGCAATGTTATCCGTAGGCTGTTCATGGTAATGTAGGCCGTGTAGTATGAGCGAGATTTCGTCCTCATAAGGCCTAGGTGATGCCTTCTAGCATCACCTAGTACCACCTTCCCCGCCCTTGGCTCACTGTGTCCGTGGCTCACTGTGTCCTTGGCTCACTGTGTTCTTGGTTCACTGTGTCCTTGGTTCACTGTGTCCTTGGCTCACTGTGTCCTTGACTCCCTGTGTCCTTGGCTCACTGTCTCCCTGGCTCACTGTGTCCTTGGCTCTGGCCCTGCTATTAAGTGCCGTTAATTTACTAAACAAACAGAACTACACAAGGATTATCACAGTACGTGTACTTTATGTTACTGTATTGATGTTTGTGTGTGTGGGCGAGTCTGTATTTATTAGATAACGTTTCGGTCCTGGGACCTTGATCACTGGCCCTGGAACCTTGATCACTGGTCCTGGGACCTTGATCACTGGTCTTGTGACTTTGATCACTGGTCCTGGGACCTTGATCACTGGTCCTGGGATTTTGATCACTGGTCCTGGGATCTTGATCACTGGTTCTGGGACTTTGATCACTGGTCCTGGGACCTTGATCACTGGTCCTGGGTCTGTGATCACTGGTCCTGGAACTTTGATAACTGGTCCTAGGACTTTGATCACTGGTCCTGGGACTGTGATGACTGGTCCTGGGACCTTGATCACTGAAATCAACACCGTTTTGACTTCTGGCTTCTTGAGTACCAGCATACATTTCCTTAAATATTTATATGCTCTGTACGGATCCTGTCTCTTCCATGTCACTGATTGTCCAGGTCGATCCACTTCCTGGTACACTCCGAGGCTGAAGAAATACTTCCCAACATCTCTGGGAGGGGGGTGCATTTATGCCCCCGTGTACCTGTTTCCGGCCTCTGACAACTCACACACGACGAGGTTCTTCGCACTCAGCATGTGAAAGACGGAGCCTCCCAGCCCTCCTTGCGCTGAAAGACCCGCACGGGTTTAGTACTTCTCACACACATACACACACACAAATACTATAACATTGCGAACGTCAAGTTTCAGTGAATCTCTCACTGCTAGTTCACTGCTAGTTCACTGCTAGTTCACTGCTAGTTCACCATTAGCTCATGACAAGTTCACTACTAATTCACTACTAGCTCACTCCTAGTTCATTACTAGTTCACTACTAATTCACTCTAGTTCATTACTAGTTCAGACATACATCAACTACAAATGCACCTACCATGGACATGGCTGCGGTGTGTGTGCTCCTCCTACCTGTGCTCACCAGTATTTCACTGTGGGTTTGTGTATGCTTGCGTTGTTACTTGTATTAGCGGTCACACACACACACACACACACACACACACACACACACACACACACACACACACAACACACATACACACACACACACACACACACACACACACACACACACACACACACACATACACACACACACACACACACACACACACACACACACACACACACACACACACACACACACACACACCCACACACACACACACACACACACACACACACACACACACACATACACACACACACACACACACACACACACACACACACACACACACACACACACACACACCCACACCACACAACACACACACACACACACACACACACACACACACATACACACACACACACACACAACACACACACACACACACACACACACACACACACACACACACACACCTGTGACGAGCGGGGTCCCACAGGGGTCGGTCCTAGGACCAGTGCTATTTTTGGTATATGTGAACGACATGATGGAAGGGCTAGACTCAGAAGTGTCCCTGTTTGCAGATGATGTGAAGTTAATGAGGAGAATTAAATCAGATGAGGACCAGGCAGGACTTCAAAGAGACCTGGACAGACTGGACACCTGGTCCAGCAAATGGCTTCTCGAATTTAATCCTGCCAAATGCAAAGTCATGAAGATAGGGAAAGGGCACAGAAGACTACAGACAGAGTATAGGCTAGGTGGCCAAAGACTGCAAACCTCACTCAAGGAGAAAGATCTTGGGGTGAGTATAACACCGAGCATGTCTCCGGAAGCACACATCAACCAGATAACTGCTGCAGCATATGGGCACCTGGCAAACCTGAGAGCAGCATTCCGATACCTTAGTAAGGAATCGTTCAAGACACTGTACACCGTGTATGTCAGGCCCATACTGGAGTATGCAGCACCTGTTTGGAACCCGCACTTGATAAAGCACGTCAAGAAACTAGAGAAAGTACAAAGGTTTTCGACAAGGTTAGTTCCAGAGCTAAGGGGAATGTCCTATGAAGAAAGATTAAGGGAAATCGGCCTGACGACACTGGAGGACAGGAGGGTCAGGGGAGACATGATAACGACATATAAAATACTGCATGGAATAGACAAGGTGGACAAAGGATGTTCCAGGGAGGGGACACAGAAACAAGAGGCTACAATTGGAAGTTGAAGACACAAATGAGTCAGAGAGATATTAGGAAGTATTCTTCAGTCATAGAGTTGTAAGGCAGTGGAATAGCCTAGAAAATGACGTAGTGGAGGCAGGAACCATACACAGTTTTAAGACGAGGTTTGATAAAGCTCATGGAGCGGGGAGAGAGAGGGCCTAGTAGCAACCGGTGAAGAGGCGGGGCCAGGAGCTAAGACTCGACCCCTGCAACCACAAATAGGTGAGTACAAATAGGTAAGTACACACAAACACACATGCACACACACACACACACACACACACACACACACACACACACACACACAAACACACATGCACACACACACACACACACACACACACACACACACACACACACACACACACACACACACACAACACACACACACACACACACACACACACCATCTTACTGAAGCCTTTTCTAAGTTTCTATCTGTTTTTTTGTTTTTGCTAATTATTGGCTTTTTCTTTACATTTCTCTTTCTGTTTTTGTTTTACACAGGGTTTTACAAGGTTATATTAAGGAGTCTTAACTTTATTTACTAGCTAAGAGGTGTTAAAACATCAGCTTATTTAAAAGTATTTTTATTGTTATGAGACAGACAAGGAACAGGATGAAGTTGGAGCCATCTGTGGGCCAGCAATTTCATTTGATCAACTGATTTTATTTCGTTGATATCATTATGCTGTACGAACATGTTCCAGACTTGAGTCATCCGAAGAATAAATGATCTCAGATGTAGTGATGTTCTCTCTTTCTCTCTTTTATTTCTTGCGTCTTTCCCTTCTCGTCTCCTCCCCTCCTCCCCTTCCTTCAGTGATTTTTATCAGACATAAGTCTCCACGGTTCACTCGGCCTTGATAATAGCCTTCAAAGATTAAGAGACGTCACCAGTCTCTGAGACAATGGGATGTCACGGCCCAGAGAGACGGAGAGAGAGATGTCACATGAGATTATTGACTATCACAGATTGTATTTCGTGAGGTGCTAGATCCAGGAGTGTTGGTCATTCACTGCAAGATGAAGCGGAGGTTCAGTCCACTGTCAAGTAATCTTAGCCCAAGCTCAGAGCAATTTAGACTTATTATTATTATTATTAAAGATTCGTCGGTATTCTCCCGGCCCGGGCCTTTTCCAAGTGGTGGCCCGGCCTTGGCTCCCTGACTTGGGAGTGTCTGAGACCTAAGTCTCCCATGGGAGGAGGCACAAGTACCCCCTCATATTTGGAACCAATTGTCCCCAGGCCTAGCCACATTCCCAGGCCTCTAGGGGCGCGTAGGGAGAAGCTAGGCCTCTCTGGTCTGCCATCCCCGCCCCAAGGGGGCTAATGGGAATGACAGTTTTGTGAGCTACAAGCTCGGGCTCAGGCACCTACCCTACCCTAGAAGGGCTGGGCATGGTGTCGATCATTTAGACTTGTTGGTTGCAGCTTGAGACGGTTCGATCATTCTCATGTATCTTTTGCATATCATTGTTATCATATTATAATTAATGTAACACTAAATGTAGCTATTATTACACTTTATTATTATTATTGTTATTATTATTATTATTATTATTATTATTATTATTATTAGTAGTAGTAGTAGTAGTAGTAGTAGTAGTAGTAGTAGCAGTAGTAATTTTTCTATATTCAATATTACGAAATAAACAGTATACCTTGTTTGTTTACGAAGGTGTTGAGAGTGAAGTCTTTGACGTACTAATTCAGAAGCTTGTGTTATCAGCTGCATCAACTGAGTACCTAAGTGATCCCTCCACTCTCAGTGGTTGAGATGATCACCTGGCTGGTCACTCCACGGCCAGTGATAGAGGTGAGCACCCAGCTGGTCACTCCACTGTCAGTACTCAAGGGGGTAGTGTTAACACAGGCAGCAACCCTCCCTGAAGGAACCAAGCAGGATTCTTGAAGCCTCAAAAGAAAACAGCTCACTTGAGGGACGAAACCTCTGTGCTCACCTTTGAAGAACAAGTTCCTTCATTGTTGATTACTTGGCCATGTCTTTCAGTGTTCGTGTGAGCGTAGTTCTTGCTCTCTTTGTTCTGAAGACGAGCGAAACTAACGCTTTCAAACAATCACCCCTGCTGGTCAAGGAGACAGCTATCTTGGATGACGTCTTGGCAGCACAGCATCAGAATCTACAAGAAGGGCAAACACCATATGGTTCCAGTAGCAGTGAAATGCCCCCGACAGACTATAAGCGGGTTACCGCAGGCGATCTGGGCACGGCCAGAGGAACGATTCTGAAGTCCTTCATGGGAAGAGATTTCTACGCCTTCATGAGCATCCCGTACGCTCAGCCTCCCGTGGGCGATCTCAGGTTCAGAGTGAGTTTCAGTAATATCCGTTTTGATGTGCTTACGCAGCAGATATTTCCTGCATCTCTTGAAGTAACATATGAGAGATATTCAATACTACATTTATGTTTTCACGTGTGTCTACAAAGTCACCAGCTTAAAAACGACACAGGTTACACACATCTGCATTTAAAAACAAAGCAATTAAGAACCAATTAAATTATACAATAGCCGAACTTTGGTACGAATATTTGCAAGACATAAGTCTGTCTTGTACTATTGTTTTGTATGCAAACAACCCGTTTGCAAGTTAATACACCAGGACCGTAACTCGGATGTAAGATAAAACACCAGGGAACACCACTGGTTTATTAGTTGAAACACCAGGGAAAGCAAATGGCTTCTATGTTTGAGATTCGTATTTGAATGTTGTCAACACCGGTAACAAGAGGGTTGAAGAAGAGGTGGCTACATGGTAAGGGTAGTCCCTGATCCCTGACCTAACTTTCTAGCAAAAAAGACAGTCTACCACTGCAGCATTAATCGAGGTCCACCACAGCAAAACACCGGTGGTGCATCGGTTCCCCTGAACCACCACACCAATGAGTCGTGTGGCAAGTTAGCAACAAACTCTCGTGTGTAATTCGATCACTACTTATCATGACTACTGTTACCAATTCTTCAAAGGGTCAAACCTGATTTTCGCCCACTTCTCCAGGGGCAATGTAATTCTCTACGGGTTAGTGCTTCCCTACGTATATAATCATTATAACAGTCTCGCCCTCCACCCCTAATTTAAAAGCAACTAGCCTTGGATATCTATAAATGTAGTTGATATATAAGCGTAGATATGGTGTATCACAACACTTCAGCCTCTCAAGTGCTGGTCCCACACTACACTCTGTGGTCGACAGATAGTGTAGAACTTTGTGAACATCTCTGCCAAGTCATGGCTTGTTAAAAGCTCTACATATACTACCATATTTGTCTCTTTACACATTTACATACCTGCCATCCTGCACACATTTCACATTTTTCACATTTCAATCATAACTAATACCAAATTTAATAATAATAATAATAATAATAATAATAATAATAATAATAATAATAATAATAATAATAATAATAATAATTATTATTATTATTATTATTATTATTATTTTAACACATCAGCCGTTTCCCACCGAGGTAGGGTGACCCCGAAAAAGAAGAAACATTTTCATCATCACTCACTCCATCACTGTCTTGCCAGAGACGTGCCTACAAAAACTACAATATATCTCCACCCCTCCTTCAGAGTGTAGCACTGTACTTCCCACCTCCAGGACTAGAATAATACAATAACCAGAGTTTTGGTAAGTTGGGGGAAGAAGAAGGATAGGCGAGGATGGAATATGAAGGCAGGTTCGGTGGGGGGTGGGGAGAGAGAGGGATGTGGATAATTGCCGCCCAACCACTTTGGCGTATATAATGAAGGTGTGCGTGTGTTGTGTTATGCATAATAATCAGATGATTGGTATTCTGCATCACCCGTCAGAGGCACACGTGTTAATTTGCATGAAAGTGAATTAGTCGTAAATACGTTTTTGTTTTTGCCAGTTTTATGCGTAGAAGGCAAGTTGTTCGGGCTAGTTGTAAGGCGCTTGCTGGAGCTGCTGGTCAGCTGATCCGTTTCTGAGGCGGTGTCCTGTTGTAGGCGATTTTCAACTGCTACTTGGTTAGATGTAAGGTGTCATCAATAAGGATGGTTTTGTGTCTTAGACACAGATTGAATCTGGTGGTACCTATTCTTCTATATCTTCAGGCAGATCACTCAGAATCTTTGGTCTTGGGAAGTCTCACATCCTGTGGGTTTTGTGTGGGGAGGTGTATTGATTATTAAGTCAGTAGTGCAAGTTGGCTGGGGGTGGGTTTTCCCTGTCTAGTATACAGAGTTCTTGCATAACATATAGTTATTGCTTCTTTAGTTTGTCAAGCCTAACATTTATTGCTTCGATTTCCTGTTGGATGTGCAGATCTTCCATTCTGATTCTGTCCCTCAGTCTGGTGCCTGTGATAAAGCAGAGTGCCTTGTTCTGGAGTCTTCGCATGTGTAACATATTGATTTTTGTTGTTAGTGACATGGCACGCAAGGATGTTCAAGCATGGGTCTTGCCTTTATCTTATATAGGTGCTTCATGACATGAGAGAGAACTATGATTAAACTTGTATAGCTGACTGAGGCGGGTTGTAGCTGAGTTTACCTTGTTGGTGATGTGTGATGTAGACTGGAGTATTGTGTCATTCTCATAGCCCAAGATCTTATTTGGGTTTTAATGGTGATAGGTGTGCCCCATCGACCCCGGGTAGTAGTAGTAGTATAAGCACAAGCAGCAGTAGTAACCAAATCATTAGTCTAGCAACATTCATCGTAAAGTTTTTTGGTTGTTGTTCGCCGTCACTTGTAAACAGTTCATTGTTTATCAGTCTACGAAGCAAAACTTTCTGCAATAATTTCTGCATCTCCTCTTCCTTCATTGCTCCACTGAAGTGAGTATTTCTAATCACTGTTTTGCTGTTACTTGCCTCTCTCCTTGTCTTACCACCATAATCCCGTACTCATATTTGCATTCTGCTCCAGGCCTGTGATGGATAGTGTATCATCACTCTTACCTTTTACTGGTCACTGTATCATCACCCTTACCTTGTACTGACTGGTCACTATATCATCACCCTTATCTTGTAATGATGACTGTATCATCACATCATATTAACCTTGTACTGGTCACTGTATCATCACTTACCTTGCGCTGGTAACTGTATCATCACTTGTACTGGTCACTATATCATCATACTTACCTTATACTGGTCACTGTATCATCACTTAACTTGCACTGGTCCCTATATCATCACACTTCTCTTGTACTGATGACTGGATCATCACTCTTACCTTGTACTGACGACTGTATCATCACCCTTACCTTCTACTGATCACTACATGGACGTGCGACGTGCCGCGACGCAGTTTAACTACTGATCACGGTTCAGCCTTGTAACTTCCTTCGAGTTTTTTTTTTTTTTAAATTGAGGTATCTGTAGGAACCTGGGGAATTTTTTTAAGTGCCTTCTAAGAATTTAATTTATTTTTATTAAAATGATTATTGTAATTTAGTGAGGAGAAGTTTGTGTTTCGTTACCTAGTGTTACCATGTTACTGTTGTGCGTGAGTTGCTGAGTGATTCTGATAAATGGTTCTTGGAAATATCTTCTTTAAGTCCAGGTCACAGACCAGGTCTTACTTCCTTCTTCTTGTCTGTGTATCATTACACTCCCTCTATCATTTTCTTCCTTTTGTGTATCATCACACTCTCGTTTGCTTCCTTCTTCTGGTGTGCAAATCATGTTCACACTCATTTCCTTCTTTCTTCTGGTCTGCGTATCGTCACACTCTCATTTCATTCCTTCTTCTGTGTATCATCATGTTCACACTCTCATTTCCCTCCTTCCCTCTGGTCTGTGAATTATGTTCACATTCATTTCCTTCCTTGTGGTCTGCGTATCATCACACTCAACTCCGCAGAATCCTGAGCCGTGGGAGGGCCCCTGGCCTCAGGAGGTAGATGGGGACTACGAGGCCACCTGGCTGAGAGCGAAATGTCCTCAGATCTCCCTCATCCTTGACGTCATCTCCGGCAGAGAAGACTGTCTCCACCTCAGCATTTACACCCCTTTGGTGAGTATGCTCTACCTCCCTGGTGAGTATGATCCACCTCCTTGGTGAGTATGATCCACCTCCCTGGTGAGTATGATCCACCTCCCTGGTGAGTATGATCCACCTCCCTGGTGAGTATGATCCACCTCCCTGGTGAGTATGATCCATCTCCCTAGTGAGTATGATCCACCTCCCTGGTGAGTATGATCCACCTCCCTGGTGAGTATGATCCACCTCCCTGGTGAGTATGATCCACCTCCCTGGTGAGTATGATTCATCTCCCTGATGAGTATGATCCACCTCCCTGGTGAGTAAGATTCATCTCCCTGGTGAGTAGGCTTAATCACCGGACTAAATTATCCGTCTATCAGACTAAATTACCAGTCTACCAAGAGTGATTTACCAGATTACCAAACTGAAGTAAATGTATTATTTTTAAAATCTATTAGACTGTATTTCACTGTATTATACTCTAATACATTATTCTACATTGTAGTGCTCTGTTACTGTAATCTTAATTAATACAATGTAACAAAAATGTACAATGTACCAAAAATGTTGCATTTGATCGTATTGTATTCAGTGTATTGCTGTATTCTGTTCTATTCTAGGTTCTATTCTGCCCTGTGTTGAATAGAACCTAGAACTCTGCTGCGTTCTAGGTTCTATTGTACTCTGCTGAATTAGTGTAACTACAGTCTTGTACTCATGAGTACAAAACTGTTTAGTACAATGTAAGTCCTCTTTTCCTTGGTTTCCTTCAAGGTGGGCACCTTGATGCTAGTGAAGGGATCTTGATTCAAGGAACTAGAACTACCCTTTAATCTTATCAAATCAGGTTACCTCCCATTTCCAGGGCGCTGGCTGACCTTGCGGTTTTAGAGCGTCTCCTCGAGTATTAATAATAGCCAAAAGTAATGAGAGACACGGGAACAGAACTTCTGCTGCCACAACGTTTCGCCATGAGTAAAGATTTTTCAAGCTTTCTATTAAGCTCTGCTTAGAGCGAAACATTGTCACAAGAAAAGCTTGTACCTAGTTTGTTTTCTTCGTAACAGTAAGCTTTCCACAGCTTCCGGAGGATATGGAAGCCAGCAGCAGTCTTCCTGTGATGTTTTGGATCCACGGTGGAGCTTACACTACCGGTGACGCCAGCCTCTATGTTCCCACCAAGCTTATGGACCGAGATGTGGTGGTGGTGGTGGTGCAGTACCGTCTGGCCTCGTTGGGTGAGTGGTGATGTTGGTGATGATGGTGGTGGGTGGTGGTGGTGGTGGTGGTGGTAGCGGTGGTGATGGTGGGGGTAGTGATATAGTAACATATCATTCTAAAATCCACTTGGATCTAACACCCTCACACTTGTTATGTGTTCAGTCCTCATACCTCTCAAAACTTCCTTCACATCCTCCGTCGAAACCCTCCCACGGAAGTTCCCTACATTTCTTCTCTTCCTCTCTTAGTAAACCTAACCAGCTCCATGCTTTCTACATGACCGAACAATCTCAGCAGCCTCTTTCCCCATATTGACTCTCACCTAAGAGCCGTACTGCTTTCTAATTATTTCATTCCTTATTCTCTTCATAAAATTCTCTCCAAACATTAATCTGTTACGGTATTTTCACTGCCTCGAACCTCATCCTTGTAAATACAATGGCGTCATTATTCCTATGTTCTGATATGTTTTCTTTTTGCATTCACTGATATACCTCTTTGTCTTACACAGATATCTCTATACTCCTGCATCTTTCTTTCCTTAGTTTATTCTTTGATTCAGCATCCTCTTCATGGGTCTATCTGCCGATGCATCCGTTGTCAGGTATCAGGACACTACCTTCATGATCCTTCCTTCCACTCTCACTTGCAGTCTTCCATCTCCCGGAATTCTACTCATTCTAATCACCTTTGCTCTTTTCTGTGTTTATTTATTTAGCTAGCTTTCCTCTCTTACTGTTTGTTCCAAATTCCTCCACTGTAAACAAAGCTCTACCTTAGATTCAACTAACAGCAAAATTCAACTCTGACAACTTACATTATACATCAGATTAATCTTTACGACAGAGCATCTCTCTCTAACTCTGTGATTCACTTCTATAAGCACGTTACATTACCATAGCGACATACGCAGCCTTATCTAATACCTACTTTCAGTATCTAACATTCTCCCTCTTTCTTACATACCGTAAACAACCTCAGCCTCACTCTCATATAATCTTTCTACAGATTACAAATATTATTATTATTATTATTATTATTATTATTGGGACATACTGGGACATCTTTCTTGGATCGCTCAGCTACCGAAACACATCTAGCTAATGTGTGTATTTTTCTGTGTACTTGACGTTGTCTCTTTTCTTCAGGTTTCCTTGCTGGGGGTATTCCCGAGGCTCCTGGCAACATGGGGCTCCTCGACCAGATCATGGCCCTCCGCTGGGTAAGTGCTCCTTGCCTCTTCTTCTCAATATATTATTGCCTATTCACTGATAACTCGGATAACGCTGGACCGTTATCAACTCTAACCAAGGACACAGTGCAAGCCAACCACGGTACTGTTCTTCTTTGTTTGGAGTACCTATAAATTCACCCCCCTCCCCCAAACACACACACTAATCCTTTCCTTCCACCGCAGGTACAAGATTACATAAGCTACTTCGGTGGAGACCCCAACCTAGTGACAGTGTTCGGGCAGAGTGCTGGTGGAGCCAGTGCATCTTGGCTGCAACTCACGCCGTTAACTAACGGTAAATGTCTCTTTCTCTCCTGCACTAACACTCCCTTTTCACTATAACCTTAAATTACAGTATGATATATCATTCTTTACTAATTCTCGTCCGCTGCCTCCTTATTACTGGCGAGTCACTAACAATGATCTGACAATATTAATTATGAATTACTGTTTATCGTTGGCTGCGAGAGTACAGTTTCTGTTTTGCGATTATCGGGCGGAGGATCGAGCCTCTACAGCTCCTTACTTTGCATGACCCCCACGAGTTGAGTGCTATAAGAAAATATAATAATGACAACTGTCTAAACAAGACGTCATTTACACTGGAACCTGTGCTAACCAGGCAGCAGCGCCACACCTGTACCTGGCACCATGATGCCACATATTGAAATGAAAATTTTTATTCAATCCTCTAGTCGTGGGAGTCCAGACTATTGCCATATATTTACATTTTACTCATTACATCCTGAGTAAACCGAGTTCGAGCCTATATGACGCCTTTCGTACAGTTTTTTTTTTTCACGAAAATGTGGAACATGAATTTGGTTCTTGTTTTAAGAATAGTTACCTTGCTTTGCTCCCACCGAATGGAATCTCCACACTTCGTCACGACACAGAGACAGCGCCACAGAACAATGGTCGTCAGCTGCTGCATCGTGTGATCGTCGAGAGTGGCTCTGCCCTGGAGATCTGGACCATCGACAACAACCCGCATGAGTCCTTCCAAGACACCGCTGCTCTCCTCAATTGCTCCTTGGACGGCTGGAGCTCCGAGGAGAAAGTCGAGTGTATGAAAACCAGGAGCTACAAGGAGGTCACCCGTGCTTCACTTGTTCTTTATGTAAGTTAGCCTGAGTGCCATTCATTCAGGTGCTCCAAAATCACATTTTTATTTAGCTTTATTTATACTAAAGAGTAAGCAGTCACATATACGGTAGGAGTCAGAGTGCCATCATATAGGAACAGGAAGATGAGCTTAATTGACATCGTCTCTGAATCATCCATAATGTCCATGAGGAATCATTTGCCTCACAGACCGCGTATCTTCCCCAACAGGCACAAGACCGTATTACGGGAGGTCTGGGGTTTCGTGGTTTGTGTCCAGTGATTCAGAGTGAACTGGCCAATGGTAATCACAGTGACTTGGAAATCGTCATTCCCAAGGACCCTCGTGCCACACTAGAGCTTGGGGAGTTCCTGAAGGTGCCTGTCATGATCGGCAGTGTACGAGACGAAGGATCACTCATCATTGGATGTGAGATCATTTATTTCATCTACGGATTTGATATTTTTATGGAACCTAATTATGTTAATAATTATAACATACAGTAACAATAAAAATATCAATAATAATAATAGTCATAATAATGATGATAATAATAACAATATTACTAATGACAAAGAATACATAACTCAACAAACTGTATTGAATATATAATATTATATATATATATATATATATATATTATATATATATATAATATATATATATATATATATATATATATATATATATTTATATATATATATATATATTATGTCGTGCCGAATATGTAAAACTGGTCATTTAGCAAGAACTCATTTAAAATTAAGTCCTTTCTAAAATTTTCTCTTATACGTTTAAAGATAATTTTTTTTCATTAATGTTGATGTAAAAAATTATAATTTTGCACCAAAAGGCATTTAGAAAACTTACCTAACCTTATTATAACAAGAACAATTTATTTTAGCCTAACCCAACTAAATATATTTTAGATTTGTTTACAATAATTTAATACTAAACAAACAGTGAAATATATTTTTTTTCGTTAGGTTCAGAATGATTTTGGCGAAATTATTGCATACACAAATTTTAACTTGTCCTATATGGCAAGATAAGTGTTGCTAATTAAGCCAAGATCGCAAATTCTGCCTATTCGGCACGACATTTATATATAATATATATATATATATATATATATATATATATAATATATATATATATATATATATATATATATATATATATATATATATATATGCAAAACAACCACTCTGAAAGAATAGAGAAATTCCAAGCGCTTTCGTGACTACTCACATTATCAAGGAACTATGAAAGTAAAGCATCCAAGGAAGCTATATAAGGGGTCTGGCCAGCACCTCACTATCAGATCCCACAACGGTTAAACACCTGACGCGCGCCGACCCAACTTGGATAGGTCCTTTGCACAACTCACCCCACAAACTATTCTACCCCAAAAAAATTAAAAATTATTTGTCCAGTGTATTATTAAATTCTTCCCAAATTCTATTAATTATAAATGGATCTAATTTATATAAACCAAAGGAAATATTCATATTATTGTCAAAACTGCTTTTTATGAAACAAGATTCAATTATATTCCTGTCGACCATGGACTTGCTTGATACTACTTTCTCAACTTTTTGAAAATCAATTGGATGGTTAAAATCTCTTACATGAATAAATAGAGCATTGGAATCTTGTCCAGTTCTAATGCTATATTTATGTTGTTTTAATCATAGTTCGAGATTTTTACCAGTTTGACAGTAATAAACTTTATCGCAAATTTTACAAGGAATCTTATAGACACATCCATCAGCATTTTGGGGGGAATTCTTTATCAAAAGTTTTTGTACTGTATCAAGATTTTTGAATACAACTTTAATATTAAAAGTCTTAAGAAGAGAAGGCATATCAACCAAGTTTTCATGGTAAGGGAGAACCAACATATTTTTAGTTGAATAAGGCTGGTTGTCCCTTTTTGGATTGTAAAAAGTATTTCTAGCAACTTTAAAAGATTTATCAATTACATTTCTTGGGTATTTTAAATCATTACCTATTTCATAAATTTTGGATATTTCCTCATCTATGAACTCAGGGCTACAAATTCGTAAAGCTCTCAAAAACATTGATGAAAAAACAGACAGTTTGACTCTATCTTGATGCGAGGAATAATAGTGGACATAGGAACAGTTATTTGTAGGTTTTCTGTAAATTTTAAATTTGAATTCATTATTACCCTTAATAATTAAAACATCTAGAAAAGGCAATGAGTTATTTTCTTCAAACTCAACAGTAAAGTTTATAGAAGTTTATAGAATGTAGATATACACCATTTCCTAGGAAAATTAAATAGCTTAGCCCATTCTATAAACTTTACTGTTGAGTTTGAAGAAAATAACTCATTGCCTTTTCTAGATGTTTTAATTATTAAGGGTAATAATGAATTCAAATTTAAAATTTACAGAAAACCTACAAATAACTGTTCCTATGTCCACTATTATTCCTCGCATCAAGATAGAGTCAAACTGTCTGTTTTCTCATCAATGTTTTTGAGAGCTTTACGAATATGTAGTCCTGAGTTCATAGATGAGGAAATATCCAAAATTTATGAAATAGGTAATGATTTAAAATACCCAAGAAATGTAATTGATAAATCTTTTAAAGTTGCTAGAAATACTTTTACAATCCAAAAAGGGACAACCAGCCTTATTCAACTAAAAATATGTTGGTTCTCCCTTACCATGAAAACTTGGTTGATATGCCTTCTCTTCTTAAGACTTTTAATATTAGAGTTGTATTCAAAAATCTTGATACAATAAAAAAACTTTTGATAAAGAATTCCCCCAAAATGCTGATGGATGTGTCTATAAGATTCCTTGTAAAATTTGCGATAAAGTTTATTACGGTCAAACTGGTAAAAATCTCGAACTAAGATTAAAACAACATAAATATAGCATTAGAACTGGACAAGATTCCAATGCTCTATTTATTCATGTAAGAGATTTTAACCATCCAATTGATTTTCAAAAAGTTGAGAAAGTAGTATCAAGCAAGTCATGGTCGACAGGAATATAATTGAATCTTGTTTCATAAAAAGCAGTTTTGACAATAATATGAATATTTCCTTTGGTTTATATAAAATTAGATCCATTTATAATTAATAGAATTTGGGAAGAATTTAATAATACACTGGACAAATAATTTTTAAATTTTCTTGGGTTTGAAGAGTTTGTGGGGTGAGTTGTGCAAAGGACCTATCCAAGTTGGGTCGGCGCGCGTCAGGTGTTTAACCGTTGTGGGATCTGATAGTGAGGTGCTGGCCAGACCCCTTATATAGCTTCCTTGGATGCTTTACTTTCATAGTTCCTTGATAATGTGAGTAGTCACGAAAGCGCTTGGAATTTCTCTATTCTTTCAGAGTGGTTGTTTTGCATATTCTGAAATCACCTGTTTACTGTGATCTTATTGCATATATATATATATATATATATATATATATATATATATATATATATATTATATATATATATATTATATATAATATATATATATATATATATATATATATATATATAAGAACATAAGAAAGGAGAATCACTGCAGCAGGCCTGTTGGCCCATACTAGGCAGGTCCTTTACAATTCATCCCACTAACAAAACATTTGCCCAACCTAGTTTTCAATGCTACCCAAGAAATAAGCTCTGATAACTCTATCCACTCATTTGCAAGTCACACTCAAATCCAACCCCTCTCACTCATATATTTATCCAACCTAAATTTGAAACTATTCAAAGTCCTAGCCTCAATAACCCAACTAGGTAGACTGTTCCACTCATCAACTACCCTATTTCCAAACCAATACTTTCCCATGTCCTTTCTAAATCTGAACTTTTCTAATTTAAATCCATTACTGCGGGTTCTCCCTTTATTAATACCTATCTTCCACTTATACACATCGATCAGGTCTCCCCTCATTCTTCGTCTAACAAGAAAATGTAATTTAAGAGTCTTCAATCTTTCTTCATAAGGAAGATTTCTAATGTATTAATTTAGTCATTCTACGCTGAATGTTTTCTAACGAATTTATATCCATTCTGTAATATGGAGATCAGAATTGAGCTGCATAATCTAGGTGAGGCCTTACTAATGATGTATAAAGCTGCAGTACAACCTCTGGACTTCTGTTGCTTACACTTCTTGATATAAATCCCAATAATCTATTTGCCTTTTTACGTACGCTTAGGCACTGCTGTCTTGGTTTAATTAAGGTTGCTGCTCACCATAACCCCCAAGTCCTTTTCGCAATCTGTATGGCTAAGTTCTACATTATTTAACTTATAAGTACCGGGGTTTTAGGGGCCCACTCCCGAGCTTCAGAACCTTGCTTTTTATCTACATTGAATGCATCTGCCCTTTTCTGACCAAAAAAACAGAGTTTGTCTAAATCCTCCTGAAGTTCCATAACATCTACGTTTGAATCAATTATCCTACCTATCTTTGTGTCATCGGTGAATTTGCTCATATCACTAGTAATACCCTCATCAAGGTCATTGATATATATTATAAACAACAACGGGCCTAAGACTGATCCCTGTGGAACGCCACTTGTTACAGATCCCCACTCGGTTTTAAAACCCCCATTTAAGCATACTCTCTGCTTCCTATTAGTGAGCCATGACTCGATCCATGACAGCACTTTTCCCCCAATGCCATGAGCTGCCACTTTTTTTAACAGTGGTGCGGTACTCTTTCAAAAGCCTTACTAAAATCTAAATAAACAATATCGTATTCTTTATCATGATCAACGGCCTCAAAAGCTTTACTGAAGAAGGTTAATAAATAAGTTAGGCAGGAATGGCCCCTCGTGAATCCATGCTGAGTATCATTAATCAAGCTGTGCTTATCCAGATGGCTTCTTATATTATCAGCTATAATTGACTCTAGTAATTTCCCTACAGTTGAGGTTAGGCTTATTGGGCGGTAATTTGACGGAAACGACTTGTCCTCTGCTTTAAAAATAGGAATTACATTAGCCATCTTCCACATATCAGACACTACACCTGTTTGAAGAGAAATATTTAAAATATTAGTCAATGGTTCACAAAGTTCCATTTTACACTCTTTAAGAACCCTTGGAAAAAGTTCATCAGGGCCCGGGGATTTATTTTGCTTTAACCGGTCTATTTGTTTGATAACCAATTCGGTAGTGACTGTGATATTGCATAATTTATCATCATCAGGCCCACTATAACAATTAATTACTGAGATATTGTTAGTGTCTTCCTGAGTGAAAAAACCCAGAGAAAATAATTTTTAAAAATAGAGCAATTTTTTCTCCTTGTCGTGAGATGCCCAGAGTTATTTTTAAGGGGACCTATCTTATCTCTAACTTTTGTTCTATAAACCTGGAAAAAAACTTTTGGGGGTTTGGGTTTTTGAATCCCTAGCAACTTTAATTTTTATAGTCCCGTTTGCTTTTCTTATCCCTTTTTTAACGTCCCTCTTAATGTCAATATACTGATTCATAAGATGACCCTCACCTCTTTAGATGCGCCTATAAATTCCTTTTTTCTGTCCTAAAAGATATTGTGTCTATTATTCATTTTTTCTGGGATCATTCTATTCGATCTAATTTCCTTATTGGGATAAAAGTCCTTTGGGCAGCATGTATTGTGTTAAGAAAGCTGTCATACTGATAGCTCTCTTCGTTACCCCAATCCACAGATGATAAGTGTTCTCTAAGCCCATTGTAATCTGCTAAGCGAAAATCTGGGAACAGTACTGAAATTATCCCTACTGTCTACTTCCATTCAATGCTAAGGTAATTGATTTGTGATCGCTTGTGCCGAGTTCCTCTGTAATTTCTAAATTATTAACAAGAGTTTCCTTGTTTGCCTAAACCAAGTCAAGAAGGTTATTTCCCTTTGTAGGCTGTATCACAAACTGCTTCAAAAAACAATCCTGAACTACTTCTAAGAAGTCGTTTGATTCCAAATTCCCAGTCAAGAAATTCCAATCAATATGACTAAAGTTAAAGTCTCCTAGAATTACTACATTATCGTGCCTTGTGGCCTTAACAATTTCCTCCCATAGTAGTCTCCCTTGGTCCCTATCTAAGTTTGGGGGACGGTATATCACATCTAAAATCAATTTTTCATGTCCCTCTGAAAATTCTATCCAAACAGACTCTGTGTGTGTTACTTCAGACTTAATACCCATTTTTATGCAACAGTTCAAGCGATCTCCGACATACAGTGCCACCCCCCCTTCCGATACTTCTATCTACTTGGAACAATTTAAATCCCTGTATGTGACATTCAAAAGGCATGTCCCGATTTTTCGTGTTGAACCACGTCTCAGTTATGGTAAATACATCAATGTTACCTGCACTAGCAACTAGTCTCAACTCGTCCATCTTATTCCTAGCACTACGACTATTTGTGTAATATATATTTAAGGACCCACCTGTCTCTTTACCCTTCCTGCTCCTTTCTGTTATTCCACTAAACCTATTACTGTCCTTGTCACCTAGTGCCACTGGCTTTCCAATATCCACCTCATTTTGCCTAATACTAGTTCTCCTAGTACTCATATTACTACACTGTTTTCCCGTCAAAACCCATACCACTAACTATTCCTAGTTTAAAGACCTAACAGCTCCCTCCCTTGTCTCACTGATCCCTATCTTCCTACACTGATAACCCGACCTTACTGGCTCCCTCTTCCCTCACTGATAACCCGACCTTACTGGCTCCATCTTCCCTCACTGATAACCCGACCTTACTGGCTCCATCTTCCCTCACTGATAACCCGACCTTACTGGCTCAATCTTCCCTACTGATAATCCTACATTACTTGCTCCATCTTCCCTCACTGATAACCCGACCTTACTGGCTCAATCTTCCCTACTGATAACCCTACATTACTGGCTCCATCTTCCCTCACTGATAACCCGACCTTACTGACTCCATCTTCCCTCACTGATAACCCTACCTTACTGGCTCCATCTTCCCTCACTGATAACCCGACCTTTCAGGCTCCATCTTCCCTCACTGATAACCCGACCTTACTGGCTCCATCTTCCCTCACTGATAACCTGACCTTACAGGCTCCATCTTCCCTCACTGATAACCCTACCTTACTGGCTCCATCTTCCCTCACTGATAACCCTACCTTACAGGCTCCATCTTCCCTCACTGATAACCCTACCTTACTGGCTCCATCTTCCCTCACTGATAACCCTACCTTACTGGCTCCATCTTCTCTCACTGATAACCCTATAATACACGACTGACTCAGGTAACACCACTGACCTCATCTCATTCCGTCCAACAGTGGCCTACAAGGACTACTTATACCCCAAAAATCACACCCCTAACGACACCGACTTCATGAGAGACCAAGCACTTCACATGATCATCAGTGCCTTTGGTAAGGTCACGGTGTCCTCGTCTACATCAATATCTATGGTAAGGTCACGGTGTGCCTGTCTACATCGGTATTATATATCATTCTTGTACTACTACTTCTACTACTACCACCACCTCTTCCTGCCTATATATAGCCGTCCTGCTCCACTTCTGGTTAGTGTGACTTTGTCAATGGTCCAAGTCGGACCGAAACGTCGTCGTAAGCTTCTCTCTTTTATGTGCGGGTTATTTGTGTATTGTGTACATCAATATCTATGGTAAGGTCACGGTGTCCTCGTCTGCATCAATATCTATGGTAAGATCACGGTGTCCCCGTCTAAATCAATATCTATGGTAAGGTCACGGTGTCCTCGTCTGCATCAATATCTATGGTAAGATCACGGTGTCCCCGTCTACATCAATATCTATGGTAAGGTCACGGTGTCCTCGTCTGCATCAATATCTATGGTAAGGTCACGGTGTCCACGTCTGCATCAATATTTATGGTTATTTTTGATGACTGGTTATTTGCGTGAATGACAGCCTATTAATCTAATTAATCAGCTAATTTGTTTTCTGGTTAATTAGCTGACTGATTGATCGGTTGGACTAGAACTTGACATACCTTAAGGTTGACTGAGAACTTGGCATACCTTAAGGTTGACTAAGAACTTGACATACCTCAAGGTTGACTGAGAACTTGACATACCTTAAGGTTGACTAAGAACTTGACATACCTCAAGGTTGACTGAGAACTTGGCATACCTTAAGGTTGACTAAGACTTGACATACCCTCAAGGTTGACTAAGAAAATTGACATACTCAAGGTTGACTAAGAACTTGACATACCTCAAGGTTGACTAAGAACTTGACATACCTGAAGGTTGACTAAGAACTTGACATACCTCAAGTTTGACTAAGAACTTGACATACCTCAAGGTTGACTAAGAACTTGACATACCTCAAGGTTGACCGAGAACTTGACATACCTCAAGGTTGACTAAGAGCTTGACATACCTCAAGGTTGACTAAGAACTTGACATACCTCAAGGTTGACTAAGAACTTGACATACCTCAAGTTTGACTAAGAACTTGACATACCTCAAGGTTGACTAAGAACTTGACATACCTCAAGGTTGACCGAGAACTTGACATACCTCAAGGTTGACTAAGAGCTTGACATACCTGAAGGTTGACTAAGAACTTGACATACCGCAAGGTTGACTAAGAACTTGACATACCTGAAGGTTGACTAAGAACTTGACATACCTCAAGGTTGACTAAGAACTTGACATACCTCAAGGTTGACTAAGAACTTGACATACCTCAAGGTTGACCGAGAACTTGACATACCTCAAGGTTGACTAAGAACTTGACATACCTCAAGGTTGACTAAGAACTTGACATACCTCAAGGTTGACTAAGAACTTGACATACCTGAAGGTTGACTAAGAACTTGACATACCTCAAGGTTGACTAAGAGCTTGACATACCTGAAGGTTGACTAAGAACTTGACATACCGCAAGGTTGACTAAGAACTTGACATACCTGAAGGTTGACTAAGAACTTGACATACCTCAAGGTTGACTAAGAACTTGACATACCTGAAGGTTGACTAAGAACTTGACATACAGCAAGGTTGACTGAGAACTTGACATACCTCAAGGTTGACTAATAACTTGACATACCTGAAGGTTGACTAAGAACTTGACATACCTCAAGGTTGACTGAGAACTTGACATACCTCAAGGTTGACTAAGAACTTGGGCATACTGAAGGTTGACTAAGAACTTGACATACCTCAAGGTTGACTAAGAACTTGACATACCTGAAGGTTGACTAAGAACTTGACATACCTCAAGGTTGACTGAGAACTTGACATAAACTCAAGGTTGACTAAGAACTTGACATACCTGAAGGTTGACTAAGAACTTGACATACCTCAAGGTTGACTGAGAACTTGACATACCTGAAGGTTGACTAAGAACTTGACATACCTCAAGGTTGACTGAGAACTTGACATACCTCAAGGTTGACTAAGAACTTGACATACCTCAAGGTTGACTAAGAACTTGACATACCTCAAGGTTGACTAAGAACTTGACATACCTGAAGGTTGACTAAGAACTTGACATACCGCAAGGTTGACTAAGAACTTGACATACCTGAAGGTTGACTAAGAACTTGACATACCTCAAGGTTGACTAAGAACTTGACATACCTCAAGGTTGACTAAGAACTTGACATACCTCAAGGTTGACAGAGAACTTGACAAACCTCTAGGTTGACTAAGAACTTGACATACCTCAAGGTTGACTAAGAACTTGACATACCTCAAGGTTGACTAAGAACTTGACATACCTGAAGGTTGACTAAGAACTTGACATACCTCAAGGTTGACTAAGAACTTGACATACCTCAAGGTTGACTAAGAACTTGACATACCTCAAGGTTGACTGAAACTTGACATACCTCAAGGTTGACTAAGAACTTGACATACCTGAAGGTTGACTAAGAACTTGGGCATACTCAAGGTTGACTGAGAACTTGACATACCTGAGGTTGACTAAGAACTTGACATACCCAAGGTTGACTGAGAACTTGACATACCTCAAGGTTGACTAAGAACTTGACATACCTCAAGGTTGACTAAGAACTTGACATACCTCAAGGTTGACTAAGAACTTGACATACCTGAAGGTTGACTAAGAACTTGACATACCGCAAGGTTGGACTAAGAACTTGACATACCCGAAGGTTGACTAAGAACTTGACATACCTCAGGTTTACTAAGAACTTGACATACCCAAGGTTGATAAGAACTTGACATACCTCGGTTGACCCAGAACTTGACATACCTCAAGGTTGACTCTTGAATACCTCAAGGTTGACTAAGAACTTGACATACCTCTAGGTTGACTAAGAACTTGACATACCTGAAGGTTGACTAAGAACTTGACATACCTCAAGGTTGACTAAGAACTTTACCCTACCTGAAGGTTGACTAAGAACTTGACATACCCCAAGGTTGACTGAAAACTTGACATCCTCAGGTTGACTAGAACTTGATTACCTGAAGGTTGACTAAGAACTTGACATACCTCAAGGTTGACTGAGAACTTGACATACCTCAAGGTTGACTAAGAACTTGACATACCTGAAGGTTGACTAAGAACTTGACATACCTCAAGGTTGACTGAGAACTTGACATACCTGAAGGTTGACTAAGAACTTGACATACCTCAGGTTGATTGAGAACTGACATACCTCAAGGTTGACTAAGAACTTGACATACCTCAAGGTTGACTAAGAATTGACATACCTCAAGGTTGACTAAGAACTTGACATACCTGAGGTTGACTAAGAACTTGACATACCGCAGGTTGACTAAGAACTTGACATACCTGAGGTTGACTAAGAACTTGACATACCTCAGGTTTACTAAGAGCTTGACATACCTCAAGGTTGACTAAGACTTGACATACCTCAAGGTTGACGAGAACTTGACATACTCAAGGTTGACTAAGAACTTGACATACCTCAAGGTTGACTAAGAACTTGACATACCTCAAGGTTGACTAAGAACTTGACATACCTGAAGGTTGACTAAGAACTTGACATACCTCAAGGTTGACTAAGAACTTGACATACCTGAAGGTTGACTAAGAAACTTGACATACCTCAAGGTTGACTAAGAACTTGATATACCTGAAGGTTGACTAAGAACTTGACATACCTCAAGGTTGACTGAGAACTTGACATACCTCAAGGTTGACTAAGAACTTGACATACCTGAAGGTTGACTAAGAACTTGACATACCTCAAGGTTGACTGAGAACTTGACATACCTCATAGTTGATTGAGTTAATAACTTGTAACATAACCAACGTTTTGCTAGAATTTGACATGGCCGAAGCCTTGATTGAAGAAGTATGACTACCTGTCTGTCAACTAAGAATTAACATTAGACAGGGTTTACTGAAGAACTTTCTACACATGACTGACTGAATTTAAACACTCCCAAGGTTGACTTTAAGAACCTTGCATATCCAGGTTGAACCAAGAATTGAAAATACCTCAAGGGTTCGCTAAGGGAACTTGATACATGGTGGGAGAGCTATGAAATTAACATAAATCATGGTTTGAAGACGTAGCTGTTGTAAATATGCTTGCATGTGAAATAAATTTATTTCGACAGCGGAGAGAATAAATACCAACAATCTGCATCTCCAAACTTTATTATAATTATTATTATTATTATTATTATTATTATTATTATTATTATTATTATTATTATTATTAATTTATATTATTTTATTATTGTTTTCACTGGGAAAGCGCTAAACCCTGTAGGAGTTATAGTCCTTGGATCAAGAGCATTTCAGTTGCTTCCTCCAAGGGCTGTTGATAAATGTTTAAGAAACTGATTTATTGGTAATTTATTTGGCGAAGTTTACAGAGATGATTTCTTTTTTACTAATTGTGAAGTACATTTTTCATATTGTTTTAATTTGGTGGGTTTTCTTTCTAGTGGCTTTTTTCACTCTGTATGGATGGGTTTAAAATGTGTGTGCCAGTTTTTTCCTTGATGGCACAGGGCGCTGAATGTTCTTTAGGATGAAGTGCCGCTGGCCGTCCATGCTGTCTTCCTTCTTGCCTTACAGATGGGTGGAGTGATGTTTCTCAAGGCTGGCTTGTGGGAGCTGGTGCACTACGTCAACAGAGTGGCTCCTGACGAGGTACCAGTATACTTCTACTCTTGGGAGTTCGAGGCGGACGACTCGCTTTTCCCATGGATCTTCTTGTCCATGCCTGATATTCCTGTGCCTGGAGGTGAGAAAGAGAGAGAGAGAGAGAGAGAGAGAGAGAGAGAGAGAGAGAGAGAGAGAGAGAAGAGAGAGAGAGAGAGAGAGAGAGAGAGAAAGAGAGAGGGAGAAGGAGAGAGAGTAGTGTAGAGGGGAGAAAATAAAAAAAATTCTTCTCCTTTAGGTATCTCACACGCTGACGAGCTCCTCTACCTCTTCCACCTTCCCAGTGATTTGGACGATCGTCAGAAGGTCATGGTAGAGCGTATGTTGACACTTTGGACCAACTTCGCAATATGTGGGTGAGTATCATCTACTGACGTGTCATCTACTGACGTGTCATCTACTGACGTGTCATGTACTGACATGTCATCTACTGACGTGTCATCTAGTGACGACTCATCTACTGACGTCTCATCTGCTGGAGTCAGCAACAACATATCTAGGCCGTGTCCCATATTAGATTTCAGTGACGTACTACCTACAACAGCGAAGAGAAGACACACGTTGCAGGATAAGCTACAAAACGTTTTGCTCTGTGCAGAGCGAAACGTTTATCATGACTTGATAAAGTGCTACACAGAACGTATAGATTTGTCCCCATAAAACCTTGTTTCTCAGCGTATATCTTCTTTTTTTTCTTGTCACAAAATATTTTGAAGATTTTGACCAACTGAATAATTGTCTAGGTGTGTTATTTACAAAATTTTCGACGTTAATAATATATACCAAATGGGCACTGTAATAGACCTACTGGCCAGTGGGAACCAGACTCTGTTACACACAATAACTTTCTCTGATGTGTCCATCGGGGCAGACGGAGGATCAAGCCTCCATCATGTCTTGGGCTGAATGACCCACGTGGTTTTAGCGCTTAACATGAATTATTTACTTATTTATTTTCACTAATTCATCTCTTTGGCCAACTAATAATTACGTAAATCCAGTTATAATCTGCGTCCGTTTAATTTTAATTTATCTCTGTGAGTGCTCTCTTGATTCAGCATTTTAATCCCCTTGTTGGATGAAGGCACACATAAAGCTTGGTAAACTTTGTTTTAGCGACGTTTCACCTCTATGGGAAAAGGTTTAACATTATTCTACGACCGATTAAGTCGTGATTAAGTCTTGTGTTGCTTTATTCCATCACCGCTTCGCAGTCTCTTCGCCTACCTGTATATCCCTTGTTGTTGTCATCTCCTTGATTTATACCTATATTCTTGGGTACACTTCGGTATCATTTCTTAATGAATGTCTGAGTATATATACGATTATGTACGTATATACGTTGTGTGTGTACGTATATACGTTGTGTTGTGTACGTATATACGTTGTGTTTTGTGTATATATACGTTGTATTGTGTGGGGTTCGCTGTACCAGTGACGATCACGATGTCTTCCAAAAGTTTCTATAAGCATTGTATTACTGTGCGACACAACCACATGGAATATTGTATTACACAATTGTTTTTAAAAGATGTGTTCAGTATGTTTATAGAGTATGAATAAATGTCAGTATTATGTATGTACAGCTACAGTACCTATATGTGTAATTATTCTTGACGTATTTTCGTGGTATGCAGATGGAAACTTTTAGGATTATTAAAAGAAATTATTTACTGGTAATGTAACGTTAGCTAAAGTGTAACGTAACGTTAGCTGAAGTATAAAGTAACGTTAGCTAAAGTGTAACTCAAAGCCTACTCTGGACCCTAATCTTGAGCATATAAGGCGCAGGGTGATTTTCCAAGACTTTTCGTGGGAAAAAAAGCTGGCGTCATATGCCAGAAAATACGGTAACCCACGAACTCTGACGTAAAAGTATAATAAATGCTCATTCTTCACGTGGGGTTGTCTGGGTCATAACTTAACTGGAAAAAAAATATTCAGTCATAAAATGCGTCACCTGCTCACTCTGCCCGCGTCGCAAAGGTAAGATCAAACTGATTTCTCTGCCTCTGACAGGAACCCGACTCCTGACGATGGTGAATGCCAGAGTGAGGAGTGGAAGGGAGAGATAGAGAAGTGGCAGACCTTCTCCCTTACACAACCCAACTTCATGCTCATCACTGACACATTCACAGTAGCCCAGGATTTTCTCACGCGATGGAACTACCACAGGGATGTGGTAAGTCCCACCACGCAGGTCAGTTGTTCTCTCTCCCTCTCTCTCCTAAATATTGTTTACAATCAAATTTTTCTCAATAAATTATCAGTAAAATTAAGTAAAGGACACATGTGCAGCTAATGCGACATTTTTATTGTGACAACGTTTCTTTGTCAGAGGAAAGAAAGTCTCCCTGATAATATTGTGTGTACATAGTGTATAGTGTATACTACAGTGGCTCACTAGTATGTAGATAATAAAGGCTAAAGTGTCATTTGAAAACAGGTGAATTTGTAAATGAAGTGATAAGCCTATAGAGGCAGGTGCCAGAAGTCGCCAGAAACTTACCACACTGGTCAGCTGTTTTAATAATCTTCCTGGCTTGCTAGTGTACTCGCATATAATCTAGTGATACCAGTGAATAGCAGAATACAGTGTTGTAGTAGCAACTAACCAGTATTATAATGGTACTTAGTGGAGTGGAGTGACTTTCATTAGTTTCTTTTTTCTTGAACATTAAAATGGTATAAAATACCGACAGATTGTTAGGTAAGACACATATGCAACAGTAGGTATCTTTATTTCGAAACGTTTCGCCTACACAGTAGGCTTCATCAGTCGAGTACAGAAAAGTTGATAGAAGCAGAAGAGACTTGAAGACTATGTAATCAGTCCAACACAAGGGTATCTTGGTACAGACCTAAAATCAACTTCGACATCCTCTTCTAGTGAGAACGGCTGGATTTGAGAGGGACCTGACATCCAACATCTGCGTTCTTACCTCTACTAGTGACCTACGTCTCACCTCCTGGCGCTATATAAGGCTCCATCCTGTCACTTCAACTCCATATTGTTTCAGACTATGGAACAAGGCTCTTCTCCAGAATGAGGGACTGACCACTTCAAATCTTTAAGGGTGATGGACTGATTACATCGTCTTCAAGTCTCTTCTGCTTCTATCAACTTTTCTGTACTCGACTGAAGAAGCCTACTGTGTAGGCGAAACGTTTCGAAATAAAGATACCTACTGTTGCATTCTTTTTTCTTGAAATGCCAGACGTATACTGTGTTTTTCATATAACCTGTAGTTACAAGCGGTCGCAATATACACAACGAGAAGAAAATATTACTACAGAAAAAGCGTCCTTCCTCCAAAATTTTCACCAGTCAACTGTAGTGATAATATAGCAATTATTGTGGTGAGACAGAAAAAACCTAGAAAAGCTAGATACAGTGATTGATAAACAAGGGTTGAGGCTCGACCGTTCGTCATTGTAGGAGCTGCCAGAAATCACCGGTTCTTCAACACGCAAGTTATACTTTTGTATCAATCAAATCACATATTACTCGGGTAGATAATTTCCAGTAGATCGTTCATGTGTTAGCCCAAATCACCGACCAGTATGTTTTAAATAAGTGACCCACTGATCAGATCAGACTGGTTCCGAACCCTCGACTGGTCCGAACCTTCGACTGGTCCGAACCCTTGACTGGTCCGAACCCTTGACCAGTTTCAAACGGATTCCTTGGACAATAAAGCAGACTGTAAACGGATGGGGTTGTAGGCGCCCTTATCAAACACAAACAATAAATATAAAACAGGAGCATACTCCGGTAAGCTGTCCTAATATACAAGTACAGCCAGAAATAGAAATACAAATAGCTAGAGCTTCATTTAAGGAGGTTATTAATAAAGTATTCAAGAGGTTGCTAGTAGAATTACAGTAAATCAACCATTCAAATCATTATGAAGCCCTGTGTAGTCTGCAATCAATCAAACAAACGGGCCTCCACATGGATAAATTGTCATTTTTGTGGAAATTGGTGTCACGCCCCTTGTGCAGATATCCAAGAACTAGCTACAAGCAGTATTAAAACAGGGAAGTGTTTTTGGGTATACCCAAATGAGATAAATCTGTGGACTAAAATCACAATGGTATTAAAAGAGGATAACATCAAAGCTGCTTTCATAGACAACCTGGAAGCTTTCTACAACAGATGGGAACATAAAAAGTCTGGGCTGAATGGTACTGCCCCTGATACTGGCCATGTAGTCAGAAACTGTAAGGCTGGAGGTGAAGCTGGAGGTGCTGTCCTGGGAGACAGTTATGGTGAAGCTGGAGGTGCTGTCCTGGGAGACAGTAATGGTGAAGCTGGAGGTGCTGTCCTATGAGACAGTAATGGTGAAGCTGGAGATTTTGTCCAGGTAGTCGGGAATTATACGCAGGAATGCATATAAATGACCTCATGGGAGACAGGAGCCGTAGTGGGGAAACAAGTGTAGTCAAAGATAAGATAAAACCAATATTGCAAACTAGAAATACCACAGGAAATAACAAACAAGAGGACTCCACTAGCAATAGTGAGGATATATTACCAAAAACAACTGGTGGGAGCTCCATTGTTGGTGCTAGGGAGGATAGGAATAAGACAGGTAAACATGCACCAACAGGGAATACAGTCACAGAAACCCAAGGCAAACGGAAACCAAGCCTGTGCACATACTATGCACTATGGGAAATTTGGAAAAACAGATGGGACGTGCAACTATGACCACCCTAGAAAATGCCGTGCCCATATGACAGCAGGAAAATGCAAACTCCCTTCCTGTAAGCTTTTTCACCCTGAAATGTGTACCTCTTCAGTACAGGAAAGACTGTGCTATAATTTAAATTGTCAGGCACACCATCTAAAGGGGACAAAAAGATACAAAACATCCAGGCCATGGGAAAACCTGGGTAGCCACAGCCACTCAAGAGGGAGAGGTTTTTTAGTGCAAGGAAGGAAAAAAAAACTGGCAGGAAATGGCTGAAATCGTACACCAAATCCAGTCATTCCTGGAGTGGAACCACAGTCGATGGCCTCCACTCCAAACCAACAGATACAGATACTAACGCCGGAAAAAAAATCCCCCCCCCCCAGTACCAACAATGTCACCAGTCCGATGACATTCTTCTTTGCAGATATACAGGGTCTAAAGCCAGCAACAAACAACAAAATACCTTTCATCCGTGGACTGCTTGCAGAGGCAAAGGCAATGTTCGCGGCTTTCACTGAGACCCACATAAAGGATCACTTGGACAACGAAATATGGATCCCAGGTTACAACCTATACACATGTGACAGAGTGAACAGGCAAAAGGGGGGGGGGGGCTGTACATTGCAGAGTCACTTCTTTGCACAGAACTGCTTAATGCCTCAAATGATGTAGTGGAAGTTTTAGCAGTAAAGATCGAGAACCAAAACCTAGTCATTGTGGTAGTCTACAAGCCTCCGGATGCAACATCCCAGACTGTTCAACTGCCTCCCAGCATACATAAGGGGGATTACCAACAGACCCCTGGCAGTCTTCAAGCTGGCACTGGACAAGCACCTAAAGTCGGTACCTGACCAGCCGGGCTGTGGCTCGTACGTTCGTTTGCGTGCAGCCAGCAGTAACAGCCTGGTTGATCAGGTTCTGATCACAGGCTGGTCACAGACCGGGCCGCGGGGGCGTTGACCCCCGGAACTCTCTCCAGGTAAACTCCAGGTAAACTCCAGGAGCTTTGTCAAACCGTTACAAAAATTGCATGGACACAGCGTATACATATACCCTCTGTGTCATTGTTGCCACAATAAAATGTCACATTAGTTGCACTTGTATCCTTTTACTTAACATTTTTTTTATTTATTATCACACTGGCCGATTCCCACCAAGGCAGGGTGGCCCGAAAAAGAAAAACTTTCACCATCATTCACTCCATCACTGTCTTGCCAGAAGGGTGCTTTACACTACAGTTTTTAAACTGCAACATTAACACCCCTCCTTCGGAGTGTAGGCACTGTACTTCCCATCTCCAGGACTCAAGTCCGGCCTGCCGGTTTCCCTGAATCCCTTCATAAATGTTACTTTGCTCACACTCCAACAGCACGTCAAGTATTAAAAACCATTCGTCTCCATTCACTCCTATCAAACACGCTCACGCACGCCTGCTGGAAGTCCAAGCCCCTCACACACAAAACCTCCTTTACCCCCTCCCTCCAACCTTTCCTAGGCCGACCCCTATCCCTCCTTCCTTCCACTACAGACTGATACACTCTTGAAGTCATTCTGTTTCGCTCCATTCTCTCTACATGTCCGAACCACCTCAACAACCCTTCCTCAGCCCTCTGGACAACAGTTTTGGTAATCCCGCACCTCCTCCTAACTTCCAAACTACGAATTCTCTGCATTATATTCACACCACACATTGCCCTCAGACATGACATCTCCACTGCCTCCAGCCTTCTCCTCGCTGCAACATTCATCACCCATGCTTCACACCCATATAAGAGTGTTGGTAAAACTATACTCTCATACATTCCCCTCTTTGCCTCCAAAGACAAAGTTCTTTGTCTCCACAGACTCCTAAGTGCACCACTCACCCTTTTCCCCTCATCAATTCTGTGATTCACCTCATCCTCCATAGACCCATCCGCTGACACGTCCACTCCCAAATATCTGAATACATTCACTTCCTCCATACTCTCTCTCTCCAATCTGATATCCAATCTTTCATCACCTAATATTTTTGTTATCCTCATAACCTTACTCTTTCCTGTATTCACTTTTAATTTTCTTCTTTTGAACACCCTACCAAATTCATCCACCAATCTCTGCAACTTCTCTTCAGAATCTCCCAAGAGCACAGTGTCATCAGCAAAGAGCAACTGTGACAACTCCCACTTTATGTGTGATTCTTTATCTTTTAACTCCACGCCTCTTGTCAAGACCCTCGCATTTACTTCTCTTACAACCCCATCTATAAATATATTAAACAACCACGGCGACATCACACATCCCTGTCTAAGGCCTACTTTTACTGGGAAATAATTTCCCTCTTTCCTATGTACTCTAACTTGAGCCTCACTATCCTCGTAAAAACTCTTCACTGCTTTCAGTAACCTACCTCCTACACCATACACCTGCAACATCTGCCACATTGGCCCCCCTATCCACCTGTCATACGCCTTTTTCAAATCCATAAATGCCACAAAGACCTCTTTAGCCTTATCTAAATACTGTTCACTTATATGTTTCACTGTAAACACCTGGTCCACACACCCCCTACCTTTCCTAAAGCCCCCTTGTTCATCTGCTATCCTATTCTCCGTTTTACTTTTAATTCTTTCAATAATAACTCTACCATACACTTTACCAGGTATACTCAACAGACTTATCCCCCTATAATTTTTGCACCCTCTTTTGTCCCCTTTGCCTTTATACAAAGGAACTATGCATGCTCTCTGCCAATCCCTAGGTACCTTACCCTCTTCCATACATTAAATAATTGCCCCAAAACCACCCCAAAACTATATCCCCACCTGCTTTTAACATTTCTATCTTTATCCCATCAATCCCGGCTGCCTTACCCCCTTTCATTTTACCTACTGCCTCACGAACTTCCCCCACACTCACAACTGGCTCTTCCTCACTCCTGTAAGATGTTATTCCTCCTTGCCCTATACACGAAATCACAGCTTCCCCTATCTTCATCAACATTTAACAATTCCTCAAATATTCCCTCCATCTTCCCAATACCTCTAACTCTCCGTTTAATAACTCTCCTCTCCTATTTTAACTGAAAAAATCCATTTGTTCTCTAGGCTTCCTTAATTTATTAATCTCACTCCAAAACTTTTTCTTATTTTCAACAAAATTTGTTGATAACATCTCACCCACTCTCTCATTTGCTCTCTTTTTACATTGCTTCACCACTCTCTTAACCTCTCTCTTTTTCTCCATATACTCTTCCCTCCTTGCATCACTTCTACTTTGTAAAACTTCTCATATGCTAACTTTTTCTCCCTTACTACTCTCTTTACATCATCATTCCACCAATCGCTCCTCTTCCCTCCGCACCCACTTTCCTGTAACCACAAACTTCTGCTGAACACTCTAACATACATTTTTAAACCTCCCCCATACCTCTTCGACCCCATTGCCTATGCTCTCATTAGCCCATCTATCTTCCAATAGCTGTTTATATCTTTCCCTAATTGCCTCCTCTTTTAGTTTATAAACCTTCACCTCTCTCTTCCCTGATGCTTCTATTCTCCTTTTATCCCATCTACCTTTTACTCTCAGTGTAGCTACAACTAGAAAGTGATCTGATATATCTGTGGCCCCTCTATAAACATGTACATCCTGAAGTCTACTCAACAGTCTTTTATCTACCAATACATAATCCAATAAACTACTGTCATTTCGCCGTACATCATATCTTGTATACTTATTTATCCTCTTTTTCTTAAAATATGTATTACCTATAACTAAACCCCTTTCTATACAAAGTTCAATCAAAGGGCTCCCATTATCATTTACACCTGGCACTCCAAACTTTCCTACCACACCCTCTCTAAAAGTTTCTCCTACTTTAGCATTCAGGTCCCCTACCACTTGGTTCAAAGGCTCCTATACTTACTTAACATATTGTCGGTAATTCTACCAACATTACAATAAAAATTAGAGAATGTGAAATACTGGAGATCTCAGTCTTACTGTGTCGTGTCCACCTCATTGCTGTACCACAAATACTGATTTAATATTTACCTTCCAATTTTCTTCATTTTCAGGCGGTGAGCAGCACAGTCGAGCCACAGGTGGTGTCCAAAGAAGAGTTCGACCAGCAAGTGCACAAGACGAAACAGTGGCAGCTGGCTACAGGTATCCTGGGCTGGTCTGCTTGCGTGCACTGTCATCGTAGCCGCTGCGCTCCTCGGCACACTGCGCAGGAAAAACAATCAACTTGCGTGATGTGTTAAAGGGATTCACAGTGCGAGTGCATCTGAGTAGGTGTGTTTGGCGAAGAGCGACGAAGGCTCGAGCCTTCGTAGCACAGCTTGTGCTAAATGAAAGACTCACGGGTTTAGTTTTTTCGTTTTAAAACTTTAAGATGTAAATGTTTTGGGTTTTCTTTTTTCCCATGACACAACCTAATTTGGGGCTGTTTTCCCCTTTACACGGACCTTTTGGGAAACGACTGAAACCCCCCCTTTGAAAAGGGAACCAATTTGGGCTGTTTTCCCCCAGGCAGGGAATTTGGGTTGGACAAACTGTTTTCCCCAAATGAAAAACGAACCAATTTGTGGGTTTTCCCATGAAACGAACCTGGGGAAACACTGAAATTCTCATGACACGAACCAATTTGGGGCGTATTCCCATGACACGGACCTTTTGGACGCCCGTTTCCCCATGACACGAACCCTTACTATTTTCCTATAGTGTTTTTTGTCTCCCATCGCTCTTGGGCTGTGTAGCCCCCCTTTGCCTGACGCTCCTCAGAAAACCTTTACAGATGGTACGAGGAGGGTTGTTGTGCTCTTTTGACACCGCGGGGAAATTACGGGTTTGTTGAGATGGGGGTTTGTTATCGCAGACGCTTTAAAATACAATTGGAAATTGGGAACTGTTTCCCGAGGTGCGTTTTAAAACCCAGTTCAGCTCAAATACTCTTACCCAAAAATAATCAGGGAGACATAGGGCATACAAAAAAAATAGTAAATTTTTGGGTAGCGCTAAAGGGAGCCATAGAGTATTTTTGAAACTGTTTGGGCTGCGACATTTTTAAAGAATCGGGGGTTTTCCCGCGTTTTCCAGATTTTGGGTTTTTTTAACTTTTATTTCCTCGGTGCGTGGAGACGGTGGACGTGTCCCCGATTTTATACCTGGATAAATTTTGAAAAATTTCCCCTTTCCGGGGCAAACAAAAAGCTGACATCAGAAACTATTTGAAAATAGGGAAAATGTGCAATCCCCCAGCGGGGTTGGGGAAAATAATGGGTGCCTACCGGGGTTATGCCAGAAGGTAATTCACCTTAAGATGACTTTTGCCCCAACCCATACCGTCAAGTTGAAACTTCAAGTTTTTGGGAAACACGGTTAAAGGTTTTTTAATATCCTGGACACGGCGTAGGGTTCGCTTTTTGTGGAGATTGACCCATACCCGGGCAGCGAAAAGAACAGACGCGTGACCAAACCTTTTCAAGAGACGTAGCCCCAGTCAAAACGTAAAGGGTGAGCATCGTTTCGCCCAGGGGAAAGGGGCGTGGTCGTTTGTGGAGTGAGGGGGGGAACGGGCTTTTCGAAATGAAGTAGTCCTTCCCTCAGTTTCCCTGAAACCCTGAGTCTTTGCCGAAAACCAAACTACTGGTTTTGGTCCCCCGGGATGAACGTTTGAGTTTTGGTCGAAGACAAATTTTCCCTTTGAGGTTTTAGACGTTTTTTTAAAAGGACCTTGTCACCGCAAGTGGTGGAAGCCCGTTTTCCGGGAAGACGTACTGGGACTTCTGAGCCCGGGAAATTGCCCCAAAAAATTGAGACCCCGAAAAAGGGCCCGACGAAAACGGGAAAAGGGGAGACTTCAAACCTCTTTGGGAGGGATGTTGAGTACCCCGTGGGGCCCTTTCCCTGGGATCTTAAAACAGGGAGGATAAAACGAACCAGGAAAGGGCAGCTCCGTCAGATTCGGATGAATACTGCCCCCCCCGGGCACGAGGCTGGGAAAAAAACAAAGGGGAAATGGTGAGGGGGGGGGAGGGGGGGGTGGGGTCATGGGGGACGCCACGCAAGAAGGGGGCGAATGGAAAGGTACTGAAAAAAGACCATAGACGTAACAAATCAAGTGGGAACCAGGGGAGGAGAAGAGGAAAGGGGGGAAAATTTATAACGGGCCTTAGGTAAGGGAATGCAAAAGTTAACGGTTTGTGTACTAGAATAAAGAGAGTTTGGGTTGAGCATTTTCCTTTAACAAAAAATAGAATTGATTTTCTTTTCCTCAAGAAAAAAATTTTCAAAAAGGAGAAGTGTTGCAGGTTGCGGTTATACAGTACTGACCCCCCAAACTTTTCTTTTGAAAGTTGGGGGGCCCTTTTAAAAAAAAGGGAAGGGCCCGGGGGGGCAGAGATTGAGGGGGGGGGGGGGGGTTTTTTCAGAGAGAAAAGGGGGGGGGAAAGGGGTTGCGAGGGGAGGGGAATTGGAGGGGAAAAGGGCGTGTATCTTTGGTAAGGGGCCCTTTGCCCCTGGGGGAGAATACACGAAGGTTCGAAGGGAATTTTTGTGTGAGGCCCTTTGTTTTTTTTTTGCGGGGCCCTTCCGGAAGTACGATTGGGGGTGAGGGGAATTTTAAAGGGGCGGCGGGACGTCAAACCCAAAGGGCGGGGCATGTGTTTTCCCACCTCCCCCAGAGTTTAGTTGGGGGATGTTAATTTTAAGAATGTGTTTGGGGGGGGTGTGGGAAACAGAAAAAACCCTTTTTATCAAAGGGGGATATGCTGCAATTTTAACAGAGGGGGATATTTCGCGGGGATTTAGTTGTAAAGTTTTTTAATACGGGGAGACGTCTTGTCAGATAAAAAGGGCAGTGTAGTGGAGGGGGGTTGGGGGGAAATGGCCGAAATTTAAAAAAATTAAAAGGGAAAATTAAATATTAGTGTTTAAAACCCGATGAGGAAGGGAGGGGTTTTTTTCCTTTTTCTTGGAATAGTTTTTTAAAGGGGAAGCTCGGGAGGGGGGAAAGCCCTTTGGGAAACTTGGGGGGACTCGGTGGAAAAGGAAAGGATAAAGCCCTTTTTAATTTTAGGGAGGGTAGGCGTATAAACACTTTAAAAATAGGGGCAAAGCGAATTATTTAGGGGAAACGATTACGAATTTTTAAAGGGCAGGGAACGGTTGGTGTTTTTCCCCCATGGCGAGATTTTAGACATAAAAAAAGGGGCTTGCGAACGTTGCAAAAATGAGCGGTTTCCAAGCGGGGAGGGTTTCAAGCAAGGGTTTGAAGAAGTTTTGTGGGGGGATAAGCCATCCTTTTGTTTGTTTAGACAACCCAAAACAAAAAACAGCGTGACGGCAATCCCGAGCTTGAGGTTTAAAAGAGACATTTGGGAAAACCATAGGCAGGTCAAGGATACGAAACCCCAAAAGCAAAGAGTGCCCTAAACCCGGAAAAACAAGGTAAAAAAAACACTGGACTAAGTGGCGTGGATGAAGTGGGAAATTTAAATAAGGTGGCACGAAAGCAAAATGCATTTTGGGGGCCCAGTGATAGGAAGGCATTTGGGTGGGTTTTTTACGAGGAGGGAAAATTTAAATTTCTTTTTCACGGAATGAGGAAAAGGGAAAAACCCCGGGTTTTTGAAAGGTTTTACCGGGGAAATTTTTTTTTTGCAGCATTGGGGTTTGATTTTGGGGAAATTTTATGAAAAATTATTAAATTGAAAGAAGGAGAAGGGGGACGTTTGGGGATAAGCAGAATACGGCAGTTTTTGGGTTGGCCCCAAAGGCAAAGGGGGGAACCAAACCTTGGGGCGTATAGGGCGATATCTTGCTCTGTGGGAGACTATAAGGTTTTCCCCAAAAAATTTTGGGAATAGGGGGAAAAAAGGGGTTTTGGGGGGAGGGTTTTTTCGCCCTCGCAGTATGGTTTTCCCGGGGGAGGTCGAGTTAGAAGGTCACGGGCCTTTTAAGAAATTTTTTTGGAGTCAAAGGGGGGAGGGGAGGGGGGGGCTTTTTCGGCCCCTTGGCTGGCGAGGCCCCCAATGATAGAGTGGAAAGGGGTGCACTGCAAGTATTCCTTTTGGAACAGGGTTTTTGGAGAAAAAATAGTTGGGGGAAAAAACTCTGTATAAGGGGGCAAGGAGAGGGTACAAATAAATTGGGGGTAGGGGAAAGGACTTGAGATGGGTAGAGGGGTTTAAAACAAGGGGGCCCTAAGTCACAGATCTTATTTGCGTGTTTTTTAGGATCCCTTTTTCAGGGTGGTTTAGAGCACAGTTAGTGCCCCGGGGGGGGTGGGGAAAGGGGAAAGGGGGGTTGTTGGCCCGGGATTAAAAGGGTTTTGTGGATGATACGACTGTTTTGGGGGTGTGAAAGAATGTCCAAAGAAAGGGGGTTGGGAAAATGTTGGCGTGGGGTTTTTAACCCACGGGGATGAAGGTAAAAAGTGAAAAGTCGATGAACCGGGGTTTGGGGGCCCGGAAAGGGGGGGGAATGGTGAGCTGTAAAAGTGGGTTAAAAACAACACGCGATGCATTAAAAATTTGCGGTATTATTTTTAAAACGATTTGGGGTGGCGCGGGGGGAAAAAATTCCCCGTTTTGGACGTTGGAAAAGGTCATTGGGCTTTTTGGGGGTTTTTGGGCCCCAACCCCTCACTCTGGCCCAACGTGTGATTGTTGTTAAAGTTTTTTTTGTATAGTAAAGGGGTGGGAAAGTTTTCGGCGTTTTCCCCCTTTTTCAGGGAAAAGCGATCAAAGGAATATTTAGAAAGTTTTTACCTTTCTTGGGGAAACGAGGTGTGATTTTGGTTTTAAAAAGGAGGTTTTTTATTTTACCGTACGGGCGAGGGGGTTTAGATTGTTTTGGGCTTAAAGCGAGGGGGGGAAATTTTGTTTTTCTAAAATGGGGAAAGGTTTTTCGTGTGGGTTTTGATTGGGGGGAAATAAAGGACCAAATAAAAAACAGGTGAAAAAGTTGGGATAGGGGAAAGGGGTTAAAGGGGAAAGTGAAAATTGTACTACACTTTGTTGATGGGAAAGGAACGGAGGAACATTCGCATAAGGGGTTTTTAAGGGAGGTTACTAAGGGGGACTTTCCCCACTCCCCGTAGAAGGTTTGTTTCCCATTAAATTTGTGGGGAAAAATAAGGCTCCGTTTTTGCAAGGTTTTAAATTTCGGGCCCAGGGGTGCTTTAAGTCTGTTTTTGTTTTTTACATTGGGATATTTCCGCAGGGGGAATACAAAGATCCAAAGAGTGGTGGGAGGGGGGGGTTTTTTGGGGGGGGCACGTTTTCCCCCTTGTCTATTTTTGCGAAGGTTTTTAAAAAAGTCGGAAAAACCCTACCCCCCCCCCCCGGTTGAACCCGCGGTTTATAGATCTCAAAACTCCCCCCTCGCGTTTGCCACTTTGACCAGCGCCACAATAAGGAAATTTAACCCCAAATAAAGGGATAAATTTTTTACACCTAGGGAAAATTTTGCGCAGGCCCAAAAACCCCTTTACCACAAATGCAAGTTTTTAAAAGACGGAAAACTCCAGCTACGTGGCCGGGACCAACTCTACTCAAATCCCTTTCACTGCCGTGGCTAAACTGGCTAGTGGCTAAACCCCCGAAAGGGGTGGATTTTGAGCTCATCACCGCGGGTTCAATCCCGGCCGGGGTATGGTTTTTTTTGCAAAACGTGTCAAATTAAGGTTTCTTTAGTCAAAATGTCATGAGTTTTTGGGTAGGGGGGTACAAAGGGTGGGAGGCAGAGGAAATGCAAAGGGCCCGCCCTGCGTTAAGTCTCCCACATCGGTGGATTAACCCGGGCTTGAACGGGGTTTCATTATATTATCGTGGATTACCTTTATATTTCCCTGGGGAATCGGGGAAAAAGGGGGCATGAGGTGAGAAGGGGTGTCCTTGCAATAACGTTTTTTATCGTTTTCAATGTGTAAAAAGGGGAAATTTTTATGGGGGGAAAGGGGGGATAAGGGTTTTTTCGGGGTTAAAAAAAAGGCTCACTCTTTAAAAACCCCTTTTGAATCGTGATAAATATAAAGGCATGCCGAATAATTGGGCGTGTTAAAGGGCAGTGGGCAATAGCTGGGTCTCTCTTGGGGGAAGGGTGTGATTGCGTGAATATGAGTTTTTTTGGGATGAAATTTTTTTAGTTTTTTTTGGATGTGGGTTTTAGATTCAGGGGTTAAGGGGTTTCTTTTTGACCTTTTGTGTACAAAATTACTGGGTGCTTTTTTTACATTTTGGTTTTAAAAATTTTGATTCTTCCTTTTTTGTAAAAACTCGAATTTTTGAGTAACCCAGTTTTTTTAGTTTTTTTTTTTTGTTTTTTATGGAGGTCCCGATTTTTTGGGGACTGAACCCTGCATATATATTTTGTTAAAAGTATTGGGAAAGTGTATGTTAAAAATATTTTGGTATATATTATATAAAATAAAATATATAAATATATATATATATATATTAAAAATATAAAATATATAAATTATATGTATAAATTTTATGTTTGGGATCCGTTAAAGTGTAAAAAACCCGTTTTTATCCCTTCCCCCGTTTCGGTTTAAATTTGTCCTTTTATCACCAAAATATTAAAGGGAAAAACACTTTTACATTTCCCCGAGTTAACCAAATTTTATCCTATTAAAAATTTTAGCAACAAAAATGATTTTTTTTGTGAATTTTAAACGTAGTTCTTTGGGATCAATTGAACACTTATGGAAAAGGATGGAAAAATTTCTGACGATTTAAAATGATCGTCAATTTTAAAATAATAATTTAATTAGTTAATGAAATTTTTTTTAGAGTAAATTTATTGAAATTTTGTGTCTAAGTTGGAAATTTTCTATAATCAATTGTATAATTTGTATGCAAATTACATAAACTATTGTTTAAACATCAATTGTAACATTGTTTGTATGATTGCATGTAGGTATAAGGGGTTTTAAGTGGTTTCCACCAGTGTTATATTTGTTACGCAGTTATATCTTTTGGTATTGTGTGTGTTTAGTGAAACCTACGTATGCATTTTATGGTGTGTTTGTAGTATATATCTATACGTATTAGTTAAAGATTGGTATTTATGGTGTGTACCTCGTTGTACTCTATAGATTATGTATGGTGATGCTATTTAATTTTTAAGCAGCCTTGTATTTATGATGTTTTAAATAAAAATAAAAAAAAAAATCCTATAGTGTTTATATGTTGTCGATATATTTATGTCCTAACTTGTAATATATAATTCCACTGAAGAAATAGTAATAGAATATTTAACAAAATGTCGAATGAAAGATTCCATCTTTAACGATGTCACAACACTAACGAGTACAAGCCATTGTTTACACTGTTTTTTTAATAATCTGTTTGGTAAATGATGAAAATAAAGATCATGGTGGCGTCGACAAGATGTGAAGAACGACGTTTATGGGCAGTCCAGGACGTTAATTAAAGGCCAACGTTTCGCCACGAGTGGTTGTCATCCAGCCTGATATTAGGAGGTGAGGGAAACACTCCTGACGAGCGTCTCCTTATTTAACAACCGTGATTGACTGAGAGTGGAAATTTACTTAACCTTAAAGGTGTGTTGGTGCAGGTGAAGCTCTCTTGATCCAGGGAACTGGAGATACCATTCCTTGGGTGAACTGATTTTCCGCCCATGTCCCTAGCTCTATGACCCCTGTAGGTTTAATGTCCTCCATGAATTTAAAAATAACTTATCATATATTATTACATTACTGTAAAAATATCGAGATAAAAATAATAATAGAAACTCCAAGATAATAATAATAATAATAATTATTAATATTATTATTATTATTATTATATTATTTTTTTTTATGATTATGTTATTAATTATTGTTATGTTACTATTAATTATTATTGTTATCACACTCATGGGAAAGCATTAAACCCGTAAGGGCTGTATAGTGAATAGGAGTTAATTAGGATTAAATTAAAAGACGGAGGACAGCTCCTTTACCTCAGATCAAGAGTTCCCTCCCTTGACGGGAGCAGCAATACAAGGACGACATACGTAGCGCTCCTTGTTCGTTATATAGACGTACAAGGAGTGCTCAGGAATGCTCTCGCTTAATGAGCAGTTGCAAAATATATTTGTTAATCCCAAAATGCATATAGTGATGTATTCTGTACGATACTATCTCTTTGTTATATATTTAGTTATGTAGTTTATATATACAGGAGGACCCCGCTTCACACACGGAGGGCCCGGGTTCGATTCCCGGCGGGTGGAAACATTCGACACGTTTCCTTACACCTGTTGTCCTGTTCACCTAGCAGCAAATAGGTACCTGGGTGTTAGTCGACTGGTGTGGGTCGCATCCTGGGGGACAAGATTAAGGACCCCAATGGAAATAAGTTAGACAGTCCTCGATGACGCACTGACTTTCTTGGGTTATCCTGGGTGGCTAACCCTCCGGGGTTAAAAATCCGAACGAAATCTTATCTCTTATTATGCAAGTAATACAGTTAGACCTAAAAAATGTATGTACACTGTACACACATTACTTACCTTAAAATATTTTTGTGTCTCGCTTATAGTGAGTGGTGAATATATTTATTGTAGGAAGTCTGAATAAATGATAACCACTATATAAGGAAAACGCTGTAAAGCAAAGCGCTGTAATGCGGGGCCCGCTTGTGTGTACTCACCTATTTGTACTCACCTATTTGTGGTTGCAGGGGTCGAGTGTGTGTGTGTGTGTGTGTGTGTTTGTGAATAAGGACGGACTCACATCTTTTGATGGCAGTACTATAAGCTAAATAATGATTATTCTCAGTCTTTTTTCTCTTACGTTTCTTATTCTCTGCATGTAGAAGTTGCGTCTTCCTCACTTAGTACTAGATAGTTCGGCATAAACACAATACTTCAGTAAAGTTTTCAGCGATGTTTGAGTATCATTAATCTTTACTAGATCTAGATAGTATTGGAAATACGTGCTTCCTTTAGATAAGTAACAGTTCAGTCAGTTATAAAACAATAAAGATACTTGGCATTCCTTTTAATGTTGAATGTTATTGTCTTGTAATGTTGATGGATAAAACATGTGCAGAACTTGAGTATCATTGGTGTGGCCTTATAAGTCCAATACATAGAATAATACTGGAGACAGTGGATGTTATGGCTCTTTTTGGACATCATGTGCAGTTGCACGAGGGAGCATCATAGTCTCCCTATGCTCCTGATCTTCTTATGCTGTATAAATGATGTGTTCTTTAGCATTAAATGCAAACTACTAGTGTAGGAAGATGAGAGTGCGATTTTAATATCACGAAAAGGCCGAAATGATAAACCTTAGGTATTATACCTCGGAAAGGAGTATTGCAAACATTGGTTAATAGATAAGAAACTGTCGCTGCACCTGGGTAACAAAGTTTTTTTTTCGGGGGAAGGGGGATTAGAGATTCAAGTTAAAGACAGTCCGCTATTTTACAGTAATGTGTAATGAAAAAGATGTCTCATTAACACCTGTGAATTGTATGGGAATAACCTTTGATCCTTAAATGTGAAGTGAACTAACAGATGTCAATGTAGGAAAAAAGTGAATACCAAGTTCGAGTTCCTCCATAGACAGGCACAGTACCTCTGACTCGAGCACGCGATACATACAAATATAAGAAAGTAGGAATACTGCAACAGGCTTACCGCCCACACTTGGAAAGTTCTTGTCGAACCCAAACCCACCAAAAAATATTCGCCCAACCCATTATCAATGTTAACCAAAGAATAAGCTTTGATAACCCTATTAACTCAAGTGAAAGTCCTATTCAAAATCAAACCCCCTCTCACTCATGTATTATCTAACGTAATTTTGAAGCTACCCAAGGTTATAGCTTCAATGACACTACTAGGTAGACTATTCCACTCATCGAGTATGTAGGTATGTAGGTTACTCTTCTTCTTCCTGGTACTCTATCCAATCTGAAAAACATATTACAAATAATTTAAAATGACATTGTGAATTTGAGAGTAGACCTGGGTCACCTGGGTCCAGGAGGTCAGGCAGGACAGGATGGACTAGAAAATATACATGCTAAAAGTGGCAGATAAAACACACTATACTACAAAGAAACTAACAGTCGTTACCTAGAATATCTTTCTTCAAATGCTGTAACAGTTACCTGGAGTATACCTGGAGAAAGTTTCGGGGGTCAACGCCCCCGTGGCCCGGTCTGTGACCAGGCTTCGTGATGGATCAGGGCCTGATCAACCAGGTTGTTACGAAGACTAACGTACGAACCGCAGCCCGCATGTCCAACGTCTTCTTAAAGACAGCCAGGGGTTAATTGGTAATCCCCTTTATGTATTCAGGGAGGCAGCTGAGCAGAATTTTAGCTGACACACTTGTAAATATAAATAACTCATTTTACCTTATTCCTAGTATATCTACTTTATAGTATAATAATAAGATATTATCTCCTTTATAGCATAACAATAAGGTGTTAAAGGGACCCCATTGGAAATAAGTTACTTTATCTGACTTTTTTGGGTTATCCCAGGTTCTCTAGACATATGCTGCTATGTATGATTATCCATGTAACTGTATTTGTGTATATCTGAATAAACCTACTTACTTGGGCCCCCCTGGCACTTATTGTGTTAAGAATAAGTTACCCGACACTGTCAAGACCAGGTTTAGTATATAGGAATTTAGGTATTAAGTTAAAGAATACATAATTAATGAAGCTGCAGAAAGAGAAGAAAGTGACTTACATACAGTATTGTTAACGTTAAATGTAATCTTGATATAATAAAGTTATTTTCACTTAGTTTTTATTGTTTATATTAATAATGATAGAAGCCGAAACGACGTGAAATAAAGACCCTAACGTAAATAAATGAGAGTGTATTCCTTTATTTGGTTATATTACGTTAATTTTTACACTAGTTAATATATCAGAAAACTATGAACAATTAAATTTGTGCATTGAACCCGTATAAAAATTTTCTTGAAATACGCAAGCTGGCAATGATGGTGAGAGAGAGAGAGAGAAATATTATAATAAAAAAAGAAGCGCTAAATCACAAGGGCTATACAGCGCTGCAGAGAGAGAGAGAGAGAGAGAGAGAGAGAGAGAGAGAGAGAGAGAGAGAGGAGCATGGTAGACAACGAGGAGTGAACCATAACTCTTATATACTATGCTTCACAACCTAGAAGATGAAGAAGAAGAAAAAAATAAGTAGATGAAGAAGAATATAAAAGAAAAAGATAATGTACAAAAAAGAAAATGAAAAGAACTTAAAAATAAAATGAAAGACTAAGAAAAAAGAAAGAGTAAGAAACAAGAAACAGATAAAAGAGAAAAAGAGAAATAAGAACAAGAAAAAGGAAAAGTAAGATTTTTTGAATTATTGCTAGAGGATGTTAGGCTAGAATATCCCATGATAACTAACCAGCGGAGCTAATTTGAGGTGAGCTCTTGACAATATAAATACACTGAGAGGTGTATGTCTCTCAGCGTGTATATACTGAGACTTTAATCCCTATTTTTGAGTATGAGTGTATTCTTGTCAGGTAAAGAAAAGGTTATGAGCAGCCTTAATGACCCTAGCGTAGTCGACAGGCTTTAAACCCCCATTAACCGACTACTCCATTAGATTCTAAAGGTCCTTCCTGAGGTTGCTGCCCACAACAATCTACTAGCTAATAGGTACCTGTATACCGCTAGGTGAAGAAGGGGTTTATAAGTGCTAGGAGACTTGCCCATTCGTCTTTCCTTGTCCGAGATTGAACACAGGTGCTATTGGTTGTCGGCCTAACGCTCCTCCAGCACTGACTTGATTTGATTAGTCAAGGTTAAATGTACACAATGCACTTTTTGTGTCCATAACTTATACGTACCCTCAAGACATTGTTATGTGTTTTATCTGTATGCTCGGAAACCTTAATAAAAGCTTACTTGAATAAACAGAAGAATGGACGGAGTGATCGAACTATGGTCCATAAGTTTATTCATTGACAGTCGTTAATTACGACTTAATCTGATTTCAGAAGCACACTAATTTAGAACTTTCCTTTGTGCTATTTCTGTTGTCATACAGGATATATACATCACCAAGTATATATATGCGTATATATGCATATATGCTGTTTATTTTAATCCCTAATTCAGGTATTTAAAAAGTATCCATGTTTGGTGATAAAACTCCTTGAAGCCTTAATGATCATCATCTAGTCGGTAGGCTTCAAACTATTAACCAACTAATCAACGTCCTGTCGTTGGAAGTTGTCTGTCGGAAGAACACTCGCAACTTGTGCGATCATGTCTGTCGCAAGTGAACGCTGCGAGTCCATTAAGCGAGCCAAACAAATTTCAGCAATTAAAAGCTGATAAGAAATGCATATAACACTTCCCTGAGTATACACTTAGATGTGGTTGCAAGCACTACCGTGCCTGATCTTGAAGCTGCTGTATGTATGGACTCGGTCGTCATCACTTCCTCGTTAAATAACAAAAAAAAAAAAAGGCACAATACCGTGACTGGAACGATACACAAATAACCCGCACATAGAAGAGAGGAGCTTACGACGACGTTTCGGTCCGACTTGGATCATATGTAACTTTGTAAATGGTCCAGGCCGGACCGAAACGTCGTGGTAAACTCCTCTCTTCTATGTGCGGGTTATTTGTACACTTCCTCGTCATTACACTTCCAGACCATCCTGAGGGAGAAAAAATACTTCCTGACAGTAAGCTTGTGTACGTGTGAATGTGTGACAAGTGACTGTGACAAGTAACTGTGTGACAAATGATTGTGTGACAAGTAACTGTGTGACAAGTGACTGTGTGACAAGTGACTGTGTGACAAGTGACTGAGTGACAAGTGACTGTCTGATAAGTGACTGTGTGACAGGTAACTGAGTGACAAGTAACTAAGTAACAAATGACTGAGTGACAAGTGACTGTGTGATAAGTGACTGTGTGACAAGTAACTGAGTGACAAGTAACTGAGTGACAAGTGACTTTGTGACAAGTGACTGTGTGACAAGTGATTGTGTGACAAGTAACTGAAAGACAGGTGACTGTGTGACAAAGGACTGTGTGACAAGTAACTGAGCGACAAGTGACTACGTGACAAGTGATTGTGTGACAAGTGAGTGTGTGACAAGTAACTGTCTAACAAGTGGCTGTGTGACAAGTAACTGAGTGACAAGTGACTGTATGACAAGTAACTGTGTGACAAGTAACTGTGTGACAAGTAACTGAGTGACAAGTGGCTGTGTGACGAGTAAGTGACTGTGTGACAAATAACTGTGACAAGTGACTGTGTGACAAGTGACTGTGTGACAAGTAACTGTGTGACAAGTAACTGTGTGACAAGTAACTGTGTGACAAGTGACTGTGTGACAAGTGACTGCGTGACAAGTGATTGTGTGACAAGTGACTGAGTGACAAGTGACTGAGTGACAAGTGGCTGAGTGACAAGTGACTGAGTGACAAGTAACTGAGTGACAAGTGACTGTGTGACAAGTGACTGAGTGACAAGTGGCTGAGTGACAAGTGACTGAGTGACAAGGAACTGAGTTACAAGTGACTGTGTGACAAGTGACTGAGTGACAAGTGACTGTGTGACAAGTGACTGAGTGACAAGTGACTGTGTGACAAGTGACTGAGTGACAAGGGACTGAGTTACAAGTGACTGTGTGACAAGTGACTGAGTGACAAGTGACTGTGTGACAAAGGACTGTGTGACAAGTGACTGTGTGACAAGTGACTGAGTGACAAGGGACTGAGTTACAAGTGACTGTGTGACAAGTGACTGAGTGACAAGTGACTGTGTGACAAAGGACTGTGTGACAAGTAACTGAGCGACAAGTGACTGAGTGACAAGTGAATGAGTGACAAGTGACTGTGTGACAAGTGACTGAGCGACAAGTGACTGAGTGACAAGTGAATGAGTGACAAGTGACTGTGTGACAAGTGACTGAGTGACAGGTGACTGAGTGACAAGGGACTGAGTTACAAGTAACTGAGAGACAAGTGACTGTGTGACAAGTGACTGAGTGACAAGTGACTGTGTGACAAGTGACTGAGTGACAAGTGACTGAGTGACAAGGGACTGAGTTACAAGTGACTGAGTGACAAGTGACTGAGTGACAAGTGACTGAGTGAAAAGTGACTGAGTGACAAGTGACTGAGTGACAAGTGACTGAGTGACCAGTGACTGAGTGACAAGTGACTGAGTGACCAGTGACTGAGTGACAAGTGACTGAGTGACCAGTGACTGAGTGACCAGTGACTGAGTGACCAGTGACTGAGTGATCAGTGACTGAGTGACCAGTGACTGAGTGACCAGTGACTGAGTGACCAGTGATTGAGTGACCAGTGACTGAGTGACCAGTGACTGCGTGACCAGTGACTGAGTGACCAGTGACTGAGTGACCAGTGACTGAGTGACCAGTGACTGAATGACAAGTGACTGAGTGACTAGTGACTGAGTGACCAGTGACTGAGTGACCAGTGACTGAGTGACTAGTGACTGAGTGACCAGTGACTGAGTGACCAGTGACTGAGTGACCAGTGACTGAGTGACCAGTGACTGAGTGACCAGTGACTGAGTGATCAGTGACTGAGTGACCAGTGACTGAGTGACCAGTGACTGAGTGACCAGTGACTGAATACAAGTGACTGAGTGACTAGTGACTGAGTGAACACAGTGACTGAGTGACCAGTGACTGAGTGACCAGTGACTGAGTGACAAGTGACTGAGTGACCAGTGACTGAGTGACCAGTGACTGAGTGACCAGTGACTGAGTGACCAGTGACTGAGTGATCAGTGACTGAGTGACCAGTGACTGAGTGACCAGTGACTGAGTGACCAGTGACTGAGTGACCAGTGACTGATGTGACAGTGACTGAGTGACCAGTGACTGAGTGACAAGTGACTGAGTGACCAGTGATTGAGTGACCAGTGACTGAGTGACCAGTGACTGAGTGACCAGTGACTGAGTGAACTAAGCAGCAGAAGAGGACAGCGAGTTCCTGTATAGTGGAAATATTTACAAATTATTGTTTCAAATGATTTCTCATGCCGTTCTTATCTTCTTTAATATATATACTTTTTTTGGCCTGGTCTCAGACCGGGTCGTTGACCCCCGAAACCCTCTCCAGGTAACCTCCAGGTGAACTTCCCGAGACCAGTCATGGTGCAGGATCTGCGGGATGTAGTGCCAAGCTAGTAAACAATCCTTTCGGGCCTTCCCTTCAATTACCGAGAGAGAGAGAGAGAGAGAGAGAGAGAGAGAGAGAGAGAGAGAGATCTAACTCTTCGGTTACAGTGAAGAGTTGAGATGCAAAGCAAGGTATCTACTGACTTGCTAAGTAAAAAAAAAAATGAAAAATTTCGGCAAGTCATGAGAATTAAAGGAATATACACGAAACACTAAAAGCACAACAAAATCCGGAATTGATGGGATAAAGATAGAAATGTTAAAAGCAGGTGGGGATATAGTTTTGGAGTGGTTGGTGCAATTATTTAATAAATGTATGGAAGAGGGTAAGGTACCTAGGGATTGGCAGAGAGCATGCATAGTTCCTTTGTATAAAGGCAAAGGGGATAAAAGAGAGTGCAAAAATTATAGGGGGATAAGTCTGTTGAGTGTACCTGGTAAAGTGTATGGTAGAGTTATAATTGAAAGAATTAAGAGTAAGACGGAGAATAGGATAGCAGATGAACAAGGAGGCTTTAGGAAAGGTAGGGGGTGTGTGGACCAGGTTTTTACAGTGAAACATATAAGTGAACAGTATTTAGATAAGGCTAAAGAGGTCTTTGTGGCATTTATGGATTTGGAAAAGGCGTATGACAGGGTGGATAGGGGGGCAATGTGGCAGATGTTGCAAGTGTATGGTGTAGGAGGTAGGTTACTGAAAGCAGTGAAGAGTTTTTACGAGATAGTGAGGCTCAAGTTAGAGTATGTAGGAAAGAGGGAATTTTTTTCCCAGTAAAAGTAGGCCTTAGACAAGGATGTGTGATGTCACCGTGGTTGTTTAATTATTTATAGATGGGGTTGTAAGAGAAGTAAATGCGAGGGTCTTGGCAAGAGGCGTGGAGTTAAAAGATAAAGAATCACACACAAAGTGGGAGTTGTCACAGCTGCTCTTTGCTGATGACACTGTGCTCTTGGGAGATTCTGAAGAGAAGCTGCAGAGATTGGTGGATGAATTTGGTAGGGTGTGCAAAAGAAGAAAATTAAAGGTGAATACAGGAAAGAGTAAGGTTATGAGGATAACAAAAAGATTAGGTGATGAAAGATTGAATATCAGATTGGAGGGAGAGATATGGAGGAGGTGAACGTATTCAGATATTTGGGAGTGGACGTGTCAGCGGATGGGTCTATGAAAGATGAGGTGAATCATAGAATTGATGAGGAAAAAGAGTGAGTGGTGCACTAGGAGTCTGTGGAGACAAAGAACTTTGTCCTTGGAGGCAAAGAGGGGAATGTATGAGAGTATAGTTTTACCAACGCTCTTATATGGGTGTGAAGCGTGGGTGATGAATGTTGCAGCGAGGAGAAGGCTGGAGGCAGTGGAGATGTCATGTCTGAGGGCAATGTGTGGTGTGAATATAATGCAGAGAATTCGTAGTTTGGAAGTTAGGAGGAGGTGCGGGATTACCAAAACTGTTGTCCAGAGGGCTGAGGAAGGGTTGTTGAGGTGGTTCGGACATGTAAGAGAGTATGGAGCGAAACAGAATGACTTCAAGAGTGTATCAGTCTGTAGTGGAAGGAAGGCGGGGTAGGGGTCGGCCTAGGAAGGGTTGGAGGGAGGGGGAAAGGAGGTTTTGTGTGCGAGGGGCTTGGACTTCCAGCAGGCATGCGTGAGCGTGTTTGATAGGAGTGAATGGAGACAAATGGTTTTTAATACTTGACGTGCTGTTGGAGTGTGAGCAAAGTAACATTTATGAAGGGATTCAGGGAAACCGGCAGGCCGGACTTGAGTCCTGGAGATGGGAAGTACAGTGCCTGCACTCTGAAGGAGGGGTGTTAATGTTGCAGTTTAAAAACTGTAGTGTAAAGCACCCCTTCTGGCAAGACGTGATGGAGTGAATGATGGTGAAAGTTTTTTTTTTCGGGCCACCCTGCCTTGGTGGGATCGGCCAGTGTGATAATAATAATAAAAAAAAAAAAAATTATATATTATATATATATATAATATATTATATATATATATATATATATTATTATTTATATAATATAACATCACAGAAAACAGGTGATATTAGAATATGCAAAACAGCCACTGTGAAAGAATAGTGAGATTCCAAGCGCTTTCGTGACTTCTCACGTTATAAAGGAACTATTTTAATTCCTTGATACCTATACAAAAAAACTGTAACTATATAACAGAAGAATGTCGGTGACAATAAGTCACACACTCAACAAATTTTGGTTTTCTTAAATTAAATTTGATATAATTTTTATCCTAGGTTAAATTTGGTATAATTTTTGCTATCCTAGGTTAATTTTTATATAATTTTTCACTAAAGTAGGCTTAATTAATATATTTTTTTGGTTAGCCGAGTTTAAGCATAGTAAAATTTTTTATATAACATTTAAATTTATGTATGCTTTTTTGATAATAATAATAATAATAATAATAATAATAATAATAATAATAATAATAACAACAACAACAATAATAATAATAATAATAATAATAATAATAATAATAATAATAATGTACACTCTTACATGGCTGTGTGCACAAGTAACTGTTTGAGTGAGTGTGACTGTTTACACAACAATTATCGGGTGGTGAACTGTTGTCTGAGGATCGATGGAGTAACCATCAGAGTGGTAAGTGACAGTGTTGTCCAGGGCGGTTGGCACACCACAACCAGTGCTCGCTGTAGCTCCCCTTCAACCATAGCTATACCTCTTCTAGATTCACACATACGAAGGTATACAGACTAACTCAAGACTGGAATTGACCGTTAAACCTGATACAACTGACTGTTAGATCTGATACAACTGACCGTTAGACCTGATAGAACTGACCGTTAGACCTGATAGAACTGACTGTTAGACCTGATACGTTCTATGCTGGTTGACTTATTAGGTTTAAAATCTATTGTATAGACCAAAAGTCATTAACTCTGCACGTAACCTGTCACCACAAGATGTTTTAATCCACAATATAGAGATTAAAGTAAACTCTAAGTGTATACATACTGCAGTATACACCCCTTTAAGTATACAAGCATTATTGTTGTTAGTACATACACATCAAGAGTGACATATTCATCCGAAAACAAAGTGAATCTCATACGCTATGTTACGATATGTAGTCAGTTTTCAGGATTTTATCTAGCCAATTTTTAATGTAATTTATCCCTTTATCGGGCCGTAAAGTTATTTATTTTACTAAACGTTGTTGAAGACGGCACCGCACGAGACTGAGTAGTGCTGACTGCTTTACTCCTGACTTCTGGGAAGGCTTCAAGGATGGGCTTTAGCCATGACGGACTCGCATCCCATTTTTTGGGTAGCATGTTATATTACATTCGAAAGAAGTTGCTATTATTATTATTGTGACATTGTTTATAGTATAATAAAGTACACACTAAATTTCCCGTAACACTTGAAAGGCTGTACGAGAAATTTAATGTACTTACACTTCGACCATTACTCGAAAACTATAATAAAACTAATAATAACAATAATAATACTAGTAATAATAATAATAATAACAATAATTATTTCTACGAGTGCCTGATAAACTCTTAGACCTTGTTGGCATCACTGGCATACTATATATAGAAATTTCCTGGTTATTTAGAACGCTTCGGGCAACTTAAGATGCTGGGTTCTTTCCTAGGATGTGACCCACAGCAAGTAACTGACTTCTGGGTACCTATTTACTACTACGCAAATATAGACAGCAGGTGTAAGAGGAACCTGGAGAAAGAAAAAAATCCACTGATAATTAGGGGGACACACTCGACATTTTCAGAAAATTATTCTTAAGGCAGCAGTCATCTCTGTCAACTCAGTCATCTCGCCCTCAGTTTCTCAACTTGATAATAATTAAGGGGTGTGTTCCGTCGTCTCACCTTCTAAGAATAGTTTCTCAATTTGAGAATGATTAAGGAGGGTGAGCCCCGATAAAGGGTTTAAGTGTATGTTCGGTTTTACTCTCCATTACTTCCTCTGGCTATTACTACAATATATTTCCAGTCAAAATAAATTAACGTTTCACTTCGTTCTGACTCAACAGCGTTATTCTGCCAGTGTTAATAAGCGACTGTATTAAAGTGTTCGCTTGCAACTCTGAACAAATTCATCTTTTATAAGCGTATAGTGGCATGTATACTGTTACTGTGTGACAGTGTTTCACTATTTTATACTGTGACATCGACAGCCTGACGCTTCAGAGACTGAGTTGTGATCACCAGATTGACGATTGATTTTTTTTTAACAGTAACTGAAATACTATTTGTTCTTTCGCAATATTGTTTGAATATAATTCTGAAGTGATGCATAAAGTGTTTGTAATAATTATTGATCTTATCATTTTTTTTCCGTAGTTTCGTCAACAAAATGGGTCGTTTGATGAAGCTTTGGTCCACGAAGCCCATTCTGAAAGTGTTTTTCATCTGTCTTCGAGTTCTCCGCTTATGTGGTGGACTTCCCTACTCTTGGAAAAGCAGTGAGGCTGAAAATGAGAAAGATGAGAAACTTTCTTTCGCCTGGGAGGATGGTGAAGCTGGAGGAAATATACTTCCCTATTCCTTGAAGAGGGATGGGAATAAAGTAAAGGAACCTCCCCAATCATTAGAAAATGCTAGAGCTACAGAAAAGAAATTCCCCTGCTCCTTGAAGGATGGTGGAACCGAAAAGAATAAGAGATGTAATAACCTCAGATCTGCAGAAGATAAGCGTCACCTTCCCAATGTCTTAGTGAAGCGGCGGTGCTGGGTAATAATGTCTTGGATCTTTACAATATATTGTGTTTCTCAGTACACATATTTCTTGCATAAATTTTTAAACAAATTGCTTGGCGATAATATGAATGTTGCTACGGAGGAAGTAGCAAAAGACGTGGCCAACACTATAGAAGTGCTGGCGGCAGTGGGGTTACTCTGGCACATGTGGAGGTGCAGCACCAGGCTGGCGGTGATGGTAGCGCACCTCAGCAACATCATCACTCCTGACGTCGAAGTCGCACTTCCACTTCAACGGGACAGGATGCAAACGTTCACTCTCCTATTTACAGTGGCAGCTCTGCTGGCGGAAATCAAACAGTTGCTAGATGCTCTTCCTGATGCGGATTCAGATAATATCCAACCTGGGTATAGGAAATACGCTTCATTTTCCCTGTACTTTGCGCTCAAGTTAATCATGAACTTTTCCATCGCCGCCATGATCTTCCTCTTCTTCTCTATTGCTTCCATCAGTACAGCGGGTTATACCACAATAGCTAACGCCTTCCTGACTCACCTCTCTGGACAAACAGTTTGGAGCTGCAGTCCAGATCAACCTTCTGCTACTGGATCAAAATCACACTTACCCACGGAAGTCCAGCCAAAAGACTCAGTCAAAACCGTCAAATCCGTGCGTAATTCGAACAATGACGTTGTCTGTGTCTTCAAAACCAAAGAGCCACCACCTCTCCTAGATAACGAACGACTTTCTCAAGACGCAGCCGAGGCTACTCAGATGTTGTTCACACTCCACCATCACCAGCGTCGCTTCAACGAGTACTTCTCCGTTCCCATCATCCTCATCACCATCAGATCCATTACTACCATCATCATCATCATCTTCAATCTGATGATGAAAGTCATCGTAGACGGTAAAGTCTGCCGAACGTCAAAAACACTCTGTGTTATAAAGGAAATGTTGTTCCTTTGTTTGATTACCTTTACTCCAGACCAAATATCCATCCAGGTATGTGTTCAGTCTTCGCGTGTCTTTATGTATTAAAACATTTCGCAAATAACCCGATCATGGTCCGTGGCGGACTGAAATGCCCGCCACGGACCATTATCATCACAACTATTCGAGGACTGACAGAAACGTAGCCTAAAATTTCTTCTCCTAGCCACAGTATTATTTGTTATACTCTTAATGAATTCATGCGTGTGGGAAATATATTTATTTCATGTATTCGGTAAATAATTTTGAAGAGATATAACTTATAATGGTTTTTCAGGAACTGCATTTGCAAACTGTGAAAGAAAACATTCCTTTAGCATTAAGGTGTTAGCTGTTGGCCATGTTATAAATTAATTAACTATTTATTTGATAATTTTAGGCAATTTAGCAGAGAAAGACTATAGATACGCAACAACTGAATCTCACTGTTAACTAGAAGCTAATACTTTTCAGCATCCTTGTCTACTTGATATTTATGTAATGGTATGATCCTCGGTGCTGAAGGGGAAAAATATGATTGTGATGTGATATAATGTGTGTGTGCGTGTGTGTGTGTGTGTGTTGTGTGTGTGTGTGTGTGTGTGTGTGTGTATGTGTGTGTGTGTTGTGTGTGTGTGTGTGTGTGTGTGTGTGTGTGTGTGTGTGTGTGTGTGTTGTGTGGTGTGTTTATCCCCTATTTGTATCCTTTGTTGTGGTTGTAGGGGTCGAACACAGGTCCGACAGTGCCCTTCGCAGGTTGTACTACCCGTTTCTTCTGCTAAAGGGCTTTATCGTATCTTTTTAAAGTATGTTGAAACTAGTTGAATCCCCAAAATTGTTCCCCTTCCTGGCAACTCTGACCGTGTGTGTTTTTGTGTGTGTTAGTTAAAATTACTCGATCGGTAATTGGCCCTGTTTTGTTTTAAATTTTATTTTTCTTTCGCGGTACCTGGAGTGTCCTGGAGAAACCCGGGGTTAACCCGGGATATCCCGGGAGTATACATGAAGATGTTCCGTGGTCAACGCCCCGCCACCGGCCTGCCTTTCTCCCAAATTTTCTATTCTTTTTCAACCAAATTTACAACTGTTCTTCTAGATGGTGGTAGAAAATCTTTGTTTATCATCTCGTGTCCTTGTATTTCCTTATTGTTTCCTTTCTTCGTATTAACTAAGGCATCTGTAGTATATCACCATTTCTTCGTAACTCACATTTCTTTTTTTTTTTCAGCTCGGGAAACCATTTTGCAAAATGCTTAACAGAATTGTCCTATCTTATCTACATCTAGCTGCAGTCCTTCCGCTGCTGTGTGTCTCGGTACTGTCTTGTCTTGTAAAGATTTTCAGTATTTTCGCATCCATGTTTCTAAAGGCTGTTTCACTGACCCATATGACTGTCTCACGACATCATTTATATAGGAATTGTTGCTCGAGTTTTTCTCTGTTTATCTGTTCGCGCAGCACTTGACAGCTCAACTCCAGTACTGTGTGTGAAAGACAGAGCCACGTAGATGACAGGGATGGCAGGTGGATGACAGGTAGATGACAGATGACAAAGATATCTGAAACATCGTGCGTACGACAATGATTTATCATACTCCATTTGTTGTATAATATTCATTAACAAAGCTTTAAATGAGCGAAACGTCGTTATGGTAAAGGGTTCCGCTGTTTCGAGTGTTTATCACCCAGCGGTGTGGAAAACATTTCCGACATTTGTTGAGTTGTCATCCAGATGATTTAAGAAAAAAAATTCTCATTGTTTACAAAATTGAAAAAAAAATACTCTGTAATAGGCGTAATAGCGCACAAAATACATGCTAAAGGGATAACTGGCAAAGTGGGGAGATAGATCTTCAACTTTCTAACCAATCGAATACAAATAGTAGTGGTAAACAGAGTTAAATCGGAAGCTGTCATAGTGAAGAACTCTGTTCCTCAAGGCACAGTACTCGCACCTATGCTGTTCCTCATTCTCATACCAGACATAGACAGAGATATAATCCACAGCACCGTGTCATCCTTTGCAGACGATACTAGGATATGCATAAGAGTGTCATCTATTGAGGACGCGGTTAACCTCCAAGAAGATATATCCAAGTTTTCCAATGGGCAACGGAAAACAATATGATATTCGATGAAGCAAATTTCAACTACTCTGCTATGGAAAACTGGAGGAGATAATAATTAGAACTGAGTATACTACAAACTCTGATCATACAATACAGCGAAAAAATAATGTGAGCGGCCTGGGAGTGGTAATGTATGAGGATCTCACTTTCAAGGATCACAACAGTGCCAAGATCACAACTGTAAAGAAAATGATAGGATGGGTAATGAGAAAGTTCAAAAGAAGAGATGCCAAGCCAATGTTGATCCTTTTCAAATAACTTGTTCTCTCTAGGCTGTAATACTGCTGTACATTAACATCTCCGTTCAAAGCAGGTGAAATTGCAGATCTAAAGAGTGTACAGAGAACCTTTACTGAACATATAAGTTCCATCAAACACCTCAACTACTGGAAACGCTTAGAAGCACTTGACTTGTACTCGCTGGAACGCAGGCGACAGAGATATATCATAACCCCCTTTGGGAAAAAAACCAAAGGAATGGTCCGAATCTGCCACAGAAATCACTCCCTACGAAAGTAAAAGACTGGGTAGGTGATGCAAAATACCGTCAATGAAAAGTGGGGGCGACATTGGTACACTAAGAGAAAACACCATAAGTGTCCAACTATACATAAGGGAAATTACCAATAGACCCCTGGCTGCCTTCAAGAGGGAGCGGGACGATACTTAAAGTCGGTCCCAGTTCAGCGGCTGGGGTTTTCGTATGGGGGACTCGTGCGCCCACATAACACCTGGTTGATCAGGCCCTGACCACGGGAGGCCGATCGGGGATCGAACCGCGGGGGGGGGACCCCCGGGGAAACCCCTCCAGGTAGACCCCAATAGGGGGCTTCAACACATGTGGAAAACTTTGAAATGAAACGTTTCGCCGCTTTATAAAGTTTCCCTCGCTACCGGAGTTTCCCTGAGAAGTTCCGGGGGTCAAGCCCCCGGGGCCCCCGGTCTTGACCAGGCCCCTGGTGGATCAGAGCCTGATAAAACCAGGCTGTTACTGTGGCTGCACGCTTTAGTTTCTGTAAATTTGTCTGTATTCGTTAACGTATCTGAACTTTATTAATCTTTTTTATGACGGCGTAAAATTGGTGGGTAACTCCCTTGTTGTTGTCTCTGGATCATACATGATGGGGCCATAATTCCTTTAATTAAAAAATCATATAGTTTAAGTGCTTTTTTTTAAGTCGAGGCGGACAGGCATCGTTTAGAAAATAAATTTACAAAAAATCCATTTTTTTTATTAAGAATACTTTGAATATTTATATAGTGCCAACTTGCTTGGATAATAAGCAAGTGCAATTTTAAGTACCTTTATTCCAAAAAATTTTTGTCTACCGGCAGGCTTTTTTCAGTCGATTGTTCACATACAGCTTAGAACCAGGGTAATACAAATTATTAGCAGAAAAGAGAAATAACCTTGTAACATATAACAACGAGGTGTGGAAATTTAGCAAAAAAATATAAAATATATATAAATATATATAAAATATATATATATATATTTATAATAATTTATTATAATGCAGGCAAGCCACGGGGGTGGAAATTTTGCTCAAGTACTTTTACACTTTTTCGGCGTCTCAGATGTGCAAATTTGCAAGGGAGCAAACCCAAAACGGGAGGAGGTCCAGAGTAGTGCAGGCTCACTGGTCACGTGCCCTTTGGGGAACCGTGAAACTTAAAAAAACAGAAAATTTTTTTTACCCCCCATTCATCTTTGCTTCCGCTCTCCATGTTCTTATTCTCTTGTCGACATCTTACCAACTATTTTTATGTCAACTATAGTTAAGGACATTGGTTGTGTGTGGAAAGCTAAATTTTGTGTTTTTTTTTCAGGTGGAAGATCGCTGTGCACTGACAGCACCAGATGACCCGTCTCGCCTCGCAAACCACGCCAGGTAGACTTTCCCTTTTCCCCCGCGAGTCCAACCTTCCCTCTAGTGGAAGGAAAGTCTTCCCTTTCCTCAGTCTCTGGGCGAGTCTATATTTTTCTCAAGATCTATGGGATTCTGTCCTTGATAATGGTATACAGTACTGACAAGTTGATATGACTCATGTGCATCCTACATGTGTCTTTCTTATCATTTCTATCCTTCTCTCAAGGTACAGGTAAACTTGCCCTTCCCTCAACCACTGGTTAAGTCTAATCTTCAGTCAAGCTTCGTAACCTTGATTAGTCTTTTTCTTTATTGAATTTCAGTAGAATCTGCCGCAACGCTTATTGCTGATGAAACTGTTTGACCAAATATACTTCCCTTCCATACTCCTCAGGTTTCTCCCCCTTTCCCGTACAATAACCGTGAGTCCTCCCCAACTAGTCACGACTGAATGAGCTCCAGCTCACCCAGTAAGCCTCCGTTCCAGCTAACCACTAATAAACACGATTGAGAAGCCTCCATTAGAGCTGACGTCAAGGAAACTTTTAGTCAACTTGTGATAAATTAATAAAGTTTCGAAATACCCAGGGAAGCCTTCTGCTAGGTTTACTGTCAAATAAACCCCGTGAAACATCTAAATGGGATTCCTCTGTACCCAGAATCAATTATATTTTCACCCATGATAAAATAACTTCTTATTCACCCCACATGATTATTCCGATCATACTCGAGGTATCATAATAGTTCTTAATCTTATTCAAACTCTTTATATAGCTCGTTTAATTTATTATTCTTATAGACAGAAAACATACAGAACAAAATTCATCCCTTTCCAAGAACATCCTAATTTTTTTTCTCCCTATAATATTCAGATAGAAATTTCTCACACTTATATTTTTTCGTATATTTTATCTATTTTTTGTTTGTTGCATAAACTTATGTTCTAACCCTGAATATAGTGCATTGTTTTCCTTTGTAATATGAGGGAAAAGTGGTATATAATGTTGATTACTTCAGCTGTGTAGTGTGATGGAGGTTATGAGCGACTACCCGAACTTCAATGTCGCCAACTTCTTTACGCTCGCCAAGAACAACTTAATTTCGGTAAGTGGCCAGATTAGTTTCCAGTGAAATTGCTGTTGATAAAATCCACTTGAACAAACGCTAGGACATTTTAGAAAAAAACTTTCGGTCCTGAGGCCTGGAAGTGATCCAGATTCCAGCATCGAAACGTTTTCTGATAAATATGTGCTAGTTTATGCTCTCGTGTCCTTTTAAACCAATTTGTCGGTATTAATTACCTTGGTAAATTTTGCGATTTTGGCTTAAATAGCAATGATCTTCTTGCCGAATCAGGGAAGCGAAAATTTGTGTATGCAATAATTGCGAAAAAATTAATTCTGAACCTAAAGAAAAAAATATATTTCATTGTGTTTGTTTATTATTAAATTTTGAAAAATTTATCTAAAATATAAATATTTGGGTTTTAGGCTAAATTTAAATTGCCTTGTTATAATAAATTTTTTTGGTACAAAATTATTAATTTTTACATTATTATAAATGAAATAATTATATAATATATAAAAATATATATATAAAATATATATAATATATATATAATATAATATATAAAAATATATATAAAAATATATATTTTAAAGCGTATAAAAAATTTTTTTTTAGAAGGGGACAAATTTTAAAATGAGTTTTTGCTATTTGACCAATTTTACCTTTTCCCGGCACGAGATAATAATATATAATAAAATAATAAAATAATATATATATATAATATATTATATAAATATATATATATATATATATATAATATATATATAATTATTATAAAATATATATATTATATTATATATTTTCTTTTTTCAAAAAAGGGGGCCGTATCCCACCAAGGCGGGGTGGCCCAAAAAAAAAAAAAAAATTTTCTCTTTTTAAATTTTTTAGTAATTTATACAGGAGAAGAGGTTACAGTCCCTTGCCCCGGCTTTTTAGTCGCCCTTACAAACACGCATGGTTTACGGAGGAAGAATTCTTTTCCACTTCCCCATGGAGATAAGAGGAAATAAACAATAAAAAAAATCTAAAAAGAAAATAGAAGAAAACTCAGAGGGGTGTGTTATATATGCTTGTACATGTATGTGTAGTGGACCTAATGAAAGTAGAAGTAGCAAGATGTACCAAAACTTGCTTTTATGAGACAGAAAAAAGGCACCAGCATCCTCCCCATCATGAAAAACAATTACGGGTTTCCGTTTTACCACTCATTTTGGTAGGACGGTATACCTCCCTGGGGGTTGCTTCTCCCAAAACCTACTACCTAGGAATATATTTTATATATAATATAAGGTAGTATTTTGGTAACAGCAACCACCCAGGAAGTATACCGTCCTGCCAAGACTGTAAAAAACAAAAACCTGTAACTGTTTTGCATATGGTGGGATTGCTGGTTTTTTTTTTCTGTCTCAAAACACGCAAAAGTAACAGGGATATCTTGCACCCTATTTACATTTTGGTCCACTTCACAGACACGCACATGCATATATATATATACATACACTAGGTTTTCTCCCTTTTCTAAATACTCTTGTTCCTTTTTTATTTTTTTCTATTGCCCATGGGGAAGTGGAAAAAAATCTTTCCCCCGAACCTGCGTGTCGAGAACGACTAAAAGCCGGGGAGCAAGGGGCTAGAAACCCCCTTTTCTCCTGTAAAAATTACTAAAAAAGAAAGAAAAAAAAACTTATAAAACGGGGTTGCTTAAATGTGCGGGGATGTAGTGCGGAGACAAGAACAGATGATTGCTGATGTTTGAATAAAAGAATTTGGATTCCGGGGCCCTAAGCAAACAAAGCTGAAGGGGGGGAGTTTTCAGTGGGGGGAAAAAAAGGGGGTTTAAAATTCGGAGTACTGAGAGATTTTAGGGGCAAAAAAAGGGGGTAGCATAATGTTAAATATCATTTTTAGGGAAAGGAGAAAAGAGAAATGAAGGGAAATTCAAGAATTATGTGGTTTAAAGTAAAGGTGGAGCGAGAAGGGGGTCATAATAAGCGTGTAGCCCCCTGGAAAGAGAGGAATGCAGGGGAAAGGAGAGAGTTTTGGGGAGATTTAAGTGAATGTATAGGAGCCTTTAACCAAGTGAGAAGTAATTGTGGTGGGGGACTTGAATGCAAAGTAGGAGAAATTTTTAAAAGGGGTGGGGTAGGTAAGTTTGGGGTGCCAGGTGTAAAAAAAGGGACCCTTTGATTGAACTTTGATAGAAAGGGTTTATTATAGGTAATACATATTTTAAAAAAAAAGAGGATAAATAAGTAACACGATTGATGTGGGCAAAAATGAATAGTTTTTTGGATATTATTGGTAATAAAAGACTGTTGATAGACTTCAATTACATGTTTAAGGGGGCCACAGATATACAGACACTTTCTAGTTGTAGCTACACGAGAGAAAAAGGTAGATGGGAAAAAGGGGAAATAGAAGCATGGGGGAAGAGAGGGGTGAAGGTTTATAAACTAAAAGGGGAGGCAGTTAGGGTAAGAATAAAAAGCTTTTTGGGGGGAAGGGGGCTAATGAGAGCATAGGCAATGGGGTCGAAGAGGTAGGGTATTTTTAAAAATGTAGTGTTAAGTTTTAGCAAAGTTTGTGTTACAGGAAAGGGGGTGCAGGGGAAGAACGATTGGTGGAATGATGAGTAAAGAAGTAAAAGGGAAAAAAATTTTAGCATATGAGAAGTTTTTAACAAGTAGAAGGATGCAAGGGGGGAAAAGAGAATGGAAAAAAGAGAGAATTAAGAGAGTGGGGAAGAAATTTAAAAAAGAGAGCAAATGAGAGGTGGGTGAATGTTATCAAAAAATTTTGTGAAAATAAGAAAAAGTTTTGGAGTGAGATTAACAATTAAGAAAGCCTAGAGAACAAATGATTTGCAGTTAAAAATAGGAAGGAGGTTTTTAAAGGGAGATTAGAGTTTTGGGGAAGAGGGAAGGGAATATTTTGAGGAATTTTTTAAATGTTGATAAAGATAGGGAAGCTGGATTTCGTGTATGGGGCAAGAAAATAACATTTTGGGGGGGAGTGAGGAAGACCCAGTTGTGAGTTGGGGAATTTTTCGTGAGGCAGTAGAAAATAAAAGGGGGGTAAGGCACCCGGGGATTGATGGGATAAAGATAGAAATTTAAAAGCAGGGGGGGATATATTTTTGGAGGGGTTTGGTGAATTTTTTTAAAATAAATTATGGAAGAGGGAAGGTACCTAGGGTTTGGGCAGAGAGCATGCATAGTTCCTTGTATAAAGGCAAAGGGGATAAAAGAAGTGCAAAAATTATAGGGGGAAATAATCTGTTGAGTGTACCTGGTAAAGTGTAGGTAGATTTATAATTGAAAGAATTAAGAGAAAGACGGAGAATAGGATAGCAGAAAAACAAGGAGGCTTAGAAAGGAGGGGGTGTGTGGACCAGGTTTACAGTGAAAACAATAATTGAACAGTTTTAATAAGGCTAAAGAGGTCTTTGTGGCATTTATGGTTTTGGAAAAGGCGTATGACGGGGTGGAAGGGGGGAAATGTGGCAGTGTTCAATGTAGGTGTAGGAGGTAGGTTACGGGGGCTAAATTTTTTACGGGGAAGGGGCTCAATTAGATATGTAGGAAAGAGGGAAATTTTTTTTCCCATAAAAGTAGGCCTTAGACAAGGATGTTGATGTCCCGTGGTTGTTTAATTTTTTTTAAGATGGGTTGAAAGAAGTAAATCGGGGTCTTGGCAAGAGGCGGGGATTAAAAGAAAAAGAATCACACACAAATGGGAGTTGTCAAGCTGCTTTTTGCTGATGACATGTGCCTTGGGGAGATCTGAAGAAAAAGTTGCGGTTTGGGGGAAAATTTTGGGTAGGGTGTGCAAAAGAAGAAAATTAAAGTGAAACGGGAAAGAGAAAGGTTTATGGGGATAACAAAGTTTGGGTGATAAAGATTGAATTCAGTTTGGGAAAGGAGAGAGTATGGAGGGGGAACGTATTCAATATTTTGGGGAGTGGACGTGTACGAGGGGGCTATAAAAGATGAGGTAATCAAGAATTATGGGGGAAAAAGAGTGGGTTTCACTTAGGAGCTGTGGAGAAAAAGAACTTTGTCCTTGGGGCAAAGAGGGGAATTTTAGAGATTTAAGTTTTCCCAACGCTTTATATGGGTGTGGCTGGGTATAAATTTTTGCAGCGGGGAGAAGGCTGGAGGCAGTGGAGATGTCATGTCTGAGGGCAAGGGTTGGTGGAATTAATGCAGAAATTCTATTTGGAATTAGGGGGATGCGGTTTACCAAAACTGTTGCCAAAGGGGGCTGAAAGGGTTGTTGAGGTGGTTGGGACTGTAGAGAGAATGGACGAAACAGAAGATTTCAAGAGGTACAGTCTGTAGTGGAAGGAAGGCGGGGTGGGGGTCGCCTAGAAGGGTTGGAGGGAGGGGAAAGGGGGTTTTGGGGCGAGGGGTTTGGACTTCCAGCAGGCAGCGTGAGCGTGTTTTGATGGGATGAATGGAGACAAATGGTTTTTAAATTTGACGTGCTGTTGGAGTGGAGCAAAGTAACATTTATAAAGGGATTCAGGAAACCGCGGGCCGGGACTTGACCCTGGAGAGGGGAAGTACAGTGACGACTCTAAAGGGGGGTGTTAATGTTGCAGTTTAAAAACTGAGTTTTAAAGCCCCTTCTGGCAAGACATGAGGAGGAATGTGGTGAAAGTTTTTTCTTTTTCGGGGCCACCCTGCCTTTGGGTGGGAATCGGCCGGGTGATAAAAAAAAAAAAATAAATAATATATATATATATTATATATAATAATATATATATTATTTCTTTTCGATTTCAGTGGGGTTTCATCACGACGTACTTAGTCATTCTCATGCGTTTAAGGAGCGGAAATGAACGTGACGCTTATATCAACACATTACTGAGTCACAATGTAATCAACCAACGCATTTACGTAGAAATATTAATATGTGATTATTATTTTTTATTATTATATTATTACAATTTTTTATTATTATTATTAAATATCTTATTTTAAATTTATTATGTTTTTTTCGGAGTCAATAAAAAAAAAGAGATATCACAGAAAAAATAACATATTTTCCTCATAAGACATATACACAGAATTTTTTGTCGGTCTCTGGGAATATTAGCTTGTATGTTTACAGTTTATATGCTACTAAACTGATATTTTTCAGTTTTTTTTTACCGAAACATATAAAATCTTTGTTTATATTTTGGAAACAGAATTCTTCTCTTTATTCATTTAAACACACACACACCACACAACCACACACCCACACACACACACACCACAAAAACACACACAACACACATACACACATCACATGGGTGGCCTTTAGGGGACGGAAAACCAAGATCTGGAAGACAACCGGGGGAGGAAAGACGGGGAGTTAAGCCCCAAAAAAAGGGAGGAAGAGGGGGGAAGGAAATAGTAGATTTGGGTAAAAAAAAGGAGGAGCGGAAGCTGAAGAGTGCAGGAAGTGGGAAGTACAGGTCTTAGCAGCAGAACTAGGATACATGCTTAAAGAGAAACTGCAAAGCCTGAAACAGTTTAAAGAGAGACAAATGACAATTCAGATGGACATCGGGAAATTCAAACCCAACGCAGAAAAGGGGGAGGGTAAGAAAACAATGGGACATGCCGTACACGAAGCCCTATCAACCCACGGGGGGGCCGGGGAAAAAGACGATGAGCACACAAAGACAAACGACGGGGTCCGAAGACAATAAAGTAGCTATATGCAAGATTCTAACAGCCAACAAGTAGAAAGGGGAAGCTGGCGGGAAAACATTCACGAGAAAAAAATTTTCAGATATACAGGGACTGAAGGCAAGAACATGTCAAGGGGAAAAAAATAAAATGCCTCAAGGAAGCAGATGAGACTCAGGGGGAGGGGGAAAAGGGGCGAGGTCATTTTTTGTGTACGGGCCCCAAGAAGCCAATTGGCCAACTTTGAAGAAATATTACGGGAGGAGAAAAAAATGATTGAAGGCATCATGAAAACAATAAGGGGGGCAATATACCCGGGTGACAAATTTTCAAGAATTGGGGTTTGCAGTGGAAGGAAAACCTGTCAGAGTAATTTTTCAAGGAAGAACAGTCGAACAGGATTCTGAAAGAGAAAGCAGACTGGGGGAAAAAGAGGGTACCAGAGATATACCTCGCCCCGCACAGAACACAAAAAGAAAGGACTACACTGAAAAGGGGGTTACGAGCCCAAAGGGAGGAACGAGAAGCAAAAAAAATGACAGGACCCAGCACAGGAGGAAGGGCAACACACCCCACAAAAATCCCCACCAAAAACTCCACCCCGCGACACTCCCACGCAACTGACAACCTATACTACAACCCACTCATTTCCCTCTGCCACCAACCCCCATATCACAACCTCACCCCAACAGCTGTCCCTTTGGGGCTTTTCTGACCCCCCCCCATCAACAAAACCCCACCACACCACAGCCCCATATAGGCCCCCACAAAGCCTCTCCTCCCCCCCAACCCAATATACTGCATGACCACAATGATAGAAAAAAACTAAAGGTTTGGTACACAAACGCGGATGGAATAACGATAAACAGAGGAGTGAAGAAAGAACCCAGGAAAAACCCCCCCAGACATCATAGCAGTCACAAAACAAAACCGCTGAACAAAACAACCAATCTTCCAACAGATTCAGATCCTGAGGAAAGAAAAGGAGTAGAGGGGGAGGAGGGTTGCACTGCTCAAAAAAACCCGAGGGGGATTTGGGGAAATGAAGGGCAGGGACATATTGGAAAAAGAGACTACTTTGTAACCATCCAAAACTAAAGAATCATTGGATTTAAAATTTTAACCCACCACAGAACTGCAGGAGGCCAAGAAGGAGTACGAAAAAAACAACAGGGGATGGTGGACACACTGGCTGAGGTGGCAAGGGAGCCACTCGAGCAGAGCAAAGTTACTGGGAAATGGGGGTTTTTAACCACAGGAATCGACTGGGAAAACCCGGGCCCCATGGGGGGCCCGAAACATGGAGAGCCCCAAAGATGGATGTGGTACTTGAAAACCCCATGCTCAACTGTCAGGGACACAACCCGAGAGAGAGGGGAGGATGAGCCAGCAAGACTGGACTTTTTTGTTCACCCGACAGTTCAACATTGAGGGCATCACTTAAGAAAGGGCCCCCTTGGAAACTAGCGATCATGGGTTCTGAGTTTTTTACTATATAGTAAGTTACAAGTGGAGAAGGTAACAGGAAATGAAGGGGACAGGCCAAACTATAAAAGGGGGACACACAGGTATGAGAAACTTCCCCGCAGGGGGTTCAGTGGGACAAGAAATGGTAGGAAAATCATAAACGAATGATGGAATATGTGGCAAGAAAGTGCAAGGAGGGAGAGGGAAAATTTTGTTCCCCAAAGGGAAACAGAAATAATAGGAAGACCAAACATCCTTGTTTTTCCCGAAGGTGTAGGGAGGCAAAAAAAAGTGAACGAGAATGGAAAAGGGACAGGAGGCATAGGACCCAGGAAAAAAAGGAGTTTGAAAGAGCCAAAACAGTATGCACAATAAGGAGGGAGGCCCAGCACAGTTTTTGAAAAAAGAATAGCATCGAAAAGTCAAATCTGACCCAAACTCTGTATAGCCACATTAGGAGGGGGACAACGTCAAGGGCCCGGTGATAAGGCTGAGGAAAGAAGGGGGAGAAATCACAAAAAACGATCAAAAGGGATGCGAGGAGCCAACAACAAATTTAAGGGAATTTTTACAGTAGAACAGAAAGGGAAAAAGAGGGGAAAAAGGGAAAAAAAACAAGGGGGAAAAAAAGAGGGGGAGGGAGAAAAAGGGACAAAAAAAAGGAAAGGGAGACAAAACCCCCCCGGGGCCAAAGGGGCAAAAAGGGGGAAAAAAAAACAGGAAAGGGAAAGAGGAGGAAGAGGGGAAAGAAAAACCCCAAAAAAAAGGGGAAAGAAAAAAGAAAAAAAGGGAAGAGGAAGAAAGGAAAAAGGAGAAAAAACAGAGGAAAAGGGGGAAAGGAAAAAAAGGAGAAAAAAGAAAGAGGAAAGGGGAAAAAATTGTGCAAAAGGAGAAGAAAAAAAGGAAAAACAAGAAAAAGGGGGGGGAAAAAATTTTTGGAGAAGAAGGAAAGACCCCCAAGAATTAAAGGAGAAGCAGAGATAGGGAAAAAAAAAGGGGGCCTGGGTGTTGGCCTCAAAAGGGCCCGGTCGGTACTTGATTTTCCAGTGGGGGCCCCTTGCGGGGGTCCCGGGGCGTCCTTTGGGGCTATTTTTGGGTTTCCTCGGGGTTTAAAATCTTCCTTTTCAAATTTGGGTTTGAAAAAAATCGGGGACCGGCGCCCCCGGACCTCAAATGAACCTGGCCACAAAAGGCTCCGAAAAACCCGCCAAACAAAGCAAAGAAGGGGAAGGGCACGGGACCACACCCAAGGAAGGCGGGGGCCAAAACAAAAACCCCTAAGGGAAATCTTGGGGTTTAGTATAACCCAATTCTCCAACACCACCCAGAAACTGGCACATATGGGGGCCAGGGCCCCCAAAAAAAAAAAAACCAAACAGCTTCCAACCTTATAAGGAAATTAAAACGTAATCGAAAGGGTCTTTAAAGGAGATACACAGGTTAAAGTGACAACTTTGGATGGAAAAAAAAAAACGAGAGAGGGGTGGGATGCCTTCCTGTCTAAAACCCTGACTTCGGGCCCCGAGTGGGAAAAAACCGGGACCCCGGGGCATTTACCCACACAACTGTATCCCCGTCCCGTCACACCAAAACCAAAAGGCCTACAAGGGATCTCGTATCTAAAGCACATGGATGATACTAAAAATAGCTATTTTTAAATACAGGGAATACGGATCAGGGCAAAAATATCGACAGTCCCCCATGTTACTATGTCCCGTCCCGACAAACACTAAAACTATACTAACTCAGGGCGGGGATCTGGGCTGATTCTATACAAAACAAATTTCATATATAACTTAAACCCAATGGGTGGGACAACAGATTTTGACTAATGGGTTAACGTAAATTACAAACTATAAAAACAAATCATTATAAAATGGAGGAATTTATCGATCGATCTGTATTCGCACCCCTACGGGTTCTGAGGAAGAAAAATTATATACAAAGAAGTGTTTAACAGAAAGGCAGATTCGGTGCACTCAAATCTAACTGTTAATTTTCAGATAACGGAGGGAACGTGAACACGAAATTTCTGACAAAAATGATCACTAAAATAAACCACAGTTGACAATTTTTTTTCACTCGGACACTAATTATACAACTAAGTACATTAAAAACCCAATTTTCGAGGGTAATTACATAGCAGAATGGTTTTCATCTTGGGAGGACGAATTCCCCTGCAAAGGGTAACACATGCCTTGACTGAGAGGATCTGAAGGGGTATCTACAAAAGATACAGGTACAATCACTAGTGACTGTGGGAAATTACTAATTCTCTGCAGGGGGTACCAACCGACTATTTTACAGTTATTCTTGGCTCATTACAAATCACTTGGATGCGGTGGCTTCACAGTAAGAATAAGATCTTCCTGGAGCAGGGAAACGAATCACACCAGAACACAAGGGGATCTATTCTTTGGGCATTTTTTCATCCCGACAGTAAATGGAGATCTGCAGTAACTACACTAACGTGTCGCGATAAAGCATCTGCGACTACATTTGACTTGCCCGGGAAATTTTTTAAAAGTGGGGTTGAACTCTTGGGGTCAAGGTCCATCTGGGTAACCTTCCAGTAGGCTGTTTTTTTCTGGGAAAAAAGGTATCATTCTTCCCTTACTGGGAAAGAACAAAACCGGGGGAGTGGATGACCCCCCCCTTTTAAAAAAAAAACGCTAACACACGCAATATGAGCAAAGGGGGAACAAACACTATCTCAAACTCAAGCACAGGAGAAAAAAAAGAACACTGAACAATGCTAATTCAATCTGAGTCGCACACATGACACGAGGGACAGCATAAAGAAACTACACTTTCAACGTTAACATGTGAAAGTTACCGAGAAATAACTTCTTACAATGCACTGATTACTGTCAAATAGGATGGGATCCCATCGGGAAAATTAAACAAAAACAGACACTCTAGTGAGAACACAAGCTGAAAAAAGAGACGTCTTTCTGCAGACAGGATTCGCATCAACAAGAGATGGCATACTAGTTGCAAGTAATCGTTTTTTTGACAAGGAACCCCGTGGAGAAACTACTACTCGAACAGCAGTCCCTTGCAGGGATAGGGCCGTGCACTCAAGGAGTCTGAGTGTCCCCGGGCCTTTAGGCAACGGGAAAACTTCCTGCAAGTCTGAAGGATAGGGGAACACAGACGGGGAAAGACAGAATTCTAGGCCTGACCGCTCGGGTACGTTTAAAAATAATTCACGGATCTAAGGAACTTAATCTGAACTTCACATTTGCACACTTTAACAAATCTCAGAACAAACTGTGAGAACAAACAATTGCTCAAGGGTAAAGGGATTGTCTTTCAGTCAGTAAAGGGAAAAGTTGGTACTGTGGACTGATTCATATTACTTTGACTGGAATGAACACTAATGAACGTTCAAAAGTGACTGGGGCATCTTTTCAGTGAAAAACTGAAGGGCAAAGTCAAGAAAAATGGAGAAATGACACAGTAAGCTTTAAAAGGAAAAAAATCTTAACTATTTTGCATAATAATTAAAAAAATTTCAAATTTCACATAACAAAGAACTCACACAAGAAGAAAAGCAATTTAACAAACACTGAAAATCAAGAGAACTTGTACTTTTCTCAAATCTAAATTTTCTCAAATTTTTCTTTAAATTGAATAAAGGCACAGTGGATTTTTTTTAAATTTCAATCAAAAAAGGAAAAACCAATAAAATGAAAAAAAGGACTCAAAAAACTTTTGCAAAAATTAAAACAAACACACAATTCACTGAAATTAAAAAAAAATAAAATGACACAGAAAGTAAAATACTAGACAAAAGAGCATAAGAAAACTGCACTGTAATAAACTGTAGCAATATATCAAATATTTCTAAACAAAAAAAGATTCACAACACTCAAAAAAATTTTTGCAAAAAAAAACTTTAATAGCAACACAATATTTGCACAAGAATTTTTTGCAAAATGAGTCAATGTGCAATAATAAAAAATATAACACACAAGAAAAGAAATATATCAAGGAAGAAAAAAAACTTTAACTCTTAAACTGCACTTAAACAAAACTTAAAAACAAAAGAAAAACTTACTTTAAAAGGAGAACTTAAAAAATTTCACTTAAAAAGTGAAATTTTTTCAATAAAAAATGAAAAAAAAATAGGTGCAAAAAAAAAATAAAACAGAGGGGGTTAAAACTTACAGTTATGCAAACACAACACATCAAAATAAAAACAGTACTAGGATTTTCTTGGGGAATAAACTTTATTGTAAAAATTTTGTAAAAGTGATTTCTTGCTGGGACTTTTTAATGGCACTATGCTGTGGAAATAAGAAAATTAAACACTGGCTGAAAAAAAAATAGAACACAAAAATGTTCAACACCGGGAACAAAAAATAAAAACACAAAGCTAGGAAGAAAAAAAAAAATTAACACAAAAACTGAGTTTTTGATGCAAAATGAGGGAAAAATTACTGAATTTAAATTTACGGAATTTTGAATTTTAAAAAACAAGTTCTATATTTCTCATATGTTGCACACACAACTAAGGAAACCTAAACTTTACTTCAAATGTATAAAAAGATACACAACACAACAGATAAAAATAATGCACGAAAATTAAAAAGAATTAAGGGGATTTAAAAGAAAATTTTTCAATAGACATGAAAAACACTGATCTATCAAGAGCACTGAAAGTCCCCCTAAAAGAAAAATTCAACCCGGGGAAAACAAAAGAAATGTCTAAACACTCGCAAATGTCCAAAAAAAAATTTTTTCGCTGAAAAACTTGAAGAATGAGATTGTGATTGTTTATATCGTCTTGCTGCTGTCCTCTGCAAAGATGTCGTAGAATTGCGCTTAAATCGGCAAGACAACACCAGGATTCTTTTAAAAGGGGTGCGCAACACACTCTAGCCTTGACCCCCATGTGGTCCTTAAAATATGGGGCTACAAAAACCCTTTGCAGGCACCAAAAAAACTGATGAGGTAGGGAGTTGAAAGGCCGCTGTAGTTGGTTTTTTTGGTTTGGCTCGGGCGTCTGAGACCGCAATGGGCGACACACTGATCGTGAGTGGCTGGGCTTTTGGTTAACGTGTAAGCCTCACTGAGAACACCCCCCTGCCGCAAGATAAATTTTAAGCCGGCTGGCTTAAAATAAACCCACGAAAAAACTACAACACCACAAGGGGACAAGGAGCATCAAAGCTTGGGGCTTAATCAAAGCGATGAAATCTACTCACGTGCTTTCTTGAGTACTGGGTAAAACACCTGGGGTTTTTTGCTAGCTGGCTTATCTTAACCCTTTTACACAGAATAGTTTTTTTAACTTCACACGAGAGCACAGCAGGGGGGGAAGCTGGGGTTGGCAGGGAAAATAATTGGATGGATAGCTAGGGTGGGCTGGACTTTGGTTGTTCTGACTCCCCCCCCACAGACGGAAACGCTTATTTTGGGAAACTCGGGTCAACCCCTCGTGATGATGCAAAAAGCAGTTAACCTAATACAAAAAGACTGACCATGAATAATGTAAAGCTTAGAGTAGCTGGCTTAGTGCTGGGTGGTGAATCTCGGTAGTCGATAGGGCCACTGGTGACACAAATGGCCGTCTGCTGGGCGAAATTTTATCTCCAGAAATCGCTGTAATCGTCAGAATTACAGGGCCCCCCGATGCACCATTTATCGTAAAGGGTTCTTAAAAGGGGATATCACAGGTAAAGTAGACACACTTGTAGGATGGAAATTATTGTCAGACGAGATGAGGATGGAGCCCCACTGCCCTTTCCTTCTACGCCCATCCTGCCGCCGATGAACCGGGACAGGGGGAGGAGCCCACACATCTGTATCAAGTGCTCACACAAAGCCCCAGGCCTACAAGGGGTCTCGTATCTAAAGCCATGGATATACTAATTGCTATGCTATATAATCAGGGAAACAGGGGTCACAACTATGCTGACATGTAACCGTGATGTCAGGCCCATACTGGAGTATGCAGCACCCGTTTGGAACCCCCACTTGAAAAGCACGCAAAAACAGAGAAGACAAAGGTTTCAACAAGGGGTTTGTTCCAGAGCAAGGGGGAAAGTCCTATGAAAAAAATTTTAAGGGGAAATCGGCCTGACACACTGGAGGACAGGGGGGTCAGGGAGACATGATAAACATAAAAATACTCGTGGAATAGACAAAAGGGGGACAAGGACAGGATGTTCCAGGGGGACAGGAAACAAGAGGCCACAATTGGGAAATTGAAACACAAAGAGTCAAGAGATAGTAGGAAGTATTTCTTTAGTCATAGAGTTTAAGGGATGGAATACCTAGAAAATAAAGTAGTGGAGGCAGGGAAACCCTACACAGTTTTTTTAAAACGAGGTTTGATAAAGCTAGGGGCGGGAGGAAGGGTCTAGTACAAACCGGTAAGAGGCGGGGCCAGGACTAGGGCTCGACCCCTGCAACCACAAAAAAGGTGAGTACAAATGGTGAGTACACACACACACACACACACACATACACACACACACACACACACACACACACATAACACACACACACACAAAAACACCACACATACACACACACACACACACACACACACATCCCACACACATACACACACACACATATACACACACACACACACACACACACACACACACACACACACACACACACACACACACACACACACAATGTACACACACACACACACACACACACAAAACACACACACAACACACACACACACACACATACACACACACACACTAGCCGAGGTGGCCAGAAGGAGAGCACACATGGGGGACCAAAGTTACTAATTATGGGTATTTCAATCACAAGGAGATTGACTGGGAAAACCTGGACCCCCATGGGGGTCCCGAAAACATGGAGAGCCAAGATGTGGTACTGGAAACCTCATGCATCAACATGTTAGAGACACTACCGAGAGAGAGATAAAGGATGAACCAGCAAGACGGGCCCTGTATTCACCTTGAGTAGTTCGACATCGAGGATATCCATGTATGAAAGGCCCCTGGGAGCTAGTGATCATGTGGTTTCTGTGCTTCGACTACATAGTTGAGCTCCAAGTGGAGAGAGCAAACAGGAATAGGGTGGGAAAAAAACCAAACTACAAAAGGGGGAACTACTCAGGCTTGAGGAACTTCTTTCAAGACATTCAGTGGGAGAGGGAACTGACAGGGGAAAAACCCGTACAAGAAATGATGGACTATGTGGGGAACAAAAAAGCAAGGAGGCAGAGGAGAGGTTTGTTCCCAAGGGAAACAGAAATAATGGGAAGAACAGAATGAGTCCCTTTGGTTCACCCCAAAAGGGGTAGGGAGGGCAAAAACTAGGTGTACTAGAGAAGGGAAAAAAAGGTACAGAAGACAGAGAACTCAGGAAAATAAAGAGATTAGCCGAAGAGCCAGAAACGAATATGCACAGATAAGAAGGGAGGCTCAGCGGCAATACGAAAATGACATAGCAAACGAAAGTCAAGACTGACCCGAAGCTGTTGTACAGCCACATCAGAAGGAATACAACAGTCAAGGACAGGGAATCAGATGAGGAGGGTGATGGGGAATTCACAAGAAACGACCGGGAGGTATGTCAGGAGCTCAACCAAGATTTTAAAGAAGTATTTACAGTGGAAACCAGTAGGACTCCAGGAAATCAGAGCAGGGGGGTGCACCAGCAAGTGCTGGATTAGGTACATATAACCAAGGAGGAGGTGAAAAAACTGCTATGCGAACTTGACCCCTCAAAGGCGGTGGGACCAAAACAACATCTCTCCGTGGGTCCTTAAAGAGGGAGCAGAGACATTGGGGTGTACCATTAACGAAGATCTTCAACAATCATTTGAAAATGGCAACTCTGAGGTATGGAAGATGGCAATGTAGTCCCAATTTTTAAAAAGGGAGATAGACATGAGGCACTAAACTACAGATCTGTATCATTAACGTGTATAGAATGCAAGTCATGGAGAAGATCATCAGGAGGAGAGTGGTGGAGCACCTGGAAAGAAACAAGTTATAATTGACAACCAGCATGGTTTCAGGGAGGGAAAATCTGTGTCACAACCTATTAGAGTTTTATGACAAGGTGACAGAAGAAAGGGAAAAGAGAGAAGAGGGTGGATCGACTGCATTTTTTTTGGACTGCAAGAAGGCCTTCGACACATTTCCCTCACAAGAGGTTACTGCAAAACTAGAGGATCAGGCACACAAAACAGAAAGGCACTGCAATGGATAAGAGAATACCTTCAGGGAGGCAACAACGAGTCATGGTACGTGATGAGGTGTAAAAGTGGGCGCCTGTGACAAGCGGGGTTCCACAGGGGTCAGTCCTAGGCCCTGCGCTGTTCTTGGTATATGTGAATGACATTTAAAGGAAGGGATAGACTCAGAAGTGTCCTTGTTTGCGGACGATGTGAAGTTAATGAGAAGAATCAAATCGGATGAGGATCAGGCAAGGACTACAAAGAGACCTGGACAGGCTACAAGCCTGGGCCAGCACCTGGCTCCTTGAGTTTAAAACCCCCCCAAATGCAAAGTCATGAAGATTGGGGAAGGGCAAAAGAAGACCGCAGACACAATATAGTTTAGATGGCCAAAGTCTGCAAACCTCACTAAGGAAAAAGATCTGGGGGTGAGTAAAAAAACACCGAGCATATCTCCTGAGGCACACATCAATCAGATAACTGCTGCAGCATACGGGCGCCTGGCAAACCTAGGATAGCGTTCCGATACCCCAGAAGGAGTCGTTCAAGACTCTGTATACCATTTACGTCAGGCCCATACTGGAGTATGCAGCACCAGTTTGGGGAATCCACACATAGTCAAGCACGTCAAGAAATTAGAGAAAGTGCAAAGGTTTGCAACAAGACTAGTCCCCGAGCTACGGGGATTGTCCTACGAAGAAAGGTTGAGGGAAATCAGCCTGACGACACTGGAGGCAGGAGGGGCAGGGGAGACATGATAACGACATATAAAAATACTGCGCGGAATAGACGAGGTGGACAAAGACGGGATGTTCCCGAGATGGGACACAGACACAAGAGGTCACAATTGGGAAATTTGAGACTCGGATGAATCAAAGGGATGTTAGGAAGTATTTCTTCAGTCATAGAGTAGTCAAGCCGTGGAATAGCCTAGAAAGTGAAGTAGTGGGGGCGGGAACCATACATAGTTTTAAGGCGAGGTATGAAAAGCTCATGGAGCAGGGAGAGAGAGGACCTAGTAGCAATCACTGAAGAGGCGGGGCCAGGAGCTATGACTCGATCCCTGCAACCACAAATAGGTGATACAAATAGGTAAGTACACACACACACACACACACACCACACACACACACACACACACACACACACACACACAGAAGGGATTGACTCAGAAGTGTCCTTGTTTGGAGATGATGTGAATTAATGAGAAGAATCAAATCGGATGAGGATCAGGCAGGACTACAAAGAGACCTGGACAGGCTACAAGCCTGGTCCAGTAACTGGCTCCTTGAGTTTTAACCCTGCCAAAATGCAAAGTCATGAAGATTGGGGAAGGGTAAAGAAGACCCCAGACACAATATTTTTAGATGGCCAAAGACTGCAAACTTCACTCAAGGGAAAAAAATCTGGGGGTGAGTTTTAAAAACCAAAATACCCCAGGCCCATAATCCGATAGCCCCAGATATCCCCTGGCAACCCGGGTAAGGATTAAGAAGGTTTTTCAAGTTGAAAAAATTTAGTCGGGCCCCAACGGGAGTTCAGAAGTTTGAAAAACGGCCCTAAAAAAATAAAAGGGGGTTTTTTCAAAAGACTATCCCCAAAAATAAACTGCCCGAAAAAGGTTTTGAAAAACGGTGACGAAGGGGACGGAACAGGGGGACATGATAAACCAATAATCCGGGGAAATTTAGAAAGGGGTTTACAAAGCGGGTTTTCCAAGGGGGGGGGGGGGGGGGGGGGGGGGGGCCGTGGAATGGCCTAGAAATGAATAGTGGAGGGGGGAAACCATACAAGTTTTAAGGCGGGAAATAAAGGTCAGGGGGCAGGAAGAGGGGACCTTTAGCAATCAGGAAAAAGGCGGGGCCGGGAGCTATGACTCGCCCCCTGCAACCAAAAATAGGTGAGTAAAATAGGTTACACATATAACGACACCACACACACACACACACAAACACACCCCACACACACACACAACACACACACACACACACATCACAACATACCCCCTACACACACACACCAACACATAGCACGCACACACCACACAACACACACACACACAACACCAAAAACCCACAACACACACACACATATATATACACCACACACCAACACATATATATACACGCAACAATACCGCACACATACACACACACAAAACACAAAAAACATATACACGCAAAACCCCACAACACCACAACTTTAATAACACGCACACCACAACACACCACACAACACACCACACACAATATATACAGAACACACACACAACCATATTATACACGCACACAACACAACACCACACAACACACACACACACACACACACATTATTATATATCACACCAACACACACACACACAACATATATATATATATAAATATTATATAATATTTATATATATATTTTAATATATACACACACAACACAATCACATATTATATTTATATATTATATATTAATAAATATTTTTTATTTTATTATATATATATATTATATACACCACACACACTCACACATTTTATATATAATATAAAAAAATATATATATATATTATATATTTTATATTTTACAACACACCAACACACACACACACCACCAACACCCCCACACCCCAAAACCACCCACACACACACACACACACACATCACAACACACCAACACACACACACTCACAAACCCATACACAAAAACAATACGGATTTCACACCTTCATGTGAATTTATTAATTTTAGGCACACAAACATAAGGGGGAACCAAAGATAGGGTACTATGAAAAAACTATGTAGTATACGAGGCAAAAAAGGGCTGCTTACATAAAGCACGATACCAATAACCAAGGTGAGAACAGGATTCTGTTGGGAATACTGTAGCACGCCCCACACACACACATAAAACTTTCCATACATACGGTTTTTCACCCCCTTTATGTGAATTGACCCTCAAACCCCTTCCTTTTCTCCACTCTTTGTCTCTTTTCCTCTCTTCCTCTCTCTATTCTTCCTCTTTCTTCTCTCTCTCTTTCTCTCTTTCTTTCCTTTCTTTACTATTTCTGTCTCTTCCTTCTCTTTTTCCCTCTTTCTCCCCCCTTCCTCTCTCTCTTTCCTCTCTCTCTCTTTCCTTCTCTCTTTTTTTCCTTTCTTTCCCCCTTTCTCTCTCTTCCTTATTTTCCTCTTCCTCTCTTCCTTTCTTCCTCTTTTCCTCTTTTTTTCCCTCTCCTCTTCCTTTTTTCTTTTTCTTTTTCCCTTCCCTCTCTCTTCTCTCTCTTTCTTTTTTCCTCTCTCTCTCTTCTTTTTTTTTTTTTTTTTTTTTTTTTTTACACGGGGTTTGCAGGTTAAGGACCCCTAGCTTTATTCACAAGCAAGAGCTATTACCTACATAGCTCATTTGAAAGCATTTTTATTGTTATGAGAATACAAGTAGGGAAGGATGAATTTTGGAGCCATCTGTGGGCCAGCATTTTCATTTGATAAACTGATTTATCTCGTTGAATAATAGCTGTACGAATTGTTCCATACTGAGTATCCTGGGTATGTATGACTCAGATGGAGTGATGTTCTGGAGAAGGGTACAACCAAGTGAAATTGCTGCTTTTGCCCCTCTTGCGGGATAAAAACTTGTTTCACGCTGTCCTGAAGTGGGGTCCCAAATGGGTATTTTGATAATATTGGCCCCTTTTACAAACGTAATGCCACCCACATCCCTCCATGTTGAAGGCCTGCTGAAAAAGAAAATTATCCAGGATGGGGCCAGGTGAGAGATGAGACATCTTGCTTGTTTCACTCTGTCAAGCAGTGCAGTGGAGGGGAAGGGGGGGGGAAAACCAAGAAAGTGGGCCTACTCATGGGGTGAGCGTATTGGCCCGACAGGATCTTGCAACCCCCCTGTCAACAGATGCGAGATACGGGGAATGCTGTAAACTTCCCGGCTGCCTTTTTTGCAAGATTTACAAAATGGTTTTTATGGTTAGTTTTAGTCAAATTTCACCCCAAGGATATCAACTTTCCCAGGGGCCAAAAACTCTCCCATTCATCCTTATACGCACCAGCATTACCCTAGGGCCTAAGGGGCGATCATTTTTAATTTTCGTTTTCTCACCTGCAAATGTTATTGCCCTTATTTCCCCCCAAACTGATATAGCTTCCAGTGGTGATTATGTTGCTTAGAGCAGCTGGGATTTCTTTCTTGGGGAAGGAATGTCAGTGTTAAGCGTCTGCTATGCATGTGATTTGGGATGAGATGAAAAAGGTCGTTTGAAGTAAAAATTTCCCTAAACAATGGGGCCCAGCACGCTTCCTTTGGAAACCGCCCAAAAAAATGTCTTGCGATTCCGTTTCCCCCTGAGAACTCATTAGCGATCTACAAGAAAGGTAAACCTGAGGGACAAGCGTGAGCCCGCAATTTCCCCTTTGAAGTTTTTTAAAGGCCTGGTGCCCCACCCGGGCGAAGGGGCCCGCAATGTCCGTGCTACCCCACGCGACTTTTTGGATTCATCCCCGGGGCCTAGCCACTTAGGGAGAGGTTTAACAACAGATCAGCAGCAGAGTTTCCTTTCCGAAGCCCTATTGACGATCACAAAAGTAGTGGTGGTAGTCAAAGAAATCTGTCATTTTTTTGGATTTTTGTCTAAGGAGTCATGGTCGTAGTTGGATTTCTGCTAGCTCTTCTTTTTTGAACGGGATACTTTTCCTCTTTCCATAGGGGGGCCATTTAACTGTATAGGCAGTGCTGAAAGATGCGAGTTAGAGGTGCGCTAGCTGGGTTTCACATTTTTTAACAATTTTTGGGCTCAATTGTCTGGGCCCCCGCCTTTTCTTGGTCAGCGATTTAGAAGGAAATGCACCTCCTCCTGCCTTATTTTTTACCATGCATTTTGACACAGTTCTTTCCCTTCTCCCTTTCTCTTTCTCTCACTCCTCCCCCTTTTCCTTTTCACTCTTCCCTCTCCTCCTTCTACCTTTCCCCCTCTCTTCCTCTCTCTCTTTCTCTCTTTTTCTTTCTCTTCCTCTCTCTCTCCTCTCTCTCTCTCTCTCTTCTCTCTCTCTCTCTCCTCTCTCTCCTCTTCTCTCTCTCTCTCTCCCCCTCTCTTCTCTCTCTTTTTTTTCTCTCTTTTCTTTTTTTTTTCCTTTACTATAAAAAAAAAGGGGACTCGTGGAATCGGGGATAAATACAATGGTTTTTGGTAGGGGGGAAAGGGATGGGGGCAGTGGAAAAGGAGGGAGAAAATGGGAAAAATTAGGGAGCTTTCTGAAAAATGGAGACAGAGCTCTCTCAAAAGGGGGAAAAAGGGGGTTGGAGAAGGAGACGAAAAAAAAAATGGGAGGCACAATCGAAACTGCAGTAGAAAGGGAAAAAGAGTCCTAAAATTGAGGTAAACAGGCTGAAGAAAGTCTCAGGGGCGTGACCGAGAAGACACAAAATATGAAGCTGAGGGATGGCGGGAAGGAGATATAAATTTATGCAAAGGTCATACACCCTGAAAAGAAGGGTCAGGGTAAAAGGAAAGAGCAGCTGGGTGAGAAGAAGGGGAAAAGTCAAATCTGGGGCAAACCATGTACCAAGAGCCAGGGAAAATCAAGGAGAAAATGACCATACCAGACAGGAACCAGAGCACAAGGGGGGGGGGAAGGGAGGAGGAAAGGGAAAAAATCAGTGTTTACCCCATGGGCCCTTGGGAGGGGAGAAAAAAGACACACTGAAGAGGCGGGAAGAAAAAAAAGGAGAGGGGGAAAATCATCACGGAAATAGGGGAGAAGAAAAGGCGGTTTTGTAAATTTTCAGAAATAGGGGGGTCGTGAAGGGGAGAAACCGACCGATCAAGCTGTTTTCCCCAGGACAGAAACAGTGAAAAACAGGACCCCTCCAAGAGAACCAAGGTTGAAAAATTGGAAAGTGAAAGAAGGTTTTCCTAGACAGAGACAGAACCGAGAGACGGGCAGCTGAGGGAAGGGACAAAAAAAGCAAAAGGAGATAGGAAAGGAAACAAGGAGGGAAACCAGCAGGGGTATCGAGCAGAACAGAAAAGCAAGGGGCAAGCACACCACAACTGTCCTTAGAACCCACAACTATCCACCATCCCAACACCACTACAATCCATACCCACAGTTTCCCACCCAACCCCCGTCATAGAATCCCACAGATGCTAAAAGTCTCCCCCCCCCACAGGCCCCCCAAACATAGTTTTTGGAAAGGAAACTGAAGGTATGGTACCAAACGCGATGGAATAACAAACAAGTGGGAGGATGGCATGAAAGAGTCAAAGGACATCCCCGGAAATAGCGCTCACAAAACCAAGTTTACAGATAGAAAACGATCCCATCTTTCGGGGATACCAAACCTGAGGAAAGCAGAAGGAACGGGGGGGGTGGGGAGTGGCCTGCTGACAAACCCCGATGGAATTTTGATGAATGGAGATGGGAAAGCAGCGGAAAAGAAAGTGATTACTAGATGAACGCTTCATCTGGAGGTCCAAGGTGGTAATTTTGCAGTGATTTTAAAAACCCCCACGAACAGCAGGAGACCGGGGCTGAGTTGACGAGAGCAATAGAGAGATGGTTACACACGGGCTGCAGTGGCCAAAAGAGCTCATGCATGCAGGCAAAGCTCCGTCATGGGCACTTTAACCCAGGAATCGACGGGGAAAACTTGGAGCCACGTGGGGGCCAAGATACATGGGGGCAAGATGATGGAGGGGGGAAAGGAAACTTCTATACCATACGTAAGGGAACTACAAGAGGGAAAGATAGGATGACCCAGCAGACGGGACGTATTCACCTTGAGATGAAATACTGAGGACATCCATTGAAAACCCTTGGGGGCCGCGATCATGTGGTTTTGGCTTCGAATACACAGTAGAGCTACAAATGGAGGGGGAAGCAGGAAAGGGCCCGGACAAATGAAACCAAGCTACAGAAAAGGGGGCTAAATGGAATGAGGAACTTCCAACGAGGTTTTAGGGGACAGAGAATGGCGGGGAAGCCAGTTAATGAAAAAGATGGAATTGTACAACAATGTGAAGGAGGTGAGAGAGGTTTGTACCCAAGGGAAACAGGGTAATAAAAAGAGGATAGCCCATGGTTCACCCAAAGGGTTAAGGAGGCAAAAACCAAATTTTGCTAGGGAATGGAAAAAAATATAGAAGGGAAAGGACCCAGGGGGAAAAAGGAGGCGTGTAGAGCCAGAAACGAATATGCCAGATAAGAAGGGAGGCCCAACGACAATGCGAAAAACATAGCAGCGAAGCCCAAATTGACCCAAAACTGTTTTTCACCACATCAGGAGGAAAACAACGTCAAGGACCAGGTAATCCTAAGGAAGGAAAGGGGGGAGAGACAAGAATGACCCGGAAATATTTTGAGGGAAATCAAAAAGAGATTCAAAGAAATGTTCACGAGGAGACAGAAGGGGCTCCAGAGGGCGGAAGGGGTGGACATACCCGGGCTGGACACTGTACACAAAACCCAGGAAGAAGTGAAGAGGCTTCTGAGTGATGATACTCAAAAGGGAAGGGGGGCCGATAACACCCCCATGGGTCCCGAAGAGGGGGCAGAGGAGCTTGTGTACCCCTAACAACAAATTCGATACATCTATCGAAACAGGGGGATTGCCTGAGGCATAGAAGACGCAAAATGTAGTCCCAAACTTTAAAAAAAGGGAAGACATGAAGCACTAAACTACAGGAAAAGTGTCATGAATGATAGTAGCAAGTCATGGAAAATTGCAGGAAAGGTGGTGGAAACCTAGAAGGAATGATTCACAACAGACCCCCAAAAGGTTTTAGGGGGCGGGAAAAAACCGTGTCACAAACCTACTGGAGTTCTATGAAAGGTACAGCGTAAGACAAGAGAGAGAGGGGGGGTGGATTGCATTTTCTTGGACTGCAAAAAGGCTTTTTTACGTACCACACAAGAGATTTGTGCAAAAAAAATGGAGGGCCAAAACGGGATAACAGAGAAGGGATACAATGGGTCAGGAAATATTTGCAGGAAAACAGTACGAGTAATGGGACGTGGGGAGGGGCAGAGTGGGGACCTGTGCCAGCGGGGTCCCCCGGGGGCTCCTAGGACCCTGCTGTTTTGGTATTTTTGAACGACTGAAGAAGGAATAAACCCCGGGGTGTTCCTGTTTGCAGATAGTGAAGTTGATGAGAAGAATTCATTCGATCGAAGACAAGGCAGAACTACAAAGGGATCTGGACAGGCTCCAGACCTGGTCCAGCAATTGGCTCCTGGAGTTCAATCCCACCAAGTGCAAAGTCATGAAGATTGGGGAAGGGCAAATAAGACCGCAGACGGAGTACAGTCTAGGGGGCCAGAGACTACAAACCTCACTCAAGGAAAAAGATCTTGGGGTGAGTATAACACCAGGCACATCTCCTGAAGCGCACATCAACCAAATAACTGCTGCAGCATATGGGCGCCTGGCAAACCTCAGAACAGCATTCCGACATCTTAATAAGGAGTCGTTCAGGACCCTGTACACCGTGTACGTTAGGCCCATATTGGAGTATGCGGCACCAGTTTGGAACCCACACCTAGCCAAGCATGTAAAGAAACTAGAGAAAGTGCAAAGGTTTGCCACAAGACTAGTCCCAGAGCTAAGAGGTATGTCCTACGAGGAGAGGTTAAGGGAAATCAACTTGACGACACTGGAGGACAGGAGAGATAGGGAGGACATGATAACGACTTACAAAATACTGAGAGGAATTGACAAGGTGGACAAAGACAGGATGCTCCAGAGATTGGACGCAGTAACAAGGGGACACAGTTGTAAGTTGAAGACACAGATGAATCACAGGGATGTTAGGAAGTATTTCTTCAGCCACAGAGTAGTCAGGAAGTGGAATAGTTTGGGAAGTGATGTAGTGGAGGCAGGATCCATACATAGCTTTAAGCTGAGGTACGATAAAGCTCATGGTTCAGGGAGAGTGACCTAGTAGCGACCATTGAAGAGGCGGGGCCAGGAGCTTGAACTCGACCCCTGCAACCTCAACTAGGTGAGTAACTAGGTGAGTACACACACATATACACGCACGCACACACACACACACACACACACACACACACACACACACACACACACACACACACACACACACACACACACACACACACACACACATACACACGCACACAAAGACAAGACAAGGTGGACAAAGACAGGATGTTCCAGGGAGGGGACACAGAAACAAGAGGCCACAATTGGAAGTTGAAGACACAAATGAGTCAGAGAGATATTAGGAAGTATTTCTTCAGTCATAGAGTTGTCAGGCAGTGGAATAGCCTAGAAAATGACGTAGTGAAGGCAGGAACCATACACAGTTTTAAGACGAGGTTTGATAAAGCTCATGGAGCGGGGAGAGAGAGGGCCCAGTATCAACCGGTGAAGAGGCTGGGCCAGGAGCTAAGACTCGACCCCTGCAACCACAAATAGCTAAGTACACACACACACAAACACACACACATATACGTGTAGAACAACCTCTGTGAAAAAAATAGTGATATTCCATGCGTGATTTCTTGACTTCTCACATTATCAAGGAACTGTTAATGTGAGAAATCACGAAATCACTTGTAATTTCACTACTTTTTTCACAGTGGTTGTTCTGCCTAATGTAATATCACCTGTTTACTGTGATCTTATTGCGTAAGACCACACTAGTATGAGTGTATATTTTGTATACATTAAGTACGTTCAAGTTTATGAAGAGAGGAGGAGCGTGTTGTCTGGCACTGGAACGGGTGATAGTTCACGTAAGGGCTTGTTGTTGTGTTATTAATGGTTCTAGGTGATTAGGTGTAGTAGATCCCCAGGCACAATTACTATAGGTGAGGTGAGGATATTGTAGGCAGGTGTTAACCTATGTAGTCACACACGTGTATTCCCATGCAGTCTGCTGTCCCAGAGATAGATTTTTTTTTAGATTTTGCCACCGAAGTGGCTAGTTTATTGTGCACCCCATATCCATCCTGTGGACGGTAGCGCAAGAGCATATGGATACACAAAAGCCTAGGAACTAGGCCCCAAAAAGGTTAACAGGAATACATATGGATTTATTTCTACATATCTACAGTTCACTTATCTGTTACAAGCAAATTTAGGGAATTTGCTTAGTTTATCTGGTATCTTATTTTCATTAATAAGATATCTTGACATGTCACATAGGTTATTATACTGTCTATCTCTATATTCCTCAATAAGTGGACAATTAAGCACATAGTGTTCAAGACAGTGACCATATGCATGATCACATAATTTAAATTTAGTTTGATCATCATCTGTGTGTCCCAAACTGCCAGAAATACTTATAACCAAGACTAAGCCTGGCTACTACAACATCAGTCAGTCTGTTCACATTGTAAGTTGCTCCATAAACATACATATCTACGTTCATGTTATCATAATGGGTTATAATTCTACTCAGGCTTCTAACTGCATTCCTATAATATTCAGTTTCATTATTTACTTCTCTCCTAATATTATTCCTAATGCTAGAAACTGATATACCAAAGTTATATTCTACATTCTCCTTCTGGGTACTCTTCTTGGCTAACATATCAACTTTATCATGAAGGAGTAATCCAATGTGTGATGGGATCCATAGCAATTATACATTAATTCCTTTGTCCCTAATTTTTGAGTATCTGTACCTGGCTTCTCCAATGAGTACCATCAATATACGCTATTATTATTATTATTATTATTATTATTATTATTATTATTAGTATCATAAACTTTACTTTTATCCAGTAAGTTTATGTTTGTGCAATACAGATACAATGTGTAAGAATAAGCAATATATTGTAATAATGTGTAAGAATAAGCAATGTATTGTAATTGTGATTATTGCGAATCAATTAAATTTTACTAATCTCCGAATAAAATAAAATAATAATTATAAATTACCAATGCTTCTTTAGCTTGAAAGTTTAAGAAAGGATGTACAGTCCTTGAGTACCTCTGCACGACGTATGATATCATACGTTATAGGTGACGAGTGTTCTTCCTCATGTATGAGTGGGCAGTGTCCTCTGAGAAGACGCAAACTTTAACTCGATAATAGAACTGACACTAACGTCGTAATAGGATTCTTTCTAAGGGTAAGTAGGATATGCAGTCCACCGTTCATTACACAACCTCTCAAATTACTGCCCTTCTATCTTCACGAAACGTTTCTTTAATAAATGTCTTGAGATGTGTATGTGTGTCTTTATCTACATACTGTCAGTATCGCCATAACTTTCCGGTCACTAAAATTTAAGCAGTGACTCCCTTATAACCCAAAATGACAAATAAAACAATGTTTTTAAGTGTGGATGTAAAGAATAAACATAGTTATCTTGTTACTAATGTACTAAGTCATGAATATATTATTAAGAGGCAATTACTGGGTTGAAAAAGGTACGACATGTGCAGCCCAGGGCGCGGGTACGACATGTGCAGCCCAGGGCGCGGGTACGACATGTGCAGCCCAGGGCGCGGGTGCGACATGTGCAGTGCTGTGAGGGTGGCCCGGTGGCCTGGTGGCTAAAGCTCCCGCTTCACACACGGAGGGCCCGGCCCGGGTTCGATTCCCAGCGGGTGGAAACATTTCGACACGTTTCTTTACACCTGTTGTTGTCCTGTTCACCTAGCAGCAAATAGGTACCTGAGCAAATAGGTACCTGGGTGTTAGTCGACTGGTGTGGGTCGCATCCTGGGGGACAAGATTGAGGACCACAGTGGAAACAAGTTAGACAGTCCTCGATGACGCACTGACTTTCTTGGGTTATCCTGGGTGGCTAACCCTCCGGGGTTAAAAATCTGAACGAAATCTCATCTCTCTTAGTGGTGGTGGGAATGGTGGTAGGTGTGGTGGTGGTGGTGATGCTCAGCTGATGTTCAAATAAGGAGGAAAACTCGATGTAAACTCCTGAGAGTCAGCTGTGATCCACGTCGCTCTCCAGACACCTAGCGAGATTATACTGGGACGGGATGCTTGTGCCTGTGTCTAGCCTAGTGTGAAGTAATGGGTGAGTCGTGTAGCCCTATGTGTATAACCTAGTGCGAAGTAATGAGTGGGTCGTGTAGCCCTGTGTGTCTAGCCTAGTGTGAAGTAAGGGGTGGGTCGTGTAGCCCTGTGTGTATAGCCTAGTGTGAAGTAAGGGGTGGGTCGTGTAGCCCTGTGTGTTTAGCCTAGTGTGAAGTAAGGGGTGGGTCGTGTAGCCCTGTATGTCTAGCCTAATGTGAAGTAAGGGGTGGGTCGTGTAGCCCTGTGTGTCTAGCCTAGTGTGAAGTAAGGGGTGGGTCGTGTAGCCCTGTATGTCTAGCCTAATGTGAAGTAAGGGGTGGGTCGTGTAGCCCTGTGTGTCTAGCCTAGTGTGAAGTAAGGGGTGGGTCGTGTAGCCCTGTGTGTCTAGCCTAGTGTGAAGTAAGGGGTGGGTCGTTTAGCCCTGTGTGTCTAGCCTAGTGTGAAGTAAGGGGTGGGTCGTGTAGTTTGGTGGGGTGATGGCTGGGTCATGTCTGGCCTAAAGGAGTGACGGGTGGGTCATGTATGTCTATGGAATGAAGTGCAGGTAGTGCTTTTGACTTTGTGAAATGTGGTGGGGGTCGTGTAGGCCTGTAAGTGATTGACATTGCTAAGTGACGGGGAAGGAAAGTAGGGGGACGGGTAGGGTTCTTGTACGTGGGTGTACAAAAGACAGACAACAGAAAACTTGTAAGCCCATACCGAGGGGTATCTAAGAAAAACTATCTAGATTAGGGACTATTAAAAACTATCTCGTATTATCGATATAAATGAAACAAGAATAAAAAAGCAGAAGGCTTTATCCCCACTCATTCTCTGTTGGAGTGAAAAACTGGGTTGGGGAGGATTATACCATATACTGAAAAATAACAAAATGGAATTTACAAGAGAGATGAAATTGGATGGAAGAAGTGGATTACATCTACCTCTATTAAATAATACTGATTCTATCTTACTACTGGTGTTATTGCACTGCCACTCACAGAGTTGTGTGTATTAGTGGTTCTACTTCTGGTTACCATCAGTTCTGCTAAGACTATCACATCCCTCTGCCTCTACCATTACTTTCATTACTGACTCAGCTGCCTCGCTGTCAGCTGATCGTTCAGGTGCAGTCGTTATAAATCGTTAGGAATCGGTTGACTTCACTTTTCCCAGTGTGTTGTATATATATGACGGTTAGTGCAGGTTTTCGAGTGTATTTAGTAATGGCAGTGTAGGCCTGTTTGTGGCCTAGAGGAGTGAGAGGTTAGTTCCCACAAGTGACTCAGTGCATCAGTGATCAAATAATTAGAACCTACACGCTAGGACCTACCTATATTTACATTATTATAATCAAAACCATGCGCTAAACCCACATGGGCCTATATTTACATAATTCTTAAATAAAATGTATTCTGCTAACAATATTCACATCAGTTGTCATTCGATAGTAGTTCTTCACAAGTGAAATAACCCAAATGAAAAGCAAATTATATTTTGTAATGTAATAATATGTAATAATGTAATAATGTAATAATCACGAACAAGCCATACAAGATGCAAAACAACCACAGGGGGAGTTGAATGATAGCTCTGGGCCTTTCGTGTTGCAATCAACGCATCAGAAGCTTGCAGTATTGCAGAAATGAGTAGGAAGTCCCAGCAGATCCTTGCAGAGGAACGTTTTTACTGATTAAAAACGTTCCTCTGAACAGATCTGCTGGGCCTTTCTACTAATTTCTTTCTGCAACACTGCAAGCTCCTGATGATGTGTTGATTGCAACACGAGAGGCCTAGAGCTATCATTCAATTCCCCCTGTGGATGTTTTGCATCTTGTATGGCTTGTCCGCGATTATTGCACTACAAAATATAATTAAAACTAATTTTGATCTACATTGTAATAAGTCTATCAGATATTAGCAATTCTGTCTTTTGTTATTACTGAGTGATTGTGGACTGTGTTTCTCCCGTTGATCTGAAAAGAGACAAGGAGTAACATGATGTCATTCTTGGAAACACAAGATTTTTCATTATGATCCTCTTAATATATGTACGAAACATCGACAGTTCTTCTTCAATTTGTATGTTATGTGAATAATGACTTGATAATGTGGGTGGAAAAACAGTGATATTAAGTGTGTGTGTTGTGTGTGTGTGATCTTGATGACAAGCCCTACCACATCCATGACTTCATTTGAGAGTAATACAATCGGAGACGAGGAAGCCAACGTGGAACAGGTCGTCCCAGCACTGCTAACACTAGAGAGGAAGTCTGACCTGCGCAGGTCCCTGCTGCTCATCGTGGTCTACATGCTGATGGAGGTAAGTAACAAACATGTAGGGCACTGTAGAGATGTTTAGTGAGGGCGTGTAGAGTGATCTGTCTCTAGGAGACATTGACATTTATGTTTAACATAAATGAAGCTAAATGAAGCAAGAAATGAATCAGGGTTGCACATTTCGACATAACAATGAGGTCCTATCCAGCAAAGGACCTCAGATAGATGTCAGAATATGCAACTCATTTTTTTTTGTCTTATTTATGTTTTCAAGTGGGTTCGTCTATTCCCACTAACTGGTGCTCATGACATTGTTAACACTGTATAAATGTTTAAGGACAGTTATAATAGTGGGTTACATGTATGGGTGAGTCTTCTTTCACCCGATACCCTAGTTCACATAGCAGTAAATAGGTACTGTTGTACTAGCTAAATATTAAAATGGTATACAATACCTATAGGTTGGTAAGTAAGACAATGTGTAACAGGTAAGTACCTTAATTCCGAAAGTTTCGCCTGCACAGTAGGCTTCTTCAGTCGAGTATAGAAAAGTTGGCAGAAGCAGTAGAAATGTGAAGACCATACAATCAGTCCATCACCCATGACTGTCGTGGATAGTTTAGATACAGCCTAGGAATGACCTAATATAGAATAAAAGCGCTTGGCCTGTAAAAAATGTGCACTTAACTACTGTCTTTTATTGGTTCGATCCCCGGCAAGGGTAAAAACATTGGGCGTGTTTCCTGACTCCTGTTGTTCCCGTTCACCTAGCAAGTAAGTAGGTACTTGGCTGTTAGTCGACTGGTGTGGGTAGCATCCTGGAGGACAAGATTGAAGGACCCCAATGGAAATAAGACAGACAGTCCTCGATGACGCACTCACTTTCTTGGGTTATCCTAGGTGGCTAACCCTCCGAGATTAAAGGTCTGAATAAAATCTTATCTCTCTGATAACCTACCCCTCTTCCCCAACACAAGTTAAGTTAGGTTAGGTATAAAAATCACAAACGATGACACTAATGAATGCAATTACAGACTGGGAAGCAAATGAGCAATTTTCATCTATCGATAAGCAGCGAGGACGAGGTTCCTGTGTCCTCTACATTCATCGTCCTCCTCACAGAACTCACGAAGCTCATCATCGTTCTCTTCTGGGCAGCGGTAAGCTGTGTGTTACTCGCACTCTTATATTCCAAACATCTTTAGTGGCACCTTATTGTATTACACTCTATGAAGCTACAGAATCTGTAAGGATAGTTTAACACTCGGAGTGGTGGAGGATGTTACCTGTTATGCATCCTGCATCAGGATTTCATTTGTCACGCTTCCTGCGTCAGGATGCTGTCTCTCACGCATCCTGACGCAGACGGCAGGCCACACTGGCGTCATGGAAACCGGGAGGTCAGTTCCCAGGTACGCACCATTACATTGCATGTTTTATCTAGCTGTTAACTGAAGTAGGATAGAGCTTCCAATATTTCACAACTCTTTAATCAGTTTTCTTTTTTATCATCTGCCTGGCAGGTGAGTCAGGCACCGGTGTCCAGGTGGCGGCCCTCCTGCACCTTCAGCGTGCCAGCACTCTGCTACTTCTTTACCAATATCCTCTACCTCGTCTCCCTTAGAACAGTCACTCCGCCACTGTGGATGCTGCTCATCCAGACTCGCACTCTCTACACAGCCGCCTCCTACCTGGTAGGTCCAGTGTACACACAACTGCTTATTCTTTATAATTATGAGCTAAACCCGTAGGTAGGGGATTATTGGTGAAAATTGGGGGAAAACTAAAATACCGGGTTTCATGTGATAATTGGTGAATGCCTCATCCGATCAGCTTCAAACCTTCAACGCCCATAACTTGGCGTCGAAGGTTTGGGATACTGGTCTCTGTGTGTTAACTAGGGACTGCCTCTTCCGATTGATTTTAGACTTTCAGAGCTAGTGTTTCACAGTGAAAGCTTCACAGTTAGTTTTGAGTCGTATACCTGGAGTATATCTTGAGAGGATTTCGGGGGTCAACGCCCCCGAGGCCCGGTCTATGACCAGAAAGCGAAACTTTGCCATTGTTTTTAATTGAAGGAATTGTACTCTTAATTTCCATGTGATACCTTGTGTGTGTTCCTGCTGACTGGCCACAGATCTTCAACGTCGATATTTAACTGCATTAGAACATAAGAATTAAGGAGCACTGAAGCAGGCCTACTGGATGAGACAGCGAGTCCACGACTGAATAAAAAAAGACTGGATAAAAAAGACTGGATAGAAAAGACTGGATAAAAAGAGAAGATTGATTAGAAAGATGACTGGAAAAAAAAAGTCGCTCAAAGAAAGCTTCGTCAATTTATTATTATTATTATTATTATTATTATTATTATTATTATTATTATTATTATTATTATTATTATTATTATTATTATTATTATAACAATAGTAATCTTCACATCCGGACCCTGGGGCCACAGATGGTGTTCGGTCGGAAGATGACGTGGGTACAGATGGTGGGTTGCCTGCTGCTGGTGGGCAGCGTAGCGCTGGCTAGGACGTCTCAGCTGCTCCCCGGCAGCCGCACCTCCGTCACCTCCGCCGTCCTGGTCTACTCGCAATTGTGCGCTCTCCTCTCTACTGCCGCTTCTGTCGCCGTCGAGGTGAGTTACTATGTGGACCAGCGATATTACAACTGCCATGACTACAATATTAATGGAATCTACAGGAGGACCCCGCTTATACAACAGGTTAGGTTCCTGGCTACTGCTGCAAAGCAAAAATCACTGTAAAGTGAAACATAGCTTTTTTCACTTTCAAATACATATGACAGCCTGATAACATGCTTACATTATCATATATTAAGTGAGCAATAGAACCTAGCTCTAACATATTATTATTATTATTATAATCATGAGGGAGTGCTAAAACCATAGGATTATACAGCACATTGGGGGGGGGGTTATGGAAGGCATTCAGGCTCAATACAGGGAACTGGAGCACAGATCCAATTCCCTAGATCAAGAGCCCCTCACCAGCATCAAGGAACCTCCCTTGAGGGGTGCTCTAATATAAAATACATAATATATGATAATGTGAACATGTTATCAGGCCGTCATATACATTTGAAAGCGAAAAAAGGCTATGTTCACTTTACAGAGATTTTCGTTTTACATCAGTGATAATTGCTTACTTTAAAATATTTTCGTCATTAGCATACAGTGAGTGGTGAATATATTTATTGTAGGTAGTCTGAATAAATGAAGAATGAGTATTATTGAAAACTGCCGCATTAGTGAAATGCCGTAAAGCAAGGTGCTGTAAAGTGGGGCCTGCTGTATTTATATGAACTGCCAGAGGATAATGGTGAAATTCGCGGCTCTGATCTAGTATCTCTAGAAGAGAACCTATTAAAAACGACGCCCTCTTCCCTGCTGCAGCTGCTGCTGAAGAACAACGAGCGAAGCTTCTGCGAGCAACAGGCGTGGTTGTACCTGTGGGGATCGCTTCTGGGGGCCATAACTCTTCCTCTTCAGTTGGACTACAACTCATTGACGTCTCTTCTGCAGGTGAGTCTCCTCGTCAGGAGGGGCATCCTACTGCCAAGGCACTGCGTGCTTCCTACAGGCTTAGCGTGATAACAACGTCTCGAGTCCAGGCTCTATGTTTGGTCAACCACGTCCCATAAACAATGCATCTAGAGTAACGATGTGAGAAGTCCACTAATAAGGCTCTTGAAGGTGGATCACGGGGATTCATGTGTATTACCTGGAATATACCTGGAGAGAGTTTCGAGGGTCAACGCCCCCGTGGCCCGGTCTGAGACCAGACCTCATGGTGGATCAGGGTCTGATCTGGTCTGGGCAAGTATTAAAGCAGTGGGGGTCCCTCCAGCGCCTGGACCACCGTAATTTCTCATTCTCATCTTTATTTTTATCTTTTTGTTAATTATATTTCATTAATTTTACTTGTATATTATCATTATTGTTATTCTCATTATTGTTATTATTATTGTTATTATTGATGTTATTATTTTTATCATCACACAGAGTGTAATATGGAGTTCGACTCTCCTGCTACGGGTTCTGGCTGCTGTGGTGGCATCAGCCTTGGCCGGACTGTGTGTTCCTCTCATTATCAGGAACCTCGACAGCATTGTTAAGGCAATATATATCACTATAACATTTAATTTACTAAAATGTATTCCATTATTTTCAAAATCTGCAAGTGATAAATTAATTAACGCGGACTTCCACGTGACTGAACTAATACTTAACGTGAACATTACCAATAACCCACTATGATCCTGTATTAAGTAGTCTTTGACCACAGGACTACCTGGCGGCTCTCAACAACCTTCTGCTGTCAGTGGTGACGGCAGTGGTGTTCCCCGTCCACTTCACCATCACCTGGGTCTTCTGTCTCTCCCTCGTCCTGCTGCTCCTCGGTATTTGGCTCTACGAGAGGAAGGTCCTTTGCCACAAATCATGATCCTACCAGCATTTGGTGGGCAGAAGACATTCTTAAAAAAACAAAACAGCTGTGAATATTTAAAGGCACATTATTATTATTATAATCAAGGGGAAGCGCTAAACCCGGAGGATTATACAGCGCGTGGGGGGGGGGGGAATGTGGAAGGCATTCAGGGTTAATTCGGGGAACTGGAGCACACATCCAATTTCCTAAATCAAGAGCCCCTCACCAACATTAAGGAACCTTCCTTGAGGGGATTTAAAGGCACAATAGTAATGAATATTTGCGATGTTACCTGAAGGTGTCGTGTCCTAGAGGACACAGCAAGTTCATGCTGTCTCTAAATCAATGTTCCATGACGCATTTTCTGTATTGGGAATTAATCATATTATGTGTACAAGTATTCAAGACGTGTGTGGAGGTATGTGCTACCGGAGGAAACTATATTAAATTAATGCAATGCGAAAAAAGTACCACAGTGAAAATAGGAAAAAAAAAACCTGAGGGCTTTCATGTGTTTACACACATATCTTCAGAGGATGTGTGTAAACACATGAAAGCGCTCACGTTTTATTTTCTATTTTCACTATGGTATATTTTTTCATATTTGCAATCACGCATTTTATTGTGATTTCTTCCTTAATGCAATATATTTAAATATACCTTACAACATAGGTATGTAAAAAGTACAGTGAATATAAGATTAATAAAACAAAATAAACCAAAATTCACCGTATTTACTAAACCCCATTACTGAGAATGTTCTCAGTATGAATATAGTGTATATATATATATATATATATATATATATATATATATATATATATATATATATATATTATATATATATATATATATACATTATATATATATATATATATATACATATATATATATATATATATATATATATATATATATATATATATATATATATATATATATATATATATATATATATATACACATTATATATATATACACATGTGAAATCATCTCAGTCAGTCAACAAGTGATAAATGCAGTGAGATCAAAACTACCAGGAGCAGCAGTCATTGCCCCCACAAATAGTGTCTTGCTAGGAGCACCTCTGGGAAGCAATGCCATTGACACAATTCTCAGGAAGAAATTGGAAGAGTTAAGGAGAATGGAACAACGAATTGGCAATCTGGACACCCACGATGCCTTGTACCTTCTCACAAAGTGCTTGAGTCTGCCCAGGTTGACATATTTCCTAAGATGTGCACCTTCATATGATAACCCTATACTGCACGAATATGACAGTATTCTGAGGCAGATTTTTACGAAAGTACTTAACCTTAATCTAGAAGACGGGCAGTGGAACCAAGCTACACTTCCAGTCAGACTAGGAGGCATTGGTGTCCGCAAGTCATCACAGATTGCGTTACCTGCTTTTCTGTCCTCGTGTATTGCATCCAGAGAGCTTGTAGCAGCGATTCTCCCTGAACATCTTAGGGACAAGATTGGAGTCCAGGACCAAAAATTCATTGACGGAGCAATGATCTGGGATAATCTAACGGGCTCAGAAACCAGACCTGCTCCCCCCAACAACTACAAACAATCGCACTGGGATGGTCCAATAGTGGAAAATATAGCCTCAACGATGCTTCAGAGTGTGTCAGGGAAGGATAGAGCCCGCCTGCTGGCAGTGAGAGCCCCTCATGCTGGGGACTTTCTGTTGGCTGTTCCCAACTCCAGCCTTGGCACACGGCTCGACCCACAGACCATCCGCATCGGTGTTGCCCTTCGACTTGCCGCCCCTATTCTCGCCGAACACAGGTGTATTTGTGGCAGTGAAACAGCAGACCGATTCGGGTACCATGGTCTTGTGTGCCGTAAATCCGAGGGAAAGATTGCAAGACATGAGGAGGTTAATAACATTATCAAGAGGAGCCTCACAACAGCTGGATGCCCAGCAGTAAGGGAGCCACCGCAACTATGCAGATCTGACGGCAGCCAGAAGCGTCCAGATGGTATCACCCTTCAAGCCTGGACAGATGGGAAGCAGGTGGTGTGGGACTATACATGTGCATCTACCTTGGCTGATACCTATCTCCAATACACCAGGGAGGAAGGAGGGGCAGCTGCCAGCTTTAGGGAGTCCCAAAAGTCTAGAAAATATGGAGAACTTGCCATCATTATATGTTTGTTCCCATAGGCTCAGAGACCCTTGGCTCATGGGGAAAGAGTGCATCTAATTTCCTTAAGGAGCTGGGAAAAAGACTCATCAGGGTAACTAGGGATCCCAGGGCAGCTAGTTTTCTGTTCCAGCGGCTCAGTGCGGCTGTTCAAAGGGGTAATGCATGCTGCATTTTGGGCACACGCCCCAGCTCTGAGGAACTGGATGAGATTTTCGCCTTATAATCGGTGATACACACGTAACAACATGTACCGTATATGCCACCTTTATATCAACAATGTATCTCTTAAATCTTCTGTACCATATTATGTAATAAAATATTCCTATTGGTAAAAAAAAATAGTTTAAAAGATGGGGTGGTAGGGGAAGTGGAATATTCAAATGGCTTCAGGAAGAAATCCAAATATTCTTCCTTGAAGCCTTTTTATCCACTTCTCCGAGGCTATGGGTCCCACAATTTACACCAGAGGTGGACCCCATCATATACACATTATATATATATATATATATATACATTATATATATATATATAAATATATATATATATATATATACATTATATATATATATATACATATAATATATATATATATATATATATATATATAATATTGTATGTATATATATATATATATATATATATATATATATATATATATATATATATGTATATATATATATATATATATATATATATATATATATATATATATATATATATATATATGTATGTATATATATATATATATATATATATATATGTATGTATATATATATATATATATATATATATATATATATATATATATATATATATATATATATGTATATATATATATATATATATGTATATACATTATATATATATATATATATATATATATATATATATATATATATATATATATATATATATATGTATGTATAAATTCGGGTTTCTACTGTGTTAATTTATTGTTTTGGTGTCACTGTGCCTCTGAAAATTCTAGGTACGTTCTTGAAGCATCTACAAGTTGGCCGCTGTGCGCTCTAGCATGGTTATATCCGGTCATCTCTCACCATCTCATTTGATCCTCAAAAAGACACATTACTTTTTTACCGTTTTTTAGTACCGTTAATATACACAGCGATGTGAGTCAGTGCGTTCATGAGGCGCATGTGTACACAGTGATGTGAGAGTACGTTCATGAGGCTCATGTGTACACAATGATGTGAGTCAGTATGTTCATGAGGCGCATTTGTACTCAGTGATGTGAGTCAGTACGTTCATGAGGCGCATGTGTACACAGTGATGTGAGTCAGTATGTTCATGAGGCACATGTGTACATAGTGATGTGAGTCAGTATGTTCATGAGGCACATGTGTACACAGTGATGTGAGTCAGTATGTTCATGAGGCACATGTGTACATAGTGATGTGAGTCAGTACGTTCATGAGGCACATGTGTACACAGTGATGTGAGTCAGTACGTTCATGAGGCACATGTGTACACAGTGATGTGAGTCAGTATGTTCATGAGGCACATGTGTACACAGTGATGTGAGTCAGTATGTTCATGAGGCACATGTGTACATAGTGATGTGAGTCAGTATGTTCATGAGTCACATGTGTACACAGTGATGTGAGTCAGTACGTTCATGAGGCGCATGTGTACACAGTGATGTGAGTCAGTATGTTCATGAGGCGCATGTGTACATAGTGATGTGAGTCAGTATGTTCATGAGTCACATGTGTACACAGTGATGTGAGTCAGTACGTTCATGAGGCGCATGTGTACACAGTGATGTGAGTCAGTACGTTCATGAGGCACATGTGTACACAGTGATGTGAGTCAGTACGTTCATGAGGCACATGTGTACACAGTGATGTGAGTCAGTATGTTTATGAGGCACATGTGTGCACAGTGATGTGAGTCAGTACGTTCATGAGGCACATGTGTACACAGTGATGTGAGTTAGTACGTTCATGAGGCGTATGTGTACACAGTGATGTGAGTCAGTATGTTTATGAGGCACATGTGTACATAGTGATGTGAGTCAGTACGTTCATGAGGTGCATGTGTACACAGTGATATGAGTCAGTACATTCATGAGGAGCATGTGTACACAGTGATGTGAGTCAGTACGTTCATGAGGCGCATGTGTACACAGTGATGTGAGTCAGTACTTTCATGAGGCGCATGTGTACAGTGATGTGAGTCAGTACGTTCATGAGGCACATGTGTACACGGTGATGTGAGAGTCAGTTTCTATTTATTTTCTGGTCAGTTATGTCATGTTATATCTGGGGAGGACGGTGTGGTGGCCCCAGATGACTCTGGGCAAAGTTCCTCAACTGAACTACACAGAGGCGCACGCAAGTCCATGGCTATATTTGTATAGTGAGGATGGAAGATATTAAAGCAAAGGATGGTAGTTGCTTTAGACCATCTAGGTACTGAAAGGGCAAGAAAAGTGGCTTAAGTAGAAGGTTAAGTGTAAAGTGATAGAGGAACAGGATTGTAAAGAGCTCAGTAGAGGTTTTGAAGGTTGTGAAGGCGTCTGATAGTGTCGTCAAGGAAGGAAGTCCATGAGTCAGTATGTCTCAAGTCTGTTAAGTTGTTTGTTACTTAGTGTTTTGCAGAAGACGTTAAGAGCTGGTATACCAGTCCTGATATGGAGTGACTCGCCGTGGTATAGTCCTGCCGTCTCACGTCCAACACCCAGCGCAACGTCCGGTTCTGGATTCGTTGTAGCCTTTGAGCATTAGTCTTGCAGTCAGAGTTAGAGAAAAAACAGTGTATGTGATAAGTGGTCCGATTAAAGCAATGTGAATGTATAGGTAGAGTTTTGTGCACCTCTCAGCTTATAAAGCTGAGAGAGTGCAATTCCCGCCACAACTGTCTTAGGTGTGATGTGAGTTTTCATGTGTAGCCTGCAGTCAAGGCTGACTCCAAGTACTATTGTGGATGAAGTGTGTGGTATAAATGTTCGTGAGAGAGTAGTTCTGAGTTCGACAGGAGTAGGGATGCCATGTCTATGATGGAAATAAGTTATTTTAGACTTGTTGGCATTGGTCTTAATACTTCGTAATAGTTTTCATTCTCTAATCCTGTCTACCCCGTGTTGTGTTCTTTTGTGAGCTGCCTGTGACCTGCAGCTCAGGGGTAGACTGTTACAACCGAGAGGACTCATCTCTCTGTCTCTCTGTCTCTCTCTCTCTCTCTCTCTCTCTGACGTAAAGCTAATCCAGGCAACAGATGGCGCTGAGAAGCAAAACCCCCTTCAATAAAAACACGAATTAATTTACGGTAGTTACCAACGTGGTGTTATAAAATTTTCGTGCATCATTACCACTGTGTATTATTCTGAGTAGCGCAGTGTGTGTCTCCACGCTCGACCAGGAAGACACAGTTACCCTTGTTGGCGGACAAGAGAAGTTCGAGAGACGACAAATTTCATCCCCTTGCCCACGAGAAATCATCCGCCACCATGTCGTCAGAGACGGAGAGCAGCATCGACTGTCTGGACAGCAGTCTCGTCTACCTTAAAATTGGTGAAAGCACTCTGGAGGAACTTGCTCACTCGCTTATCAAGTGTACAGGTAATGTAGCTGTACCGGAGTTTGTGGCTGTGTAGCTGTATACCTGGAGAATACCTGCAGGGTGTTTCGCAGGTCAATGCCCCCGCGGCCCGGTCCATGACCAGGCCTCGCAGCGGCTCAGGACATGATCAACCAGGCTGTTACTGCCGTACCGGGAATAGCTTGGCTGCGAACATAGGATGTCTGGCGTCTAGCGGACGAAGGATCGAACCACGGTCTTGTGTTTAATGATAATTACGGATTTAGCGCTTCACTCAATCGTAATTTAAATTGTGTTAAGAGGGTGTATACAAATAAACACTTGTGAAGTGAATATCTGTATATATTGTTTGTGATAAACCCGTCAGGGAGCCTTCATGCAGGTGATGGACTCTTGGTGAAAAAAAAGTATTAAATATTCCCTGTGTTCGAACCTCAATGCCTCCCATTCCTTTAGTTTCTCGTTGATTAAAATTAAATTTAGGGCCACAATCATAACAGCAGTGTTTGTGTCGTGGCAGAGCTGGGCCTGACAGCGTTGACCTGAAGTTAAATACTCTTCAAGTATGGTGTCGTGGGGGCAGTTTGAGTTCCCTATTCGTTCACTGCTCGCATTTGCTCGCCTCGCTATCAAGGGGATGTATGATTTTTTTAATATGGGTTTAAGCGCTTTCCCGGGAATGAAATTTGAGTCAACCAACGGTGAATAGTGAAGGAGGGGGAGGTGAGGAGTCGTCTTGGGTAGGGGGTTGGGAAGAAGACAGAATCGCTTTAATCTGCTAAATATAATTACGAGGAAGCGCTAAACGGGGTCGTGCAGCGCCGAGTGAAGTTAGAGCTAAGGATGGTAGCTTCAACAGGACCTAAATAGTGCTCTTCATCATCATGAAGGCTCCATCACCCGCCCTTTCATGTGGTTTATAAAGGTCTTTGCCTCGGACCATAAAATGTTTAAAGACTTTTAAATTCGTTGATATTTAAGGTTCTTGCCTTCTCTGCTGAGGCGAGTATAATGTGGTTGAAGTCTAGCTTTCATGAAGTCGCTGTTCAATATAGCGACACCATTCAAACGTTCTTGTCTAAATGAACATGTAATAATACTTCACCTGCTTCAGAAAACTGAAGGAAAGTTTACCTGAAACCATTTGTTGAACACTGTTGGCTTGCTTGTCTCCTAGCTTCCATTCCCCAGAAGCCTTCATCTTCCCTTGCTTCCGCATTACTGAGTACATTATCAAGATGTCTTTCTCTCTCCAGAAAATGATGAGTTTTGTAGCGCTGACTACCAGCAGCAGCAACAGGACAACAGTCAGATTAACGGTGACTTAGAGAAAAATGAATGTGCTGAGCTAGGAGGAAACGGCAGTCAGCTGGATAATTCAACGACGTCCCTGAAAGTGACGCAGGGTCCTTCAGCTACGTCACAGTTGCCCCTCGACGCAAACTTCAACTACACTTGTGCTGGAAAGAACGTTAACACTATCAAGCACACGTACACTGGAAAAATGATCCCCCAGGCCAACGCTTACGTATATGATGGGAATAAGGTGAACGCGGACGCAAACACCTATACATGTGCTGGAAAGACCCTTCTCAACACTGAGGTCAACAACAACAATGCTAGATGCGAGAAGTGCGACACCAGGAACAATAATAGCACAGACATCCTCACGGCCACCAATAACACTAACGAACAGTTTAACGAAATCTCTACAAGCATGAGAGATTCTTCGAAAAGTAAGCAGAACTGCGATGCTAACGAGGCCAGCAGCAGCAACTTGAACAAGGCGAGTCTCGGAGGAAGTTTGGGATAGTTTGATGTTGAATATATAGTGTAGAGTTGGTTATGTAGTTTCTTAGCCCACATTAGTTTGAATATCACTAACTGGTAAATGTGGATATTTTTTTTGGGTGGTTGTTGGCATTTCCTGACGGCATCACCCTTCCGCCTTGTAGTACCTACTGGTTTATGGCATTTTTCGTAGACATAATAAATTTTCATGTAAAACCAGTTATACTAAGTGTTTATTCTGCTACACTTTGGAAAAAAGAAAACTATCTTGCAGGTGTGGTCGCCGTCTACGCAGGACCTGAGTCGTACCGTGGACAAGATCCTGAGAACCTGCGGGGGATTAGGTGAGGGGCAACGCAAATATGACCTCTCCTACATGGGAGTGTCAGAAGCCCTCGGGGAAATGTTGCTTCAACACGGAGAGTTCCCTGCCACTCCCCTCGTTACTCCCACCCCGAGGTGACCTTACTAGAAATGTTGGAATGTTTGAGACCTGTAGGTGTTGCTTGAATCTTGACCTAACGATTGATTTTCTGTTAAAATTTATCTTTCTGATGTAACTCAGGCGGCCAAGTTGAAAACATTTTTAAAGCAAGATTGATATGCATATATATTAGCTGTCACGGGCATGAGTGTAGTTAATGTTAACTACACTACACTCGTGCCATGTGATTAATAAAATTTTATACAGTACTGTGCCTGATTTGACTACATAAGTCAAACTTAAAATAATTGGCCCCTGAATAGATTTTGGGGGGATTAATTTCGCTACTTGCTTCTTTCAAGCCAGCTAACGTTAAAGAAAAATTAACTGGCTTATTAGAAGCTATTTTTATCTTGTAGAAATGATTGACATACTACTGAAGATGTGTAAAGGTGAAGCTGTTATATATATTTAGACTTGCTGTACAAAAGTTTCATATATGCAAGGAGATGAAAATAAATATACAGTGAAAGGTCAGCCTGGGATATTAGCAGTGTTTATAACCGAACTTGACCCTTTCATACCCTGGTATATGTAAATTGATCAATATAAATATTTCTCCGGTTCATCACGCGTCACGGTGTGCTGGTAATCATGAAGCACTAATCTCGTAGGGGTCATGATAGCAGGATGACCGACAGTGTCAGTCCCTTAACATGGGAAATGGGAGGTAATCAAGATTTGATTGTATGAAGGGAAGATTAACACGAACAACTTGAACTAAGAGCTCCTCGCTGGCATCAAGGTAGTCATGAAAGTATTATTACTGAAGGTACCGCAGCACACCACTGGATACAGCACAAGCCAAGAGAGAGACGGCGGTAGACTTCAAGAACGGTACAATCTTCGGTTCGTCACTCTCCTCTTCTCAGAGCCTTCAATATAAACCTCACTTGCAGGTAAGCCATCTGCTGCCACTTACACTTTTGTGTGCAGAAGTCTCCTCACTTCTGTGGTATTCGTAGCATTAGAACTGAAATACGCAGCACCTCTTCACGCAACTTTCATTACACAAAGTAGCTGAAAATTTAATGACAATTTAATTCTCTATATTTTAGACAAAAAGTAATTCCATTGGAAGTATTGCAAGTATCCAGAGCCGAACGCCAGAAATAATGTAATGCCTTTAAATTAAAATAATTTAAAGTAATGAAAGTCTGTTTGCAGTATTCTCTGCTTTTGTTAATTGTTAGTTTTAATTTTTTTATTTAAAACATCATATTACAACATTATATATATATATATATTATATATATATATATACATACACAATAAAACCATCGTCCCTCACCAAAAAGGTTTACAATAAAGAATTCATAATCACAATACACTATATAAATTGCGCTACGTGCTACGTTCTCAGTCGCTATATACACTTCGAGCCGCCTAGGATGCTCATAATCTACAGTTTTAAAATTAACGATTCAGGAGTTAGGGGAGGTGACGTTCTCCCTGGCGCCAGGCGGAGACCATCTCTCCTCAGCACCACACATGATGACAACACCTGAGGAGCCGTTCACCGGCGCTACACCCAGGCTTAACCTCGGCTGCCAGGTGAGGTTCACAAACATCAAGTATCGTCAGATTTGTTTTATCTTCTACGTCTCCCATCTTTTTGTTCTGTTCGTCAACTTTCTTCACGCCTGATGAAATATGATTGACAAAAAATACATGAAACTTGACAAATATTTAATGTTTACTTTGAACCACTGTGGTATTATTATTTAACATGTTAAGTACGTCCATCATTCATTAATCTAAGTATTAGTGTATTAATATCCTTTAAATTTACATTGTAGAAGAAAGTAATAAAGAATTGAATGACTGCATATGTGAAATATTCTACTGTAAGCAGGATCATTATTTCAAAATGTAGCACTTATTTTATTTTTGCATATATCATAACGTTCGATCAAATGCCTCTATATGCTCTTTGAAAAATCGAATGTGGCAACACCCAAGACTTCGTTGTTGCAGTTAATACCTCCAAGGTGCTAATTACCTTTGGCAGTCAAAGCTCTCAATGTTTCATTCCAACAACTTCATTAAAGAATGAAGCCTGCAGCCTGTGTACAGACGTAACGATCTCTTTAAAGTTAGGTATCTGGCTGTTAGGCCGTTATGGGTCGCATCCCACAGCGTGTTAGTATACATTAGATAGGGCTTTGTTTTGAAATGAGCTGAAGTAGGATAACAGCTCTTAACCTATAAATTATATGGTGCCCCGTTGCCCCCCCCCCTTCCTCTACAGCAAACTCCACCAGGATCTCTTCCGTCCATCATGTCCTGGGGTGGTAGCGAGGCTGAGGGGGCGTGGCCAGCCATATCACCTTTCTTCTCCTCGCTGGGTTCTGTCTCCCTAGCCACCTCCAACACCCACAGTGAAGCACCATCCTTTCCCCTTCCCCAGATGAACGAGATCCCACACGGGAAAAGGTGAGCAGTTATGGATGTAGTGAATTGTGGTCTTAAGTTATAGTAATGCCAATAACTGCGGAAGGTATTGTAGTCACTTTGACTTTCTTGGATTATCCCAGGTAATTATATTACGTGTTACTATATATAATTGTACGTGTGTGTACCTGTATCTAAATAAACTTGGTAACACTAAGTTTACTGGGAGGAGGGTGTTAATAGCATGCAAAGAGCTAAAAGACCTTATTACCGTGGCAGACAGGAGATGTTCTCTACACAGTACCAGGACTGGCCAGAGGCAAGAACCACTCGTCACTCCTACCTTGCTCAGCACCACTCTGTACTCTCCCAGTACAACCCTAGTCAAGCCCAGCACCACACTTCTTACCCCCAGCAACACACTTCTTCATCTCAGCACTACCACCTCCAGGCCCAGCGCCATCCCCAAACAGTTTACCAGACACTCTGTACAGACAAGGTGTGTGTTCATTTAACCTCTTAAAACCAATTTTTTTTTTTTTATTTGTCGGGGATGTTTAAGATATTGAACCCTTTTTCCTACATAGTTAAAGCGAGACACTGTCCAGCCAATAATGCCATTATTACTCTGTAGTAATGGTCGAAGAAACAACAAATCTTCCACTTTTATAAAATTTGATTGTCAAGTGATTACAAGTTAAGCTCGGTTCATAGGTTGGCTTTAACTTTAACCTGGTGAGACTATATAAAGTTCTTAAAGCTGGTAGGCCTTGAAACGGGATGAAGTAGTCTGAAGATACTTCTTTTTAAGGCTCTCCTTGAATACTACTGAACAATAAAAAACTATATTAAACAGAGCGAAAATGTGTGAAGCTGATGACTTAGTTTAAGTAAATCAAAAGTAAACCTCTTTAATATGCTTTATTGTACACTACGGTAAAGCCAGCCAGAATTTTTTTTCATTAAACTGTATACTTCCTTCTACGCGCCACTGAGCTGAACAACCTTGGTTTACCAGGCGGTGGTGGGCGGGATGGCCCCAGGTGCAGCAGCCAGCGGTGTCTCCCCCAGGAGAGCTCTGATCCAAGACGTGGTGTTGAGGGAGTCGACCAGGGCGTTCCGCTCCCACCCTCTCTTTCCCTTGCTGAAGGACCTCGCAGTTACTGACTACTACTTCGATAAGGCCAATTTCAACGTTGGTCAGTGGCTGGCGTCTGTTGATGGTTGTGGTGGAATGTCGTGGGTAAAGTGGGATTTTTCAGCTTCAAAATGTAAGAGTGTTGTGCAGGGTTACTGACAGCTATGTTGTGTGCTTTATTCTGGTCGTAGTGTAAACATCGACAACATGGCTTGACTCAAACTTTAATTTTTACCTCAGATTTGTTTGCAATAAAGGACACTGTTTTAGTACATTAAAGTATTAAAAAAAAACCTTGTCGTAAACTTGAAACAGCCAGTTAAAACTTAATAACGCTCGTATCACAACGTTGCTAGTATGTTCGCGGTAAATAAAAAAAAAATTAAGACCCTTCATTTTTTTGTTTTTAATACTCTATTTTGTCGATTAAGGCTGTGGCGCATGCATCACACACGGCTGAGACCTTCACTGAAATCTGAGGATACATTATGGATTAAATAGTGACTTTATTACAACCTGTTAAGATTCCCCTTATTGCTACAAGAACTGTTTTAATTTGTACTGTGGTTTTACTGTTGTGGTGGTTTAAATCAGTGTTGAATGGTGAAATTTAACTAGAACCCGTTCCCACTCAGCCGCCTGTTTGCAGAAGTTTAATATGCTACGTTTGGCTTGCTGTTGTGACGCACGTTTAGTTGTACGTTATGAAGGTAAGTTTAGGGGGTTTAAATTTAAATTATAATATAATCCATTATTTAAACTAAGATTTTTAGTCTCGTGGCATATTTGATGGAAGTACATAAATTTTATGGCCTTTTAGCTGGTTATGTGGATCTTTCAGGCCATAACATTCTTTTAATTTTAGCTTAAGCAGACACAAATCAGCGTGTACCATGGACACTGTTTTAAACTGCTAAGTGTCGCGGTTGAGTCTTCTATGTGGGTATATCTGACATTCTCTAGATCCCGTGAAACCTGAAAACTCGATTCATTTCCCCAAGCTCTTGTATAACCCTTGTGAAGTGCTTACTACCACCTCAAGGGAGGTTCCTTGACGCTGGTGAGGGGCTCTTGATCTAGGGAATTGGATCTGTGCTCAGGTTCCCTGAGTTGAGCCTGAATACCTTCCATCCCCCCCCCCTCATGTGCTGTATAATCCTACGGGTTTAGCTCTCCCCATGATTATAATAATAGTGCTTACTATTGGTAAGTTGTGTGTCCGCCCACAGCGCCGCTGCTGTCCTTCCTGCCTCCTTCCACGGAGGACCTGGTGACTCTCTACTTGCGCAGGAACCCCGAGGCCGCTCAAGCCTACCAGAATAAACACGCCTCCCCGCGCACACAAACTATTGACGCTGTAATATTCGACGCTGTAACATATGCTCACGCTTCACTAATGAGTAAGTTACTTGTATTTGTGGTTCTTCCTGCATTCAACATAGAGGATTTTGTGAATGGCAGTTAAGAATTAGAGGCGTAGCAGACAATGGAAGAGCATGTTCACGAACACCTATGCATACATATACTCCTATTTACAAACGAACTCCTCTGCACATGCACACGAGATGGGAGGTAAGGATAAAAATGTTTGATGCTTTTTGCAGAGCGAGTAGTGACTCAGGTGACGAAGCTGAGTGAGGTGATGGAGGCGGAGCCAGCAGAAGTAGAGGAGGCGGTGGAGGACTTGTGTCAGCGGTACATAGAGGTGGTGCGTTCCTCCACTCCTCTGCATTTGATACATGCCTTCGACACCAGCTCTCAAGCCTCGCCGCAACAACAACAATCTGGTAAACAAATTAGTTTGTATAAGAGTATTGGTATCTAAATTAATGTAAATGTTTAGTCTTCACTACGCTAAACTGGTGTTAATAGGGTGATGGCCAAATGGATCTTGTCACCTTTGAAACTTCTTGGTATGACAAGTGAGGTAAACAAGGGTTAAATTCAGCCATACCGTGGATGTGTCAAGGTGAAACTTTTCTGACAGCATCACAATGTGCAGCGAGCGTGGAAGTCGGTGAGGCGGAGAGAGGAGTGCGGGAGCCATTTCAGCAGCTGGAGCACTTGCTGGCACCTTTCTCACCCATTCCTCACTCCTGCAACACACAGGACTCGTCAGAGACTCGGAGGAGGAGGAGCTGTCATTCTCGAGAGGTGGGCAACACTCTTGACAAGCTTCTTGAAGCTTCATTTTTATAGCCTAAGAGCTATTATTCTACCTTAGAAACTTTTCTTGGCCTTTCCTTGAAGCTAGATGATTTTACTATAATTATCTGTCCAGGGAAAGAACCTATAATCTTAGATTATCTGAACATTTTAAGAGACTGACTTCTCTCGTCTATGCATTTAAAATTTGTCTGAAAGCGAGCAGAAAGCATTTATAATTTGTGACGTTAGCAAACAGATGCTGAATGATCCTTGTAGGTTTAGCGCTTCATTTTTTAATATAACAGGAATTAGTTTCATTTTTCTTGCATATCACTTGGAAGAGTTCAGAATTATATTGCACTAGTTTATGCTTTGATGCCTCTTCAAAGGGGGCTCCTTGGCGTGGTGAAGAGGCTCTTGGTCTAAGGAATTAGACCTGTCGGTCTACTTCCTCAGACTGAACCTAATTACCCCCCAATCCCCCGTTCCCTATCCCATCCTCCCCATCCTCCCCTTTTTCCTTTCCTCCAACTCCTCCCCATCCCTCCCTTTTGCCCTTCCTTTTTGGCCTTTTTTTTTCCCACAGGCATGCTAGTTCCTAGGTAGGGGAAAGGGTACCGGGGTCCATACCATTCCGTTGAGGTTCTTGGCGGTGGCGTAGTTTGCCGTGGAATCTGGATTGCCTGGGGATGTCCTGATCCCTCTCCGGTATCCCGGAGGGTGGCTTTGGGTGTCTCTCGGGCAACAGGTGTATCTCTGGAAGCCACCTTTCGGATTCCGGGGGTGGTGGCCGAAGGAGGTATGCTTTGTGGCAGATTTCCGGCCGCCCTCTCTTTTGTCCACCGAGGTAGCTCGGCAGATGTGAGGTTGCTATCCCGGATTGCCGGTTTACTGGCATGATGGGTAGGGTATGGCACAGGTTCCATGCTGCATCTGCGCAACTTGCGGTGCTGAGGTCCTCTTGGGCGCGGAGGGAGATTTCTGGCCCTTTCATTCCTCCTAGGAACTATCCCTCCCCCGTCCCCCCTTTTTTTATTCTTTTTTTATTTTCTTTTTTCTTTTTTTTCTTAAAAACAAAAAGAAAGAACCTAACCATGGCAGCCCTAGTCCATGAACCTGCTACCCCCAGGCCCCTTCTTGATACCGCACCCCGTTCTGACCCCGCCTCGTCTTTGGACCACTCTTCAGACACTCCTTATGCCTCTGTACCTCTTGCCGGTGCTGTTTCCTCACCCGCTTCAGGTACTGAGGCCTCGACTGACTCCTTCGATTTATCTGACCTTCGCTCTCCTGGCCCGTTCCACGTCGGACCAACTCTGGTCCCATGCCTAAACGACAACGACAATTACCTGCTGATGATACTTCTCCACCTTCTCGTTCTTCTCAGAAAAGATCGACACGTCCTTCACTACCTTTCCACGCTCAGTTTCAGACTGCACAATGGACTAAATTCTTCACTTTACGACCGACTTCCTCTACTGCCTATCTTTCTGACCACAGTATTGGCAAGGCACTCCTACGCCATGTTGGTAAAGATATTTCTTTTCATGCTCTTAAGAGCGGTACGCGCATCGTCACCGTACAGAATGCTACCCAGGCTCATGAGCTTTCTCGTCTTTCCCATATCGATACTCGTATGACACCTCCTCCCAATCGTCCCTCTACTTCGCAGAAGTCTAAAAAAGGTCTGTTAACACCTACCCATCTTCCACCTCCTCATTTTCCCTTCCCTGTCTCTGTACCTGGTTCTCCCCCTCTCACTGGCTCTGTTACTAGTGTAGAGGTTCACCCTCCTCCTCGTACTGTACCTTCCTCCCCTGTTCCCTCCCAAGTTTCTTCCTCTTCTGCCACCTCCCAGGTTTCTGCCTCTTCTGTCCCCTTCCACGCTTCTACAGTTCCCTCCACCCTTTCGCCCCCCCTACCTTCGTACAGTCCATTACAGTTCCAATCTTTACTCATCCTCCCCCTACCATTTCCAATATTGTCTCCCATACGACGTCTCTGAATTCTGAAACACTTGAAGCAATCTCTGAATATATTGCAGAGACCAAACCATCAATGGACACTGATCCACCCTCCGCTCCTTCTCTCTCCTCTACTCCATCTGCGCAACTCCTTTCTTCACAGCGCACCGTTCCTTCGCTGCTTGAACGTTTTCCACTGCCTCCGCATGTGGACTTTTCTAACCCCTCTAGTCTGTAGGAACCCTTACCTGCGGATTTCAGATATCTTTATCATTGCCAATCATGGCCTATTTACAGTGGAATATATGCGGTCTCAGGGGTAATTGGGGTGAGCTTCAGATGTTACTCTCCCAGTTTTCCCCTGTTAGTGTTTGCTTACAGGAACCAAAATTACACTCTGCTGTTATCTCTACCATCTCAGGCTATAATTTATTGTATTCTTCAGATTCTTTTCCTGATGGGACCTTTAATGAAAGTGCCCTTCTTCTATGCACTGATATTCCATACCATCAGCTATTTGTTCGTACTTCGCTGCATTACACAGCAGCCCGTATCCATTTGCATAGGTGGTATACGCTCTGTTCTTTATATCTCTCTCCTTCTCGGGCATTATCTATTCCGGATATTGCCTTTCTTGTTTCGTCATTACCACCACCGATTCTGTTGGTGATTTTAACGCCCACCATTTCCTCTGGGGGGGGGTCTCACTGTGATTCCCGTGGCATTCAGTTAGAGGCTTTTCTTGCCACCCACCCCCTCCATGTTTTAAATACAGGTACTCGCACCCATTTTGATCCTCGGACTAACACTCTCTCTTGCATCGATCTCTCAGTCTGCTCTTCCTCCGCCGCATTAGACTTCACTTGGTCTGTTCTTCCAGACTTACATGACAGCGATCATGTCTCAATCATTCTTACTTCCCCTTCATATTCACCACCTCTTCGCATCCCACGCTGGCAATTTGATCAGGCAAATTGGAACCTTTACTCACACCTAACTGTTTTTAGAGAGGTTCCTTCTTTGTCCTCCATCGATGAGCTTTTACAACTCTTCTCGTCCTCCGTTTTAACCGCAGCTTCTCATTCTATACCCCAAACTTCGGGCAGGCATTCTCAGAAATGCGTGCCTTGGTGGTCTCCTGCTTGTGCTCGTGCAGTATGTTTGAAATGCGCTGCATGGGACAGGTACCGGTACAATAGAACCACAGAGACTTTTTGATTTTAAGCAGAAGCTTGCGATCGCTCGCCGTGTCATCTGTGACGCTAAACGCACTTGCTGGCGAGATTGTCTCCACCATCACCTCTGCTTCCTCTGAGTGCAGTCTGGAAAAAAGTACGAAAACTGAGTGGTAAATATTCTCGTGACCCGGCTCTGTTCTGTGGGTTGCCGGTGTTGATATAGCAAACCCACTAGATGTTGCCAATGAAATTGGCAATCATCTGGTCTGTATTTCTCAGGGACTCCATCTATGCCCCTCATTTCTTTCCTCAGTCTGCCAGAGAGTTAGCACCCTTGGACTTTTCTTCTCTCAGAGAAGAAACAGTATAAATGTGCCTTTACACTTCAAGAACTGGAGGCAACACTCTCAGCTTGTCGATCATCGGCAGCTGGGCCCGACGACATTCATATTCGTATGCTACAACATTTACATCAGTCAGCCCTTGCAGTCCTATTATGCCTTTACAATCTTATTTGGTCACAAGGAGTTCTTCCACAGCTGTGGAAATCCACCATTGTTCTCCCTTTCCGCAAACCAGGCACTACGGGACATGAAAACTCCCACTATCGTCCCATTGCTCTTACCAGTGCAGTTTGCAAAGCAATGGAATGCCTAGTAAATAGACGTTTAGTGTGGTATTTAGAGACACACAACAGTCTCTCCACTCGTCAATATGGCTTTCGTAAGGGACGTTCTACCATAGACCCCTTACTACACTTGGATACGTATGTTCGTAATGCCTTTGCGAGTAACCACTCAGTTATTGCCATATTTTTTGACCTTGAGAAGGTATATGACACAACTTGGAGGTATAATATTTTAGCCCAAGCCCACTCCTTAGGCCTTCGAGGCAATCTACCATCCTTCCTTAAGAACTTTTTAACTGACAGGCATTTCCGTGTTCGGGTTAATGTGCTCTCCCCGGACTTTATCCAAGCTGAAGGTGTCCCCCAGGGATGTGTTCTGAGCACAACACTTTTTCTCCTTGCTATTAGTGATTTGGCCTCTAGTCTTCCATCAAATATTTGGTCATCATTCTATGTTGATGACTTCGCTATTGCCTGTGCTGGCGCTGACTGTCACCTTATTACAGTTTCTCTCCAGCATGCAGTCGACCGTGTTTCCAATTGGGCAACCACACGTGGGTTTAAATTTTCCAGCACTAAAACCCACCAAATTACTTTCACTAGACGCTCTGTCATCTCCGATCATCCTTTGTACCTCTATGGCTCCCGTATCCCTGAACGTGATTGTCAAGTTTCTGGGCCTCCTTTGATCGTAGGTTATCCTGGAAACCTCACATTACCTCTCTGAAGGCAACTTGTCACAGCCGGCTGAACCTTCTTAAAACCCTTGCTCATCTTTCATGGGGAGCTGATCGTCGAAACCTCCTTCGCCTACATTCCACCCTTATCTTATCGAAACTTGATTATGGTGACCAGATCTATTCAGCGGGATCTCCTGCTACTCTCTAGCCTTAACCCCATTCATCACCAAGGATTACGTTTATGCCTTGGAGCTTGGAGCTCTTCCCCTGTCGAGAGCCTCTATGCAGAAGCGAACGTTCCATTCTTATCCGATCGCCGTGATGCCCATTGCCTTCGCTACTATGTACGCTCTCATGATCTCCGCAATCCTTCCATTTATAGAATGGTCACTGATATTAGTAGACATTCTTTATTTTTTCGCCGCCCCTGTTTACTCCGTCCCTTCTCTCTTCGCCTTCATTCGCTCTTGTCTTCTCTTCAATTACCACCTTTCTATGTACATGTAGCATCTCACTTTTCCCTACCCCCCTGGGAAGTTCCAGCTGCTCGAGTCTGTTCTTTCTCTCTCCCTTCTCGAAAGCCCAACTGTCTACGGTCGCTTCCCGCTCTTTTTCTTGACAACTTTCACTCTCATTCTCATGCCATTGCTATGTACACAGATGGCTCTAAGTCTTCTGATGGCGTAGGATTCGCAGCAGTGTTTCCGGACAGCGTCGTACAAGGGCATTTACTATCTTCGGCTAGTATTTTTACTGCTGAATTGTATGCCATCTTTACAGCACTTATCCGTATTGCATCTATGCCTGTCATCATCATTTGTGGTTGTCTCAGACTCCCTTAATGCTTTACAGGCTATACAGAAATTTGATACACCTCACCCCTTAGTCCTCCGTATCCAACTTTAGCTACGCCGCATCTTTACCAAGCATAAAGATATTGTTTTTTGTTGGGTCCCTGGTCATGTTGATGTACAGGGCAATGAACAGGCAGACACTGCTGCGCGGTCAGCAGTACATGACCTACCAGTTTCATGTAGAGGTATTCCATTTACGGACTATCTTGCTGCAATATCTTCCCAACTTCACACCCGTTGGCAACAACGTTGGTCTAATATGCTTGGCAACAAACTTCAATCTATTAAACCGAGTATAGGTTACTGGCAGTCTTCTTATCACCAGTGTCGAGGTTGGGAGACTACTCTCTCCCGTCTTCGCATTGGCCATACTCGTCTTACTCGTGGATATCTCGTGGAGAGGCGCCCTGCTGCTCTCTGTGAGAATTGCCAAGTTCCATTATCAGTCAGCCACATTCTGTTGGACTGCCCACTTTATCAACGAGCACGCAGAATTTACCTCCGTCGTCGTCTTCGCTCCACTGCTCTCTCTACCTTCCCTTCTCGCTGATGGACCCACCTTTCATCCGGACTCTCTCATTGACTTTTTGACAACTGACTTACTTCACAAATTCTGATCCCTTCAGCCTTTCTACTTCAATTCTTGCTACCTCTACCCCCGTACTATCCCTGCTCCGCTGTTTTCTGTAACCTACTGATCATCCCTCCTCCCTTCTGCCATCCAATACCTCGCTTCCTTCCCTACCCTGCAGCGCTGTATAGCCCTTGTGGCTTAGCGCTTCTTTGTGATTATAATAATAATAATATGCTTTGATGTTTTAGTCTGTTTCACAGTCAAAAGTGCAGAATGTTGTTGCAGGTTTATCAAATGTTGTCATCGTGGCTGTTCGACCACCACCATCACCCGTACCCTGACGACGACCAGAAGGTGTTCTTGATGCAACAGACAGGGTTGTCTGCACAGCAGATCAATCAGTGGTTCATCAACGCCCGCAGACGTCTGCTGCCTCGTCTGAAGGCTGAGCAAGGCAAAGAGTAAAGATTCGAAGGGTTGAATAAATTAAGATCATTAGTAGACGAAGAAAACGGAAAAGCTTTGTTGGGAAGGAGAAATGTCTCAAGTTACAAGGTCGAAAAGATGGATGAAATTTATAATGTTCATAAAGTCAACAGAGATCTTGATGTAAAAGTTCAGCCAAAGGTAGTTGCATAATCTGTAAAAAAAACATTATGTAAGATGCATTCAAAGCAGTTTTGAAAAGTTCCTCAGCACTGCTTACTATTTAATATTACAGTATTTTAGGAAATATAGAAAATCCCAGTCCAGAGATATAACAAAAGCATATCCTAACCTGGCTTAATTTTTAGCTAATATTTTAAAAACTCGTACCAGTGACCATGGAAAAATTTGCCACCCACACGAGAGCTAATGTAATTAATGTAATCTTCATAACTGGTGGTGCCAATGCACAATGAAATGTATTCTCTAGATGTACAAAATTTCCTTAATAAACCTTCATATTATTTTTTTTGAACATTATCGTGTACCAGGTTACATGACTCGTTTAAAGCGATCTCCGGTTTTATATGTATTGCATTTTGGGTAAATAAAACGGTTATAAGAGTCTTCTGGACCTAATTATCTTAACCACAGCAAGTTGTGCCATTATTAATGAGCGCTAAACCAGGAAGGGTCGTAAAGCACCTGGAAATGGAAGGCAATAAGGTTAGATTCAATGATGGTGGTGGTTAAATAAAATTATTTTCAAGTGTCCCTTATCAGCCCAATGTAGCCTCTTGAATGCGCCATTACTAAGGTAACAAGGTTTGGCCTTAAATGGGGTAGGAGGGGGGGTTCCATGATGGGCTGAAGGGGAGGGAGGGAAGAAAAGCTCAAGATCCAAGGATTTTATCTAGCCATCTCCGTGGAGGTGCCCTGATATAGGAGAGATTCTCTCGATCCGAGACTATACTCTACTTTCTCGTGGACTGAACCTGAATGTCTTTCATTACGGAGGTTGGTTGGGGAGTCTGTTCATCTTATTCCACTGAGCTTTTTGGTGGCAGTGTTTGCCGTGGAATCTGGTTCCACCCTCTGGAGTCCCGGAGGGCGGCTTAGTGTTCTTCGGGTGACGGGTGTATCTGAAGGCTGCCTGTCAGTTCCGAGATGTGGTGGCCCTGTGGCGGGCTTCTGCTCGCCCTCTTCTATTCGCCGAGGTGGCTCTGTAAATGTGAAGTTATCTTGCATTGCCGGTTTACCGGCAGGGCAGGGTACAGGTTCCACCTCATCTGCACTACCGGCTGCACTGAGGGCACTCTTCGGTTCTCAGTGAGGCCGGAAAGGAAAGAGAAAAGAACTTAATTGGAGTCCCATGTCCCTGAAATTCCTTTCCCTGGATACCTTTCTCCTGTGGTATATCCTCACGACACTGTCTCGTCTTTAGACCGTTATTCGGACCTCTAACAAACTGGTACCTTCTTTGGGTAAAATCATTGCCCACTTCTGGTACAGAGGTTCTGTCTGACCCTCTTGATACGTCCGACCTCTGCTCGTTTTTGACTGTTTCCGGCTTCATCCTCTACAGTGCGACGATTTTTCAGATTGTCCATTGGTCTCGGGACGAACTACCACTTATCCCTCACTTTAACGACTATGATCATAATGAATAACACTCGGTTTCCTCTCGCTCTTCCCACAAACGACCAGCATGACACTTACACTCTACGTTTCATGATTTACAATGGACTAAGTTCTTCACTCGACAACCGACATCTCCCACTGTCTTTCAGATCACATAATCAGCAAGGCGCACTATGCCATGTGGGTCAAAATGTTTCATGCTAAGAGTGGTGCACACATCGTAATAGTGCAAAATACTGGAGATGTTCGCAATCTTTCTCTTACTTCCATTGACTATATTCCTGACAGATTCATACACATCTCTCGACTCTTGCAGTGAAGTGGAATATAAGTTCTTCCACATACCACTGTTCGACGTGATTTCCTAACTTGTGATGCAGACATTATGGAACGACTTGAGCTCAAAGACTTCCCAGTTCTTAAAGTGAGCATTTAACAAAATACCTGCCAGGGGGCCGGAGACTTTCCCTACAATATAGCCTGGTTAACTTTTGACTGCCGTGCACTTCCATCCTCTGTTAACATTTGCAGTACACCTTTATAAGTACGAGAATTGATCCCCACACCACAACAATGTAAAAATTGCTGGTGCTTTGGCCACCTGGCGAAACATTGTAGGACTATGGCAGTGTGCCCTCTTCAAGCGGGGCTCCTTGGCGTGGTGAAGAGGCTCTTGGTCTGAGGAATTAGACCTGTCGGTCTTCTTCCTCAGACCGAACCTAATTACCCCCCAATCTCCCCTCCCCTATCCCATCGTCCCCTTTTTCCTTTCCTCCTCCTCCTCCCCACCCCTCCCTTTTGCCCTTCCTCTTTTTGGCCTTTGGGATTTCTCCCACAGGCGCGCTAGTTCCTAGGTAGGGGAAAGGATACCGGGGTCTATCCCATTCTGTTGAGGTTCTTGGCGGTGGCGTAGTTTGCCGTGGAATCTGGATCGCCTGGGGATGTCCCGATTCCTCTCCGGTATCCCGGAGTAGCTTTGGGTGTCTTTCGGGCGACGGGTGTATCTCTGGAAGCCACCTTTCGGATTCCGGGGGTGGTGGCCGAAGGAGGTATGCTTTGTGGTGGATATCCGGCCGCCCTCTCTTTTGTCCACCGAGGTAGCTCGGCAGATGTGAGGTTGCTATTCTGGATTGTTAGTTTATTAGCATGATGGGTAGGGTATGGCACGGGTTCCATGCTGCATCTGCGCTACTTACGGTGCTGAGGTCCTCTTGGGCGCGGAGGGAGATTTCTGGCCCTTTCATTCCTCCTAGGAACTATCCTCCC
>NC_069412.1:22959963-22990242 GCF_026875155.1 Cherax quadricarinatus | reverse complement strand
GGAACAACATTTCCTTTATAACACAGAGTGTTTTTGACTTTTCGGCAAAATTTTTAACCGTCTACGATGACTTCACCCAAAAATTTTGAAGAGATGATATGATGGTAGTAAGGATCTGATGGGATGGGAGATGGGAACGAGAATACTCGTAACGACGCTGGGAGGGTGGAGTGTGAACAACATCTGAGTACCTGGCCGTCTTGAAAAACTTTCGTTATCTAGGAGAGGTGGGGGCTCTTTGGTTTTGAAGACACAGAAAACGTCATTGTTTTCGAATTACGCACGTTTTGACGTTTTGACTGAGTCTTTTGGCGGGCTTCCGTGGGTAATTGATTTTGATCCAGAGCAAAGGTTTGACGGACGCAGCCCCAAAATGTTTGTCCAAGAGGTGAGTCAGGAAGGCGTTACTATTGTGGTTAACCCGTGACTGATGGAAGCAATAGATAGAAGAGGAAGATCAGGCGGCGATGGAAAAAAAGTTCAGATTAACTTGACCCAAAAGTACGGGGAAAATGAGCGTTTTCCTAACCCAGTTGATTTTATCTGAACCGCACGGGAAGAGAAACTAGCAACTGTTTGATTTCCGCCAGAAAGGCGCCCTGTAAATGGGAGGTGAACTTTTGCTCTTCCCTTAAGGGGAAGTCGACTTCGACGTCAGGAGTGATAATTTGCAGGGCGCACCATCCCCCCGCCACCTGGGCGCACCTCCACATGTCCAGAGTAACCCCACTGCCCCCACATTTCTATAGTGTTGGCCACGTCTTTTGCTACTTCCTCCGTAGCAACATTCATATTATCCCCAAGCAATTTGTTTAAAATTTATGCAAAAATATGTGTAATGAGAAACACAATATATGTAAAGCCCCAAACATTATTACCCACACCGCCGCTTCACTAAGACATGGGAAGGTGACGCTTATCGTCTGCAGATCTGAGTTTTTACACTCTTATTCTTTTTGGTTCCCCACCTTTAAGGGGCAGGGGAATTTCTTTTTTTGAGCTCTAGCATTTCAAAAGATTGGGGGGGGTTTCCCTTTCTTTATTCCCATCCCTCTCAAGGAATAGGAAGTATATTTCCTCCAGCTTTACCCCCTCCCGGCGAAAGAAATTTTTTATCTTTTTCATTTTCAGCCTCACTGTTTTTTTTCCCAAAAGTAGGGGAAGTCCACCACATAAGCGGGGAACTCGAAAACAGATAAAAAAACTTTTAGAATGGGGTCGTGGACCAAAGCTTTTATCAAACGACCCATTTTGTTGACAAACTACGGGAAAAAAAATGATAAGATCAATAATTTTTACAAAAACTTTTTGCATCACTTCAAATTATTTCAAAAAAATTGCGAAAGAACAAATAGATTTTTAGTTTTGTTAAAAAAAATCAATCGTCAATCTTTTGTCACAACCAGTCTCTAACGTCAGGCGTCGTTTTTCACAGATAAAATAGTGAAACACGTCACACAGTAACAGTATACATGCCACTAACCTTAAAAAGATAATTTTTTTCGAGTTGCAAAACGAAAATTTAATACAGTCCTTTTTAACACTGCAGAATAACGCGTTGATCAAAAGAAGTGAAACGTTAATTTATTTTTACTGGAAATATATTGTAGTAATAGCCGAGGAAATAAGGGGGAAGTAAAACCCAACAAACACTTAAAAACCCCTTTTTCGGGGGCCCCCCCCTTAATCATTTCAAATTGAGAAACATTTTTGAAGGGAACGACGGACACACCCCTTAATTTTTTATCAAGTTGAGAAACTGAGGCGAGATACCGATTTACAGAGATACTGCTTTTGGCCAACTCTTTTATTTTTCAACCAATTTTTTTTATTTTTGGTGTACATTTAGAGGTTCAATTAGAAGAATTGACAAAGTTTCAGTATATTGGGCCCAAAAAACAACAAAAAAAAAAATTTTAGTGACTTTTTTAAAATGGCGCAAAGTAGACAAAAACACTTCGGTGGGGCCCTTTCCCACAGTCCCAACTGTTAGAATACATGTAAAAACTAAATTTTGGGGTGCACATTTTTCATCTAATATACTTATTATCATGGAAAAAAAAACATTTGATAAAATTTTTTCATTCACCAAAATACTGCCCTTTTTCCTCCCACAAAATCAAAAAATTTTTTATATTTCCCAAAAAAAGAATCTCCATTTTCAAAACAACTTTTTTTTATATTTTCAGTGAAAAAACATTTCAATACAATCATTAATAAGGTGTACTTTGGAAATATGTGAAAAAAATACTTCCGAATAAGGCCTAAAAAGTCGGCAGGGCCTACCGTCTCAAAAAAAATTTTTTTTTTGCGTTGAAACGGTTTTTTTTGTGTATTTCTTAGTAAACGATGTTCTAGTGCAGTTATCCCTTTAAAACCCCTTTTTCTATCACTCACATCCAAAACAATAGAACAGGAGACGAGGGTAACACATTTATATCAAAATAGCTGGGGGACTCCCCTAATTATGGCCTATTTTTTAGTCTAAGTATAAACTTTTTTTGTTTTTTAAATTTTATTTTTATTATATCATTTTAGACAATTCTGATAGATAAATAAGCGTATAGTTGAATAAAGCTGATATAAACGTAAAATGAAGTGTTTTTCCCCGGCACCATCTGGGGGGGGAGCATTGCCGATGTCCCCAGGTGCCCGTAGCGACGTCTTTTATAACTCCACTTACCTTAATAGCCAAATAACAATTTTTATATTGAAAAATAATGCAAAGAAAAAGCAATAAAAAACAAAAAAAAATTCCAAAAAATCTTGGGTTGAAACAAACGCGCTACCTAAATCGTCGTTCCATCCCTATAAAATGACATAATTCTTGTGAAACGCTTAGAACTTGATTCTTGACCATTGTGTTTCCCAAAAGTTAATTATTTTTTGGTATATATAACTCAATTTCCATAATTTTTCGATTTTTTTTTGGTTGAGCGCGCGGGAAAAAAGCCCAGTCTACCCTTAAGATAATTTTTTTTGAAAATGTCGAGTGTGTCCCCCCAATTTTCAGTGGTTTTTTTTTTTCTGCAGGTTTTCCCCTTACACCTGCTGTCTATATTTGTGTAGTAGTAAATAGGTACCCAGAAGTCAGTTACTTGCTGTGGGTCACATCCTAGGAAAGAACCCAGCATCTTAAGTTGCCCGAAGCGTTCTATATAACCAGGAAATTTCTATATATAGTATGCCAGTGATGCCAACAAGGTCTAAGAGTTTATCAGGCACTCGTAGAAATAATTATTGTTATTATTATTATTATTATTACTAGTATTATTATTGTTATTATTAGTTTTATTATAGATTTCGAGTAATGGTCGAAGTGTAAGTACATTAAATTTCTCGTACAGCCTTTCAAGTGTTACGGGAAATTTAGTGTGTACTTTATTATACTATAAACAATGTCACAATAATAATAATAGCAACTTCTTTTGAATGTAATATAACATGCTACCCAAAAAATGGGATGCGAGTCTGTGGCATGCAAAGAGTACGTAACCTTTATTCGGCGCATGGACACACCCTCATTTACAGGCTATCTCCCCCAACCAGCGAACCAGGTTGCTAAGAGTTGGTGATGGGGCCCCATCGTTCAACTAGTGACCAGGTTCTAGCCAATAAGAAGGTGGGATTGGCAATCGCAGAGGTTATGTGGATACCGCTCTCCTGTCTGCCCTTGTCATTCCCATTCTAGAGCTGGTTGAGCACGGTCTGCTATCTTGTGGCTTCTATTTCTGCCTTGCTTACCGTGACGTGCACTATACTTATTACTGTACATAGTGTACATATTGCTGTTCTAAATTGGTGAAGGATAATATAAGTCTAAACTTTTTCTGCTGTGTTTCTTTTGCTCCCATTACACCTGGGATAACAGGCCTTTGAAATCCTAGGTTGTAATAGAGTCCGTCATGGCTAAAGCCCATCCTTGAAGCCTTCCCAGAAGTCAGGAGTAAAGCAGTCAGCACTACTTCTCAGTCTCGTGCGGTGCCGTCTTCAACAACGTTTAGTAAAATAAATAACTTTACGGCCCGATAAAGGGATAAATTACATTAAAAATTGGCTAGATAAAATCCTGAAAACTGACTACATATCGTAACATAGCGTATGAGATTCACTTTGTTTTCGGATGAATATGTCACTCTTGATGTGTATGTACTAACAACAATAATGCTTGTATACTTAAAGGGGTGTATACTGCAGTATGTATACACTTAGAGTTTACTTTAATCTCTATATTGTGGATTAAAACATTCTTGTGGTGAACAGGTTACGTGCAGAGTTAATGACTTTTGGTCTATACAATAGATTTTAAACCTAATAAGTCAACCAGCATAGAACGTATCAGGTCTAACAGTCAGTTCTATCAGGTCTAACAGTCAGTTCTATCAGGTCTAACGGTCAGTTCTATCAGGTCTAACGGTCAGTTGTATCAGATCTGTATTGTGTATACCTGAATAAATTTACTTACTTACTTATCTAACAGTCAGTTGTATCAGGTTTAACGGTCAATTCCAGTCTTGAGTTAGTCTGTATACCTTCGTATGTGTGAATCTAGAAGAGGTATAGCTATGGTTGAAGGGGAGCTACAGCGAGCACTGGTTGTGGTGTGCCAACCGCCCTGGACAACACTGTCACTTACCACTGATGGTTACTCCATCGATCCTCAGACAACAGTTCACCAACCCGATAATTGTTATGTAAACAGTCACACTCACTCAAACAGTTACTTGTGCACACAGCCATGTAAGAGTGTACATTATTATAATTATTATTATTATTATTATTATTTATTATTATTATTATCAAAACAGCATACATAAGTTTAAATGTTATATAACAAATTATACTATGCTTAAGATCGGCTAACCAAAAAAATATATTAATTAAGCCTACTTTAGTGAAAAATTATATAAAAATTAACCTAGGATAGCAAAAATTATACCAAATTTAACCTAGGATAAAAATTATATCAAATTTAATTTAAGAAAACCAAAATTTGTTGAGTGTGACTTACTGTCACCGACATTCTTCTGTTTTATAGTTAGTTTTTTTGTATAGGCATCAAGGAATTATATAGTTCCTTGATAACGTGAGAAGTCACGAAAGCGCTTGGAATCTCACTATTCTTTCACAGTGGCTGTTTTGCATATTCTAATATCACCTGTTTACTGTGATGTTATTATAATATATATATATATATATATATATATATATATATATATATATATATATATATATATATATACAAACACTGATCTCTGGTTGAAGGAGACTCGAACCTACGAACCTTAGGACAAGGTACGCAGTGCTTTACCAATCTACCCACACTGGACCAATACCTTGGCGTGTAGCATGCGCTACACGTTTGATCCAAGGCAGCCAGCTTTCAGGGAGAAGGCTTACAGCTTTTCATCTCATCCCCTGCATGCATCAGCCTTACTAGAGATTTGTTCAAATCTCTAGTAAGGCTGATGCATGCAGGGGATGAAAAAGAAAAAGCGAAAGCCCTTTTCCCCGAAAGCGGGGTGCCTTGGAAACAAAAAGTGTAAACGCAGCTACACCCAAGGTATTGGGGCCAAATTTTGGGGGAGATTGGTAAAGGGACTGCGTACCTTTTTCCAAAGGTTTGTAGGTTCGAGTCTCCTTTAGCCGAATCAGTGTTTGTGTATTTTCGCATGCCCCTCGCGAAATTTCCTTATATAAATTATAAATATATTATAAATTTATTTTATATAATTTTTTATATATATAAATATATATTAAAATTTAATTTTTAACCCAAATTGGTTTGTCTCCCACCGAGGGCAGGGTGCCCCCAAAAAAAAAAAACCCCAAAAAGAAAAATTTTTTCATCCTTTAATTTAACACTTTTAAAAACACTCACACCCTTTTTCAAGCCTTTTTTCCCGAGGTTTCTCAGGGGAAAAAAACGTTTTTGAAAACATTTCGGATAAAGGGTACCAAAAATATCCCTCCAAAAGGCCAATAACCCAAACCCCCCCTTTAATAAAGTAGGCCCGGGACTTCCCCATTTCCAAAAACTCAAGTCCGCTTTTAAAAAAAAATAACCGGGTTTTCCCCCAAACCCTTCACTAAATATTTCCCGGTCCACTTTTCCAAACCGATCGTCAGGGTTTCCCCAAATAATTCATTCGTTTCCATTCCTCCTAACTAACCCCGCTCATGCACGCTTGCTGGAAGTCCCCCCAAACCCCCCGCCCCCCCAAAACCCCTTTACCCCCCCTCCTTTTTCCCAATCCTTTCGAGGACGACCCCTACCCCCCTTTCCTTCTCCTATAGATTTAAAATTTCTTTCCCAAAAAATTTTTCATTTGATCCATTCTCTCTAAATGACCAAAAAACCCCCAACAACCCCCCTTCTGCCCTCTGACAAAAACTTTTTTTTTAAATCCACACCTTTTCCTTTAAATTTCCCCCTCCGAATTTTCGGGATAATATTTCCCCCACACTTTTCCCAAAAACAGGAAAAACCCACTTTCCTAAAACCGGGCCCCCTCGCTGCTGCATTTAACCCCCCCAAAGCTTAACAACCATATTAAAAAGGGGTTTGGTTCTAAATTTACTTTCATACATTTCCTTCTTTGCCTCCTTTGTAAGGTTTTTTTTTTAATCCACATAAAACCTCAAGCAACCCCTCACTTTTTTTTCCCCCAAACAATTTTTTATAATTAAAACCCATCCTTTATAAATCCTCCCCGGCCCCCCCAGTTAAATCCCAAGTATCGGGAAAACATTCACCCTTTTTCCATACCCCCTCCCCAAATTTTAAATCCAATTTTTAAACCCTCATCGCTTTTTATAGCCTTGTGGCTTTGCGCTTTTTTTTTGGAAATTTTTTAATAAAAAATATACCCTCATAAACCCAAATCTTTTCTTTTTAAATTCAACTTTCTACCTTTTCACACATTCTCAAACTCCCTCCCCTAACCTTTTAATTTTTTTTTTAAATCCCCCCTTTTTCACAGTAATCAAAAAAAGTAACTGTTTTAAAATTCCCATTTTTTAATTTTATTCCCCTTTAAATTTTAAACCCACCCCCCCCTCCCGAACACCCCTAGCATTTACTTCTTTTAAAACCCCAACATAAATATTTTTAAACAACCTTGGGGAATTTTAAAAATCCCGGGCTTTTTACCTAAATTTTTCCCGGGAAAATATTCTCCCTTCCCTTTTTCAACCCTTTAAACCGGGGCCCCATATCCCCCATAAAAGTCTTTACAGCATTTTAGTAACTTACCCCCCCTATTCCCCTAAAATTGCAACAACTGCCCCATTATTTTCCCCTATTTCCCCTCTATCAAAATTCCCTTTTTCTAAATCCAAAAAAATGCAAATAAAAACTTTTCCCCCCTTTAACCAAATACTGTTTTACATATTGCTTCAAAGGGAAAAAACCCTTTATCTACACATCCCCCACCCACTCTTTAAACCTCCTTTCTTATCCGCAATTCTACATTCTGTCTTTCCTCTAATTCTTTTAAATTTTTTAAAATCTAAACCCTTAAATTTTCCTGGTTTTCTCAGTTAAAGTAAAAATTTCCCCTATTTAAATTTTTTACCAAACCCCCCTTTTGTCCCCTTTCCCCCCTTTTTAAAAAAAGGGACTATAAATTTCTCGCCCAAACCCTAGGTTCCTTCCCTCTTTCATACATTTATTTAAAAAAAAGTACCAACCACTCCAACCTATATCCCCCCCCTGCTTTTTTTAAATTTTTGTCATGATCCCATCGTTTTCCCGCGGGTTTACCCCCTTTCATTTTACGTTAATGCCTCACTTTCCTCCCCCACTTTCATTCGGGTCTTCTTCCTCCAAAAAATGGGATACCTCTAGGCCAGTGCATTAAATTACCGCCTCCCTTTCTTCCTTTAAAATTTTAAAAATTCCTCAAAATATTCTCGCCATTTCCAAAACCTCCCTTTCCCCCCTCACTAACTCCCCACTTGTTTTTTTTAAAGGACAAATCCATACCCATATAAATATATATCTATTTATTTTATAAATTTTATTAAAAAATATATATATATAAAATATATACATGGTATTTTTTTCTTTTCGAAATGAGGGGGGGATTTTTTTGTGCTTTTAGTGTTTGGTATAATTCCCGTTAAAATTTTCATACTTGCCGAAAATTTTTCTTTTTTTTTTTTTACTTATCAAGTCAGTAGATACCTTGCTTTGATTCCAAATCTTCACTCTAAACCCAAGAGTTAGGGTTTTCTCTCTCTCCTTTTCCCCCTTTTTCTCTCTCTCCTCTCTCTCTCTCCTCTTCCCCTCTCTCTACCCCCCTCCCCCTCTCCTCTCTCTTTTCCCCCCTCCTCTCTCTCTCCCCCCCTCTCTCTCTCTCTCGCTCTCGGTAATTGAAGGGAAGGGGCCCAAAGGGGGAATTGGGTTTTACCCTTTGGGACCCACATCCCGCAATCCGGGACCCTTTACTGGTTCCCCGGGAAATTCACCGGGGTTAACCCGGAGGGGGGTTTTTGGGGGGCAACGACCCCCCTACCCGGTCCCGAGACCCCCAAAAAAAAAAAATATATAAATTAAAGAAGTTTAAAAACGGCTGAAAAACATTTGAAACAATTAAATTTTTTAAAAAAATTTTTACTAACAGGAAAATCGCCTTTCCCTTCTGCCGGGTTAGTTTTCCCCGTCCTGGTCCATCAGCCATGGTCACTCATTTACTTGGGCCCTCAGTCACTGATTTACCAGTCACGATCACTCATCAAATGGGACTCAATCATGATCACTCCCGTCACTGGTCACTCGTCACTGGTCACTTTATCATGGTCACTCAGTCATGATCAACCCGGGCACTGGTCCCCTCAGTACTTGTCACTTTAGTTTACTGTCATTCATCACTTTTCCCTCAGCATGGTCACTCAGTTTACTGGTCAAATCGTCACTGGTCACTCCCGTCACTGATCCCTCAGTCATGGTACTCGTCACTGGTCACTCATCATGGTCACTCAGTCACTGGTCACTCAGTCACTTGTCACTCGTCACGGGCACTCAGTCACTGGCACCAGTCACTTGTCACTCAGTCACTGGTCCCCCTCAGTCACTGGTCACTAGTCCTTGTCACTCATCCGGTCACTAGTCACTTGTCACTCAGCACTTGCACTCAGTCACTGTTCACACCCAGTCACTTGTCACTCAGTCACTTGTCACTCAGTCACTTGTCACTCAGTCACTTGTCACTCAATCACTTGTAACTCAGTCACTTGTCACTCAGTCACTTGTCACTCAGTCACTTGTCACTCAGTCACTGGTCACTCAGTCACTTGTCACTCAGTCACTTGTTACTCAGTCACTTTTCACTCAGTCACTTGTCACTCAGTCACTTGTCACTCAGTCACTTGTAACTCAGTCCCTTGTCACTCAGTCACTTGTCATTCAGTCACTTGTCACTCAGTCACTTGTCACACAGTCACTTGTCACTCAGTCACTTGTCACACAGTCACTTGTCTCTCAGTTACTTGTAACTCAGTCCCTTGTTACTCAGTCACTTGTCACTCAGCCACTTGTCACTCAGTCACTTGTCACTCAGTCACTTGTCACTCAGCCACTTGTCACTCAGTCACTTGTCACTCAGTCACTTGTCACACAGTCACTTGTCACACAGTCACTTGTCACACAGTCACTTGTCTCTCAGTTACTTGTAACTCAGTCCCTTGTTACTCAGTCACTTGTCACTCAGCCACTTGTCACTCAGTCACTTGTCACTCAGTCACTTGTCACTCAGTCACTTGTCACTCAGCCACTTGTCACTCAGTCACTGGTCACTCAGTCACTGGTCACTCAGTCACTGGTCACTCAGTCACTGGTCACTCAGTCACTTGTCACTCAGTCACTGGTCACTCAGTCACTGGTCACTCAGTCACTTGTCACTCAGTCACTGGTCACTCAGTCACTGGTCACTCAGTCACTTGTCACTCAGTCACTGGTCACTCAGTCACTTGTCACTCAGTCACTGGTCACTCAGTCACTTGTCACTCAGTCACTGGTCACTCAGTCACTTGTCACTCAGTCACTTGTCACTCAGTCACTGGTCACACAGTCACTTGTCACTCAGTCACTTGTCACTCAGTCACTTGTCACTCAGTCACTTGTCACACAGTCACTTGTCACACAGTCACTTGTCACACAGTCACTTGTCTCTCAGTTACTTGTAACTCAGTCCCTTGTTACTCAGTCACTTGTCACTCAGCCACTTGTCACTCAGTCACTTGTCACTCAGTCACTTGTCACTCAGTCACTTGTCACTCAGCCACTTGTCACTCAGTCACTTGTCACTCAGTCACTTGTCACACAGTCACTTGTCACGCAGTCACTTGTCACACAGTCACTTGTCACACAGTTACTTGTCACACAGTTACTTGTCACACAGTCACTTGTCACACAGTCACTTGTCACACAGTTACTTGTCACACAGTTACCTGTCACAGAGTCACTTGTCACACAGTCACTTGTCACAGTTATTTGTCACACAGTCACTTACTCGTCACACAGCCACTTGTCACTCAGTTACTTGTCACACAGTTACTTGTCACACCGTTACTTGTCACACAGTTACTTGTCATACAGTCACTTGTCACTCAGTTACTTGTCACACAGCCACTTGTTAGACAGTTACTTGTCACACACTCACTTGTCACACAATCACTTGTCACGTAGTCACCTGTCTTTCAGTTACTTGTCACACAATCACTTGTCACACAGTCACTTGTCACAAAGTCACTTGTCACTCAGTTACTTGTCACTCAGTTACTTGTCACACAGTCACTTATCACACAGTCACTTGTCACTCAGTCATTTGTTACTTAGTTACTTGTCACTCAGTTACCTGTCACACAGTCACTTATCAGACAGTCACTTGTCACTCAGTCACTTGTCACACAGTCACTTGTCACACAGTCACTTGTCACAAAGTCACTTGTCACACAATCATTTGTCACACAGTTACTTGTCACAGTCACTTGTCACACATTCACACGTACACAAGCTTACTGTCAGGAAGTATTTTTTCACCCTCAGGATGGTCTGGAAGTGTAATGACGAGGAAGTGTACAAATAACCCGCACATAGAAGAGAGGAGTTTACCACGACGTTTCGGTCCGGCTTGGACCATTTACAAAGTTACATATGATCCAAGTCGGACCGAAACGTCGTCGTTAGCTCCTCTCTTCTATGTGCGGGTTATTTGTGTATCGTTCCAGTCACGGTATTGTGCCTTTTTTTTTTGTTATTTAACGAGGAAGTGATGACGACGAGTCCATACATACAGCAGCTTCAAGATCAGCACGGTAGTGCTTGCAACCACATCTAAGTGTATACTCAGGAAGTGTTATATGCATTTCTTATCAGCTTTTAATTGCTGAAAATTTGTTTGGCCGCTTAATGGACTCCGCAGCGTTCACTTGCGACAGACATGATCGCACAAGTTGCGAGTGTTCTTCCGACAGACAACTTCCAAACGACAGCACGTTGATTAGTTGGTTAATAGTTTGAAGCCTACCGACTAGATGATGATCATTAAGGCTTCAAGGAGTTTTATCACCAAACATGGATACTTTTTTAATACCTGAATTAGGGATTAAATAAACAGCATATATGCATATATACGCATATATATACTTGGTGATGTATATATCCTGTATGATAACAGAAATAGCACAAAGGAAAGTTCTAAATTAGTGTGCTTCTGAACTCAGATTAAGTCGTAATTAACGACTGTCAATGAATAACCTCTTCAAGGGGGGCTCCTTGGCGTGGTGAAGAGGCTCTTGGTCTGAGGAATTAGACCTATCGGTCTTCTTCCTCAGACCGAACCTAATTACCCCCCAATCTCCCCTCCCCTATCCCATCCTCCCCATCCTCCCCTTTTTCCTTTCCTCCTCCTCCTCCCCACTCCTCCCTTTTGCCCTTCCTCTTTTTGCCCTTTTGGGATTTCTCCCACAGGCACGCTAGTTCCTAGGTAGAGGAAAGGACACCGGGGTCGATCCCATTCCGTTGAGGTTTCTTGGCGGTGGCGTAGTTTGCCGTGGAATCTGGATTGCCTAGGGATGTCCCGATCCCTCTCCGGTATCCCGGAGTAGCTTTGGGTGTCTTTTGGGCGACGGGTGTATCTCTGGAAGCCACCTTTCGGATTCCGGGGGTGGTGGCTGAAGGAGGTATGCTTTGTGGCGGATATCCGGCCGCCCTCTCTTTTGTCCACCGAGGTAGCTCGGCAGATGTGAGGTTGCTATCCCAGATTGCTGGTTTACTGGCATGAAGGGTAGGGTATGGCACGGGTTCCATGCTGCATCTGCGCTACTAGCGGTGTCGAGTCCTCTTGGGCGCGGAGGGAGATTTCTGGCCCTTTCAATTCCTCCTAGGAACTATCCCTCCCCGGTCCCCCTTTTTTTTTCTTTTTTTTTTATTTTTATTTTCTTTTCTTCTTTCTTTTTTTTTCTTAAAAACAAAAAGAAAAGAAGTAACCTAACCATGGCAGCCTAGTCCATGAACCTGGTACCCCCGGGCCCCTTCTTGATACCGCACCCCGTTCTGACCCCGCCTCGTCTTTGGCCCACTCTTCAGACATTCCTCATGCCTCTGTACCTATTGCCGGTGCTGTTTCCTCACCTGCTTCAGGTACTGAGGCCCTCGACTGACTCCTTCGATTTACCAGACCTTCGCTCTTCCTCTGACTATGCTTCCGGCCTCTCCCTCTACGGTGCGGCATTTTCAAAATCGCCGACCCGTTCCACGTCGGACCAACTCTGGTCCCACGCCTAAACGTCAACGACAATTACTGCTGATGATACTTCTCCACCCTTCACCTTCTCGTTCTTCTCAGAAAAGATCGACACGTCCTTCACTACCTTTCCACGCTCAGTTTCAGACTGAAAAGTGGACTAAATTCTTCACTTTACGACCAACTTCCTCTACTGCCTATCTTTCTGACCATAGTATTGGCAAGGCACTCCTACGCCATGTTGGTAAAGATATTTCTTTTCATGCTCTTAAGAGCGGTACGCGCATCATTACCGTACAGAATGCTACCCAGGCTCGTGAGCTCTCTCGTCTTTCCCATATAGATACTGTTCCTGTCACCCTTGAAAAACATCATTCCCTCAATTCTTGTAGTGGTACCGTTATTCTGCCCCATACCATAGTTCAACAAAATTTCCAGACATGTGGCACCGACATTCTAGAACAGCTGGAACTCCAAGATCTCCCAATCCTCAAGGTAGACACTTACGTTCTTCCTGCCGTGGGCGGAGACGATACCCTAGCAATGTGGCTCGTTTAACTTTTGACAGCCGAGAACTCCCATCCTCAGTTTATATAGCAGGACATCGGTTACAAGTTCGAAAGGTGATCCCTACACCACAACAGTGTAGAAATTGCTGGCGATTTGGCCATCCAGCGAAATATTGCAGATCTATCGCCGAATGCCCAGTCTGTGGTGCCGAGGGACCATTCTAATACGTCTTGCAATCGATCTCCCTCTTGCCTTAACTGTCATGAGGCTCACCTTCGTACTCTCGCCGTTGTCAGGTCTATTTAAACGAGCGGGAAATCCGTTACCTCAAAGAGACAGAAGGTCTCCCTTATGCCATGGCAGTTTCTCATCTCCGCCTCCAAGGGAGACTCCCACGTGTTTCTTATTCCCGTGTTTCAAACGTCCCCACTTCTGGTATCCCATCTTCTACACCCACCTCTGTGGTTACCTCTCCATAACCCACTCCTGTATCTAATCCTTTTGCTGTCCTCGGCTCAGAGTCCCTACTTCAACGCCTCAGTCTAATCTCGCTTCTTCGGGGTTCTCTCTTACAAGCCTCAGTATCGACGAGACCTCGTACGACACCTCTTCCCAATCGTCCCTCTACTTCTCAAAAGTCAAAAAAAAGGTCCGGTAACACCTCCTACCCATCTTCCACCTCCTCATTTTACCCTCCCTGTCTCTGTCCCTAGTTCTTCCCCTTCACTGGCTCAGTTACAAGTGCAGAGGTTCACCCTCCTCCTCGTAATGTACCTTCCTCCCTGTTCCCTCCCAAGTTTCTTCCTCTTCTGCTACCTCCCAGGTTCCTGTCTCTTCTGTCCCCTGCCACGCTTCTCCAGTTCCCTCCACCCTTTCGCCCCCCCCTCCCTTGGTACAGTCCAATACAGTTCCAATCTTTACTCATCCTCCCCCTACCATTCCCAATATTGTCTCCATACAACATCTCTGAATTCTGAAACACTTGAAGCAATCTCTGAATATATTGCAGAGACCAAACCATCAATGGACACTGATCCACCTTCCGCTCTTTCTCTCTCCTCTGCTCCATCTGCGCAACTCCTTTCTTCACAGCGCACCGTTCCTTCGCTGCTTGAACATTTTCCACTGCCTCCGCATGTGGACTTTTCTAACCCCCCTAGTCCGTAGGAACCCTTACCTGCGGATTTCAAGTATCTTTATCATTGCCATTCATGGCCTTTTTACAGTGGAATATACGTGGCCTCAGGGGTAATCGGGGTGAGCTTCAGATGTTACTCTCCCAGTTTGCCCTGTTGGTGTTTGCTTACAGGAACCAAAATTACACTCTGCTGTTATTTCTCACATCTCAGGCTATAATTTATTGTATTCTTCAGATCCTTTTCCTGATGGGACCTTTAATGAAAGTGCCCTTCTTCTCCGCACTGAATTCCGTACCATCAGCTATTTGTTCATACTTCGCTGCATTACACAGCAGCCCGTATCCACTTACATAGGTGGTATACGCTCTGTTCTTTATATCTCTCTCCTTCTCGGGCATTATCTATTCCGGATTTTGCCTTCCTTGTTTCGTCATTACCGCCACCAATTCTGTTACTTGGTGATTTTAATGCCCACCATTTCCTCTGGGGAGGGTCTCACTGTGATTCCCGTGGAATTCAGTTAGAGGCTTTTCTTGCCACCCACCCCCTCCATGTTTTAAATACAGGTACTCACACCCATTTTGATCCTCGGACTCATACTCTCTCTTGCATCGATCTCTCAGTTTGCTCTTCCTCCGCCGCATTAGACTTTACTTGGTCTGTTCTCCCGGACTTACATGACAGTGATCATTTCCATTCATTCTTACTTCCCCTTCATATTCGCCACCTCTTCGCACCCCACGCTGGCAATTTAATCGGGCAAATTGGAACCTTTACTCACACCTGACTGTTTTTAAAGAGGTTCCTTCTTCGTCCTCCATCGATGAGCTTTTACACCTTCTCATCCTCCGTTTTCACCGCAGCTTCTCATTCTATACCCCAAACTTCGAGCAGGCATTCTCAGAAATGCGTGCCTTGGTGGTCTCCTGCTTGTGCTCGTGCAGTACGTTTGAAACGCGCTGCATGGGGCAGGTACCGGTACAATAGAACCACAGAGCGACTCCTTGATTTTAAACAGAAGGCGTGCGATCGCTCGCCGTGTCATCCGTGACGCTAAACGCACTTGCTGGCGAGATTATGTCTCCACCATCACCTCTGCTTCCTCTATGAGTGCAGTCTGGAAAAAAGTACGAAAACTGAGTGGTAAATATTCTCCTGACCCGGCTCCTGTTCTGCGGGTTGCCGGTGTTGATATAGCAAACCCACTAGATGTTGCCAATGAAATTGGCAATATCTGGTCCGTATTTCTCAGGGACTCCATCTATGCCCCTCATTTCTTTCCCCAAAGTCTGCCAGAGAGTTAGCACCCTTGGACTTTTCTTCTCTCAGAGAAGAACAGTATAATGTGCCTTTACACTTCAAGAACTGGAGGCAAACACTCTCAGCTTGTCGATCATCGGCAGCTGGGCCCGACGACATTCATATTCGTATGCTACAACATTTACATCAGTCAGCCCTTGCAGTCCTATTACGCCTTTACAATCTTATTTTGGGCACAAGGAGTTCTTCCACAGCTGTGGAAATCCGCCATTGTTCTCCTTTCCGCAAACCAGGCACTACGGGACATGAAACCTCCCCCTATCGTCCCATTGCTCTTACCAGTGCAGTTTGCAAAGTAATGGAACGTCTAGTAAATAGACGTTTAGTGTGGTATTTAGAGACACACAACAGTCTCTCCACTCGTCAATATGGCTTTCGTAAGGGACGTTCTACCATAGACCCCTTACTGCGCTTGGATACGTATGTTCGTAATGCCTTTGCGAATAACCACTCAGTTATTGCCATATTTTTTGATCTTGAGAAGGCATTTTGACACAACTTGGAGGTATAATATTTTAGCCCAAGCCCACTCCCTTTGGCCTTCGAGGCAATCTACCATCCTTCCTTAAGAACTTTTTAACTGACAGGCATTTCCGTGTTCGGGTTAATAATGTGCTCTCCCCGGACTTTATCCAAGCTGAAGGTGTCCCCCAGGGATGTGTTCTGAGCACAACACTTTTTCTCCTTGCTATTAATGATTTGGCCTCTAGTCTTCCATCAAATATTTGGTCATCACTCTATGTTGATGACTTCGCTATTGCCTGTGCAGGCGTGACTGTCACCTCCTTACTGTTTCTCTCCAGCATGCAGTCGACCGTGTTTCCAATTGGGCCACCACACATGGGTTTTAAATTTTCCAGCACTAAAACCCACCAAATCACTTTCACTAGACGCTCTGTCATCTCTGATCATCCTTTGTACCTCTATGGCTCACGTATCCCTGAACGTGATTACAGTCAAGTTTTGGGCCTCCCTTTGATCGTAGGTTATCCTGGAAACCTCACATTACCTCTCTGAAGGCAACTTGTCACAGCCGGCTGAACCTTCTTAAACCTTGCTCATCTTTCGTGGGGAGCTGATCGTCGAACCCTCCTTCACCTACATTCCACCCTTATTTTATCGAAACTTGATTATGGTGACCAGATCTATTCAGCGGCATCTCCTGCTACTCTCTCTAGCCTTAACCCCATTCATCACCAAGGATTACGTTTATGCCTTGGTGCTTTTCGCTTTCCCCTGTCGAAAGCCTCTATGCAGAAGCGAACGTTCCATCCTTATCCGATCGCCGTGATGCCCATTGCCTGCGCTACTATGTACGCTCTCATGATCTCCGCAATCCTTCCATTTATAGAATGGTCACTGATATTAGTAGACATTCTTTATTTGTTCGCCCCCCCTGCTTACTCCGTCCCTTCTCTCTTCGCCTTCATTCGCTCTTGTCTTCTCTTCAACTACCACCTTTCTATGTACATGTAGCATCACACTTTTCCCTACCCCCCTGGGAAGTTCCAGCTGTTCGAGTCTGTTCTTTCTCCCTCCCTTGCTCGAAAGCCCAACTGTCTACGGTCGCTTCCCGCTCTCTTTTTCTTGGGCCACTTTCACTCTCATTCTCATGCCATTGCTGTGTACACAGATGGCTCTAAGTCTTCTGACGCGTTTGGATTCGCAGCAGTGTTTCCGGACAGCGTCGTACAAGGGCATTTACTATCTTCAGCTAGTATTTTTACTGCTGAATTATATGCCATCCTTACAGCACTTATCCGTATTGCATCTATGCCTGTGTCATCATTTGTGGTTGTCTCAGACTCCCTTAGTGCTTTACAGGCTATACAAAATTTGATACACCTCACCCCTTAGTCCTCCGTATCCAACTTTGGCTACGCCGCATCTTTACTAAGCATAAAGATATTGTTTTTTGTTGGGTCCCTGGTCATGTTGACGTACAGGGCAATGAACAGGCAGACACTGCTGCGCGGTCAGCAGTACATGACCTACCAGTTTCTTATAGAGGTATTCATGTACGGACTATTTTGCTGTAATATCTTCCCACCTTCACACCCGTTGGCAACAACGTTGGTCTACTATGCTGGGAACAAACTTCGCTTTTAAAAACCGACTATAGGTTAGGGGATCTTCTTATCACCAGTTTCGATTGGGAGATACTCTCTCCCGTCTTCGCATTGGCCAACTCGTCTTACTCATGGATATCTATGGAGAGGCGCTTGCTCCTCTCTGTGAGAATTCCCAAAGCTCCATATCAGTCACCACATTCTGTTGGACTGCCCATTTTTATCAACAGCACGCGAATTTCCCCTCTGCTCGTCTTCCCCCCGTGCTCTCTTTTTAAAACCTTCCCTTCTCGTGATGGCCCCCCTTTTCCCCGGACTCTCTCTTGATTTTTTGACAACGACTAAATTTTACTCCCAAAATTTGGGATACGTTCGCCCTTTCTATTGTATTCTTGCTCCCCCTCTACCCCTACAAACCCCCTGCCCCGCTGTTTTCTGAAACCTGTGTATCCCCCCCCCCTTTGCCATCCAATTCCCTTGCTTCCTTCCCTCCCTCACGCTGTATAGCCCTTGGGGCTTGCGCTTCTTTTTGATTAAAAAATAAAATAAAAATGTCAATGAATAAACTTATGGACCATAGTTCGATCACCCCGCCCTTTTTGTTTATTCAAGAAACTTTTTTAAGGTTTCCGGATACAGATAAAAACATAACAATGTTTGGGGGTCGTATAATTTTATGGAACAAAAAGTGCATTGTTACATTTAACCTTGATAATCAAATCAAGTCATGCGGAGGAGGTTGGGCCCGCAACCAATAGCACTTTTTTAAATCCGGCAAGGAAAGACGAATGGGCAAGTTCCTAGCATTATAAACCCCTTCTTACCCAGCGGTATAAGGTACCCATTAGCTAGTAGTTTTTGTGGGCGCAACCTCAGGAAGGCCTTCAGAATCTAATGGAGAGGGGTTAAAGGGGGTTTTTAAAACCTTTTTCGACTAGCTGGGCTTAAGGCTGCTCATAACCTTTTTTTTACCTGACAAGAATCATCATACTAAAAAATAGGGGGAAATTTAAAATCTCAGTATATACACGCGAGAGACATACACCCTCAGGGTTTTTTTCTTGTCAAGAGCTCCCGGAAATTAGCTCCGTGGGTTTGTTATCATGGGTATTTTACCCAAATCCCCTTTGCAATAAATTTAAAAAAAAATTACTTTTCCTTTTTCTTTTTTTATTTTTTTTCTTTTTTTTTATCTGTTTCTTTTTTCTTACTCTTTCTTTTTTCTTAGTCTTTTATTTTATTTTTAAGTTCTTTTTATTTTTTTTTTTGTACATTATCTTTTTCTTTTATATTCTTCTTCATCTACTTATTTTTTTTCTTCTTATCTTCTTCTAGGTTGTGAAGCATAGTTATATAAGAGTTATAGTTCACTCCTCGTTGTCTACCATGCTCCTCTCTCTCTCTCTCTCTCTCTCTCTCTTCTCTCTCTCTCTCTCTCTCTCTCTCTCTCTCTCTCTCTGCAGCGCTGTATAGCCCTTGTGATTTAGCGCTTCTTTTTTTATTATAATAATATCTCTCTCTCTCTCTCTCACCATCATTGCCAGCTCGCGTATTTCAAGAAAATTTTTATACGGGTTCAGTGCACAAATTTAATTGTTCATAGTTTTCTGATATATTAACTAGAGTAAAAATTAACGTAATATAACCAAATAAAGGAATACACTCTCATTTATTTACGTTAGGGTCTTTGTATTTCACGTCGTTTCGGCTTCTACCATTATTAATAAACAATAAAAACTAAGTGAAAATAACTTTATTATATCAAGATTACATTTAACGTTAACAATACTGTATGTAAGTCACTTTCTTCTCTTTCTGCAGCTTCATTAATTATGTATTCTTTAACTTAATACCTAAATTCCTATATACTAAACCTGGTCTTAACAGTGTCGGGTAACTTATTCTTAACACAATAAGTGCCAGGGGGGCCCAAGTAAGTAGGTTTATTCAGATATACACAAATACAGTTACATGGATAATCATACATAGCAGCATATGTCTAGAGAACCTGGGATAACCCAAAAAAGTCAGATAAAGTAACTTATTTCCAATGGGGTCCCTTTAATACCTTATTGTTATGCTATAAAGGAGATAATATCTTATTATTATACTATAAAGTAGATATACTAGGAATAAGGTAAAATGAGTTATTTATATTTACAAGTGTGTCAGCTAAAATTCTGCTCAGCTGCCTCCCTGAATACATAAAGGGGATTACCAATTAACCCCTGGCTGTCTTTAAGAAGACGTTGGACATGCGGGCTGCGGTTCGTACGTTAGTCTTCGTAACAATCTGGTTGATCAGGCCCTGATCCATCACGAAGCCTGGTCACAGACCGGGCCACGGGGGCGTTGACCCCCGAAACTTTCTCCAGGTATACTCCAGGTAACTGTTACAGCATTTGAAGAAAGATATTCTAGGTAACGACTGTTAGTTTCTTTGTAGTATAGTGTGTTTTATCTGCCACTTTTAGCATGTATATTTTCTAGTCCATCCTGTCCTGCCTGACCTCCTGGACCCAGGTGACCCAGGTCTACTCTCAAATTCACAATGTCATTTTAAATTATTTGTAATATGTTTTTCAGATTGGATAGAGTACCAGGAAGAAGAAGAGTAACCTACATACCTACATACTCGATGAGTGGAATAGTCTACCTAGTAGTGTCATTGAAGCTATAACCTTGGGTAGCTTCAAAATTACGTTAGATAATACATGAGTGAGAGGGGGTTTGATTTTGAATAGGACTTTCACTTGAGTTAATAGGGTTATCAAACCCTTATTCTTTGGTTAACATTGATAATGGGTTGGGCGAATATTTTTTGGTGGGTTTGGGTTCGACAAGAACTTTCCAAGTGTGGGCGGTAAGCCTGTTGCAGTATTCCTACTTTCTTATATTTGTATGTATCGCGTGCTCGAGTCAGAGGTACTGTGCCTGTCTATGGAGGAACTCGAACTTGGTATTCACTTTTTTCCTACATTGAGATCTGTTAGTTCACTTCACATTTAAGGATCAAAGGTTTTTCCCATACAATTCACAGGTGTTAATGAGACATCTTTTTCATTACACATTACTGTAAAATAGCGGACTGTCTTTAACTTGAATCTCTAATCCCCCTTCCCCCGAAAAAAAAACTTTGTTACCCAGGTGCAGCGACAGTTTCTTATCTATTTACCAATGTTTGCAATACTCCTTTCCGAGGTATAATACCTAAGGTTTATCATTTCGGCCTTTTCGTGATATTAAAATCGCACTCTCATCTTCCTACACTAGTAGTTTGCATTTAATGCTAAAGAACACATCATTTATACAGCATAAGAAGATCAGGAGCATAGGGAGACTATGATGCTCCCTCGTGCAAGTGCACATGATGTCCAAAAGGAGCCATAACATCCACCGTCTCCAGTATTATTCTATGTATTGGACTTATAAGGCCACACCAATGATACTCAAGTTCTGCACATGTTTTATCCATCAACATTACAAGACAATAACATTCAACATTAAAAGGAATGCCAAGTATCTTTATTGTTTTATAACTGACTGAACTGTTACTTATCTAAAATAAGCACGTATTTCCAACACTATCTAGATCTAGTAAAGGTTAATGATACTCAAACTTCGCTGAAAACTTTACTGAAGTATTGTGTTTATGCCGAACTATCTAGTACTAAGTGAGGAAGACGCAACTTCTACATGCAGAGAATAAGAAACGTAAGAGAAAAAAGACTGAGAATAATCATTATTTAGCTTATAGTACTGCCTTCAAAAGATGTGAGTCCATCCTTATTCACAAACACACACACACACACACACACACACACACACACACACACACACACACACACACACACACACAAGCGGGCCCCGCATTACAGCGCTTTGCTTTACAGCGTTTTCCTTATATAGTGGTTATCATTTATTTAGACTCCCTACAATAAATATATTCACCACTCACTATAAGCGAGATACAAAAATATTTTAAGGTAAGTAATGTGTGTACAGTGTACATACATTTTTTAGGTCTAACTGTATTACTTGCATAATATATGATAGTGTAGCCCGGAACCTGACCTGCTGTATAAGTGGGGTCCTCCTGTATATATAAACTACATAACTAAATATATAACAAAGAGATAGTATCGTACAGAATACATCACTATATGCATTTTGGGATTAACAAATATATTTTGCAACTGCTCATTAAGCGAGAGCATTCCTGAGCACTCCTTGTACGTCTATATAACGAACAAGGAGCGCTACGTATGTCGTCCTTGTATTGCTGCTCCCGTCAAGGGAGGGAACTCTTGATCTGAGGTAAAGGAGCTGTCCTCCGTCTTTTAATTTAATCCTAATTAACTCCTATTCACTATACAGCCCTTACGGGTTTAATGCTTTCCCATGAGTGTGATAACAATAATAATTAATAGTAACATAATAATTAATAACATAATCATAAAAATAATAATAATAATAATAATAATAAATAATTATTATTATTATTATTATTATTATTATTATCTTGGAGTTTCTATTATTATTTTTATCTCGATATTTTTACAGTAATGTAATAATATATGATAAGTTATTTTTAAATTCATGGAGGAGCATTAAACCTACAGGGGTCATAGAGCCAGGGACATGGGCGGCAAATCAGTTCATCCAAGGAATGGTATCTCCAGTTCCCTGGATCAAGAGAGCTTCACCTGCACCAACACACCCTTTAAGGAGTAAGTGAATTCCACTCTCAGTCAATCACGGTTGTTAAATAAGGAGACGCTTCGTCAGGAGTGTTTCCCTCACCTCCTAATATCAGGCTGGATGACAACCACTCGTGGCGAAACGTTGGCCTTTAATTAACGTCCTGGACTGCCCATAAACGTCGTTCTTCACATCTTGTCGACGCCACCATGATCTTTATTTTCATCATTTACCAAACAGATTATTAAAAAAACAGTGTAAACAATGGCTTGTACTCGTTAGTGTTGTGACATCATCGTTAAAGATGGAATCTTTCATTTGACATTTTGTTAAATTTCTTTTCTATTTTTCGTGGAATTTTTATTAAATTAAAATAGCATCACCTTTTTCCCCCATTAAAGTCCCCCGGGTAACCCCATAAATACCAATCTTTAACTAATACGTATGGGATATATACCCAAACACACCTTTTAAAATGCATCTAGGTTTCACAAAAACACCACAAAATAACCAAAAGATATAACGGGGCCGTAACAAATTTTAACACTGTGGAAACACCATTTAAACCCCAATTAAAACCTACAGGGAACATAACAAAACATGTTACTTTGGGATTTTTTTAAACAATTTTTTTATGAAATTTTGGGGCATACAAAATATACAATTTTTTTAGAAATTCCAACTTAGACACAAATTCAATTTTTTAATTTCTAACCCCAAATTCATTAACATAATAAATTTTATAAAAAAAAAGGGGGGACGATCATTTTTAATCGTCAGAAATTTTTCCATCCATTCCAAAATGTTAAATTTTGATACCTATAAAACTACTTTTTGAATCACCAAAAAAAAAATCAAAATGTTGCAACATTTTTTATAGGTTACAATTGGATAATCGGGTAAGGGACACGTGTTATACCCCTTTTAAAATATTTTGGGTGACCCCAAAGACTAATTGAACAGTAACAGGGAAGGGAAAAAAAACATGATTATACACATACAAAATACATACAAAAAATATACATATATACATATTTTTAATATATATATATATTATTTTTATATATATATTATATATTTATTTTATATATATATAAATATTTTATAATAAAAATACATAATTTTAACACATACACATAATACATTTTAACAATATTAGCACGTTCATGTGCCCAAAAAACTGGACCTCCATAACACAATAAAAAACAAAACTAAAAAAACCCTAGTACTAAAGAAAAACAACAAAGTCTTTACACAAAGGAATCATAAAAAATATAAAAATATTTTTAAAGGGCCCCCCAGTCATTTTGTCCCCACAAAGGACAATAAGTAACCCAAAACCCCAAATCTAAAACCCACACACCCAAAAACAACAAAAAAAAAACCTTCTTTCCCAAACCCCATATTCCCGAAAATCAACCCCTCCCCCCAAGAGACGAGCCAGCATTTTGCCCACTGCCCTACACCGACAATTTTTCGGCAGGGCCCCGTATAAAAAAAAACCGGTTTTTAAAACCCCCTTTTTATAAACCGTCCCAAAAAAACCCCCTTTTAAAACCCCCCAAACCCCCCCACCCCCCCAACCCCCTTTTCCCTAAAACATTGTACGATAAAAGGGGTTTTTGAAAGGAACCCCTTTCCCTTCACCTCACAAACCCCTTTTCCCCGCACCCCCCAAGAAATTAAATGTAATCCACGATAATATAATCCAACCCGTTCAATTCTCCGCCGGCTTCCCCCCGTGTCAAAGGGATTTAAAACGCACCCCGGGACCTCCCACCCCCTTTTGCCCCCCACCCTCTTACCCCCCAAACCCAACCAACTCCTGAATTTGACTCAAGAAATGAAATCCCACGATTCAAAAAAAACCATACCCCCGGCCGAATTGAACCCGCGGCCCATGGAGTCTCAAAAACCTCCAGCCCTTTTCGCGTTACCCAACTAGACCAGCTACCCAGGGCCAGTGAAGGGCTTGAGCTAGAGTTCGTCACGGCCACGCTAGCTGGAGATTCGTCTGTAAAAACTTGCATTTGTGGTCACAGAGGTGCCTGCGCTAACTTTCCTATGGTGTAGAAATATACCTAGTTGGATGAATCTTATTGTGGCTAGCTGGTCTAGTGGCTAACGCGACGGGCTGGAGTTTTGAGACTCTATGACCGCGGGTTCAATCCCGGCCGGGGGTATGGTTTTCCTGACATCTTCTAAACCTTCGCAAAAATAGACAACGTGAAAAGCCGTGTCTTCCCCACCACAAAACCCACACCCGCCTCCCACCACGACTCTTCTGGATCGTAGTATTGCCCCTGACGGCAATATACCATGTAAAAAACGAAACATGACTTCACGCACCCTAGGCCGTAATTTCAACTTGCTAAATCGGAGCCATATATTTTCCCACGAGTACATGGGGAACAAACCTTCTACTGGAGCTGCGCACGACCCCCTAGTAACCTACTTAAAACCCTTATGCGAATGTTCCTCCTTTCCCTTTTAAACCATCAACAAAAGTCGTAGTACAATCTCACATTCCTTAACCCCCATTCCCCTATACCATTTTTTAAACCCTCGTATATATTTGGGTTTCCATATTTCCCGCCATCACACCCACAGGGGCCAAACCTCCCACTTTAGAAAAACCATTTCACCCTACGCTTTAAGTCCAACAATCCTAAACCTCCTCGACGTACAGGTAACATAACAACCTCACTTTTTAACCAAATCACACCTCGATCCCCACAGAAAGGTAAATACTCTTCTCAATATTCCATTGATCGCTGTTCCTGTAATTGGGAAACACCCGAAAACGTGCCACCCCTACTAATACAATAAAACTTTTAACAACAATCACACGTTGGGCCAGAGTGAGATGTTGGGGCCTCAAAACACCCAAACGACCAATGACATTTTCCAACGTCCTTACTGAATTTTCCTCCCGCGCCACATCCAAATCGCTTTTATAAATAATACCCCCAAATTTTAAATTTGACATCGCAGTTGTGTTAACCACGTTACAGCTCACCATTCCACCCCCTTTCCAGGTACCCAACCCCATGTATCAGACTTTTCACTATTTACCTTCATACCCGGGGCACGTTCAAACACACGCACAACATCTTCCAACCCTTTTCATAGACATTCGTTCACACACCAAAACAGTCGTATCATCCACAAAAACCTATTAATGCCGGCCAACAATTCCCCTTCCCTACCCCACCCCCCACCCCCGGGCACTAACTGTGCTCTCAACCATCCTGTAAAAGGGATCCTGAAAACACGCAAATAAGATCTGTGACATAGGGCACCCTTGTTTTAAACCTCTAACCCATCTCAAAGTCCGTCCCCTACACCCATTTATTTGTACCCTCATCCTTCCCCCCTTTATACAGAGTGTTTACCCACCCAACTATTTCTTCTCCATAACCCTATCTCCGAAGAATACTCTGCATGCACCCCCTTTCCACCCCATATCATAGGGGGTCGCCAGCCCAAAGGCCAGTAAAGCCGCCCCCCCTCCCTCCCCCCTTTTGGGACTCCACAAAACTTCTTATAAGCCCGTGACCTTCTAACATCGACCTCCCCGGCAACCCATACTGCGATGGCGAAACAACCCTCCCCCACCACGCATTTTACCCTATTACCCAAAATTTTTGCGAAAACCTTATAGTCTGCACAGAGCAACGATATCGCCCTATACGCCCCAAGGGTTTGCTGCCCTTTGCCTTTCGGACCAACACCACAACTGCCGTATTCTGCTTATCCCTAATTTACCCTTCTCCTTCATACAATTTAATAATCTTACATGAACTTCCCAATCAACTCCCAATGCATGCAAATAAAATTCCACCGGTAAACCATCAATACCCGGGAGATTTTCCCCTTTCCCTCATTCCGTGTAAAGCAATTTAAATTTTCCCTTCCTCAGCAATAACCCCACCCAATGCCTTCCTATCACTGTGACCCAAAATGCACTTAGCATACATCCCACACCTTACTTAATTCCACTTCATCCACGCCACTACTAGTCCAGTGTTCTTTTTTCCCAAATGTATCCGCATATGCACTCATAGCTTTTGTGTTTCGTATCACTTGACCTGCTCTATGGATTCCCATCGTCTCATTTACCTCCAAGCTCGGATTGCCGTCAGCGCCTGCTTTTCCCTTTTGTTGTCTCAACACACACACGGATGGCTTATCTCCCCAAAAAACTTCTTCTAATCCTGCTTGCCCCTCACCGCTTGAAACCGCTCATTATGCAACGTTCGCAAGCTCTTTTTTATGTCTACAATCTCGTCCATGGGGTAAACACCACTAACCGATCCCTGCCCATAACAACTTCGACTCGATCCTCAAAATAATTCGCTAGCCCATATTTTAAAGTGTTTATACGCCTACCCTCCCTCACTTTAAAGGACTTTATCCTTTCCTTTGCCACCGAGTCCCACCACGTTACAATGTCTTCCACCTCCTGAGCTTCCCTTGAAAGCTCATTCCACAGCATAGAAAAACCCCCCAAACCCCTTCCTCATCGCTTAACACACTAATATTTAATTCCAATAATTCTTATAAATTTCGGCCTTTCCCTCCCACCCTACCTCCACTACAACTGCCCTATGATCTGACAAGACCGCCCTCCACCGTATTAAAAGACTTTACAACTACTCCCCTGCGAAATATACACTCTGTCTAACCTTGCAGCATATCCCTTCGATAAAATTTATGTTCTGTTTCCCACACCCCTCCCCCAAACACATCTCTTAACTTAACATCCTCAAAAAATCTCTGAGAGGTGCAGACACATGCCCAGCCCCTTTGGGTTCAAACGTCAGCCGCCCTTATGACACAGTTCCAGTCACCCCCCACTATCGCTACTTCCGGAAGACCACGCAAAAAAAAAACAAGGTCCCACACACAAAATCCGTTCGAACCTTCGTGTCATTCCCCGCAGGGGCATAGGACACTTACCAAAGATACACGCTTTCCCATCCAAGTCCCATCCACTCGCAACACCCTCCCCCCACCCCCTCACATCTCTGCAACACCCTCCCCCACCCCCCTCACATCTCTGCAACACAAACGGGCTCGTCTCTTTTATTAAAAGCCCACACCACCTTTCAAACGAATAGTTGGCAGGGTTTAGTACTGTATAACCTGCAACCTGCAAAAACTTCTCCTTCTTTGAAAATTTTGTTCTTGAAGGAAGAGAACATCAATTCTATGTTTGCTAAGAAAACTGCTCAACCCCAAACTCTCTTTAATCTAGTACACAAACCGTTAACATTAGCAGTCATACACCTAAGGCCTGTTATATTTTCCACCCTTTCCTCTTCTCCTCCCGTGGTTCACCACTTGATTTGTTACGTCTATGTGTCTTCTTTACAGTACCTTCCCATTCGCCTCCCTTCTTGCGATGGCGTCCCTCATGACCCCCCCCCCTCCCCACCCCTCCCCTCACCCATCCTCTCAGTTTTTTTCCCAGTCCTCTGTGCCGGCGCAGTACGTTTATCCGAATCTGACGTAGCTGCCCGTTCCTGGTAACGTTTCTTATCCCCCATTGTCAAGATCCGAGGGAAACCTCACGGGGGTACCTCAACATCCACCTCACAATTTAGGGATGAAGTCTCCCGATGTCCCAGTCTCGTCGTCCTTCTGCGGAGTCTATATTGTTGACAATCCGGATCAGAAAGTCTCCAGCTACTCTTCCGGAGACGGAGCTTCCACCAAATTGCGGTGACAAGGTCCTTAAAACTTCGTCTAAACCTCACCGACATTCGTCTCTCGACAATACTCAACACGGGCCCTGCCGGGGTACCAATCCAGTAGATGGTTTTCGGGAACGACTCAGGTGCAGGCAGCTGAGGGAAGGACTCACTCTCATTTCGAAAAGCCTGTTCCACCCTCTCCCCTTTCCCCAAACGACCACGCCCTTCCTCTGACGAACGATGCTCACCTTCATCACGTGTGACTGGGGCTACGTCTTCTTGCACAGGTTTGGTCACGCGTCTGTTCTTTTTGCATGCCGCCGCTATGTGGTCATACTCTCCACAAATGCGACACGTACGCCGCTGTCCAGGATATAAAAAACCCTTACCTGTGTTTCCCAAAATCTTGAAGATACACATATGACGGTATGGGTTGGGCGCAACGTCATCTTAAGGCTGAATGTACCTTCTGGCATACCTGTGTAGGCACCCATTATCCCCTTAACCCCGCTGGGGAGAATGCACAGGGTTTCCCTATTTCTCAAATACGTTTCTGATGTCAGCTTCGTTTGCCTCGAAGGGGACATTCCCCAACTTTATCCAGGTATAATATCGAGACACGTCCACCAGTCTCACCGCACAGCAGGAGTAACGTCAAAACACACATCTTGAAAGCGCGTAACCACCGATTCATAAACTGTCGCAGCAAGCAGTTTCACAAATACTCTATGCGCTCCGTTCAGCGCTACCCCATACAATTCACTATCTTGTATGCCGTATGTCTCCCTGATTATCTTGGGTAAGAGTATTTGAGCTGAACTAGGTGTAATCGCACCTCGAAGCAGTTCAATACCAATAGTATTCACGCGTCTGCGATAACAAACCGCCATCTCAACACCAGTAATTTCCCAGCGGTGTCAACAGAGACACAACAACACCTCCTCGTACCACTGCTGTCAGGTTACTGAGGAGCGTCAGGCAAGGGGGTCTACACAGCCCAAGAGCGATGCAGACAATACACTATAGGATTTAGTAAGGTTCGTGTCATGGGAATACAGTCGTCCAACAGGTCCGTGTCATGGGAATACAGCCACAAATTAGGTTCGTGTCATGAGAATACAGTCGTCCAACAGGTTCGTGTCATGGGAATACAGCCACAAATTAGGTTCGTGTCATGGGAATACAGTCGTCCAACAAGTCCGTGCCATGGGAATACAGCCACAAATTAGGTTCATGTCATGGGAATACAGTCGTCCAACAGGTCCGTGTCATGGGAATACAGCCACAAATTAGGTTCGTGTCATGGGAACAAAGCAACCAACACATCACATCTACAGTTAACACGAAACACTAAGCCTGTGAGTCTTTCATTCAGCACAAGCTGTGCTACGAAGGCTCGAGCCTTCGTCGGCTCTTCGCCAAACACACCTACTCAGATGCACTCGCACTGTGAATCCCTTTAACACATCACGCAAGTTGATTGCTTTTCCTGCGCAGTGTGCCGAGGAGCGCAGCGGCTACGATGACAGTGCACGCAAGCAGACCAGTCAGGATACCTGTAGCCAGCTGCCACTGTTTCGTCTTGTGCACTTGCTGGTCGAACTCTTCTTTGGACACCACCTGTGGCTCGACTGTGCTGCTCACCGCCTGAAAATGAAGAAAATTGGAAGGTAAATATTAAATCAGTATTTGTGGTACAGCAATGAGGTGGACACGACACAGTAAGACTGAGATCTCCAGTATTTCACATTCTCTATTTTTTTTTAATGTTGGTAGAATTACCGACAATATGTTAAGTAAGTATAGGAGCCTTTGAACCAAGTGAGAGAGTAATTGTGGTAGGGGACCTGAATGCTAAAGTAGGGGAAACTTTTAGAGAGGTTTTGGTAGGAAGTTTGGGGGGGCCAGGTGTAAATGATAATGGGAGCCCTTTGATTGAACTTTTTATAGAAAGGGTTTGTTATAGGTAATACTTTTTTTAAAAAAAAGAGGATAAATAAGTATACAAATATGATGTACGCGAAAAGACATGTTTGTTGGTTATGTATTGGTAGATAAAAAGACTGTTGGTAAAATTTAGGGATGTACATGT
>NC_069412.1:22947731-22959463 GCF_026875155.1 Cherax quadricarinatus | reverse complement strand
TCCCCTTGGGAAAATGAACCTTTCCACTGCCTCCTTGCATTTTTTGCTACATTTCCATATTTCATTTACTGGCTTTCCTCCCGTTCTTGTCCCCTGGACCCCCGCGGGAAAGTTCTTAAACCCTATGTGTCCCCCTTTTATAGTCGGGTTTTTCCCCATTCTACTCCTGTTATCTCTCCACTTGCAGCTCTACTATGTTTTCAAAGCACAGAACCACGTGGCGTAGCTCTAGGGACTCCATACTTGATGTCCCAATGTCTGAGCTGCCCGGGGTGAACAAAGGGCCCAATTCTTGCTGGTTCACCCTCCCCTCTCATTTGGGTAGTGTCCTTAACATTTTGGGGCATGGGGGGGTTTTCCGCCCACGTCCAACATCCTGGCTCCCCATGTTTGGGGCCCCCATGTGCTCCAGGTTTTTCCCAGTCATCTCCCTGTGGTTGAAATCCCCCAAAACCCCCAGCAATTTTCTCTGCTGGAGTGAGCTTTTTTGCCACCTAGCAAGTGTTCCCCATTGCTCTGTTCTCTTTTTAAATTTTCCTCTCTTGGCCTCCTGCAGTTCTTTGGTTTATACATCATGCAATGACCACTTTGTTTTCCCCCAGACGAGTGTACCTGCTTGTAGTCTCTTTCCCCCGTCTCACTATTCCTTCCCATTTTCTCGAATTTCCATTTTTTTCGAGCGAGCAACCCCCCCTCCCCCCTCCCCCTTCTATCTTTCCTCATGACTGGACCCTGGGGGAAATTGCATCTGTTATTGTCTCCATGATTTTGTTTCTGAAACTGCTATGATTTGGGGTTTCATTGATTCTTTTTTGCCTTCCCATGTTTATTCGTTAATCCATCTGCATTTTTACCAAACCTTCAACTTCTGTTTAATACTGTAACTGTGGGCGGGGGGGGGGAAACAGGGGGATGGTGTGGATGGTTGGTTTGGATTGTTCAGTTGTTTGGGGGGTCGGGGCTGGAGTCCTTTGCAGTGTTTCTGGGGGTGGCTTGTCCTTCCATTTGATCCTGGGTTATTCTGCTCTCCTTTTTCTTTTCCCTCCCATTTCCCCTTTCGTTTTTGTACTCTCTCTTTATTGTTGTGTGTGTGTGTGTGTGGTGTGTGGTGTGTTTTTGTGTTGTGTATGTGTGTGTGTGTGTGTGTGTGGTGGTTGTGTGTGTGTGGGTGTGTGTATGTGGTGTGTGTGTGTGTGTGGGGGGGGGGTGGGTGTGTGATGGGGTGTGTGGTGTGTTTTTTTTTTTTGTGTGTGTGTGTGTGTGCGTGTGTTGTGTGTACTCACCTAGTTTACTCACCTGTTAGGTTGCGGGGGGTCGAGTCCGAGCTCCGGGCCCCCCTCTTCATGATCGCTACTAGGTCACTCTCCTTGACCGTGAGTTTTTATCATACCTTGCTTAAGCATGTATGGATCCTGCCTCCACAATCGTTTCCCAAAACTTTTCCCATTTACTGACTACTTTGGCTGAAAATCTTCCAACATCCCTGTGATTCATCTGTTCTTCACTTCCACTGTGTCCCCTTTTACTGTTACTTGTTATGTTGGTGTGTGTTGGGGGGTACTCACCAAATTGTGATGCAGGGGGAATTAGTACTGTGGATGTTTTTTTAGATAAGAGAAGCTGCAAGAAGCAGCTCTGCACAGACCCGAACTTACTCCCAAATTAACCTTTTTGCATTTGGGGCGTCTTCCTAAAAATTTGGGATGGGGGCTACAACAAGAGTTAGAAGTTACATAGCATAAAAGGGATATTTTTTAGTGAAAAAGTTTTGTATTATCACTTTACCTTCTATTTTTTGTTTTTTTTAAAATGAAGGGACTGATGAGGGATCTTTTGGTTTGCGAAACCGAAAATAATATTCTTCTTCTTTCAAAAAAAGGTCGTTCCCCACCGAACCCGTCTATTACTTGAGGGTATTCCGGGGGTAAACCCCCCCGCGGTCCGGCCCATGCCAGGCCCCCTGGTGGATCGGGGCCTGATCAACAGGCTTTCAGCTGCCGCAGACAAACCCACACCCCGGGCTGATCCGCACGGGCTTTAGATTTGTCTAGCCCCCCTTTTGAAAAAAACCCAGGGGTCTATTGGTAATTCCCCTTATGGCTGGTGGACACTTTTGGGTTTTTCTTTAGTGTACCAATGGTCCCCTACTTTTCACGGGGGGTTGGATAAACCTCCTGCCAAGTTTTTTGCTTTTGACCCAAAAAAAACGAAAGTTTCCTTTTTAACTTTAACAAATAACGAGAAAGGGTTAAAAGCCCCTTGCTCACGCAGGGCTTACGGAGGAAAAATTTCTGTCCATTCCCCATAAAGAAAAGAAAAATAAAAAGAAAAAGAACAATAGAAAATAGAAGAACCCAGAGGTGGATAACATGCTTGACAGTTGTTAAGTAGAATAGCAAGATTTACTTAAATCTTGCAATCATGAGTCAAAAAAAGACACCAAAAACCTACAATCATGTAAAACAATTACGAGTTTTTTGTTTTTTACTCCTTGGCAGGGCGGTAGTACCTCCCGGGGGTTGCTGTCACCAAACCACACCACAGGACGGTAGAAACCCCCCTGGGGGGTTTTCTGTCTACCAACCACACCCCAGGAGGTATACCTCCCCGGGTGGTTGCGTCTACCAACCTACTACCAAGGACGGGGTACCTCCCTTGGTGGTTCTGTCTACCAACCTACTCCCCCAGGACGGTATACCCCCCTGGGTGGTTGCTGTCTACCAACCCGAAAACCACAGGGGGTAGTCCTCCCGGGGGGTTGCGTCTACCAACCTACAAACCCCAGACGGAGTACCTCCCTGGTGGTTGCTTTACCAACCACTACCAAAAAACGGGAAAACCCCCTGGGTGGTTGCTGTCTACCAACCTTACCCAGAACGGTATCCCCCTGGGTGGTTGCTGTCTACCAACCAAAATACCACAGAACGGTAGTACCTTTCCCCGGGGGGTTTCTGTCACCAACCTACTACCAAAACGGTTGTACCCCCGGGGGTTGCTGTCTACCCCCCTATACCACAGAACGGGAGTACTCCCTGGGGGGTTCTGTCTACCAAAAATACTACCCCCAGGCGGTAGTACCTCCCGGGGGGTTGCTGTCTCCAACCTACACCACAGGGGCGTGACCTCCCGGGGGGTTGCTGTCTACCCCCTACTACCACAGGACGTATCCTCCCCCCGGGTTTTTGCTGTTACCAACCTCTACCCAGGGCGGGAGTCCACCCTGGGGGGTTGCTGTCTTCCAACCACTCCACAGGACGGGAGCCCCCCAGGGTGGTTTTCTGTAAACCCCCTACTACCACAGGACGGAGACCTCCCCGGGTGTTGCGTCCCAAACCTACTACCACAGGACGGATACCTCCCCGGGGGGTTTTCTGTCTACCAACCTTACCACAGGACGGTATACCTCCCTGGGTGTTGCTGTTACCAACCTACTACCCAGGACGGGAGTACCTCCCTGGGTAGTTGCTGTCTACCAAACCACTACCACGGACGGTATACCTCCCCGGGTGGTTGCTGTTCCAACCTACTACCACAGGAGGGATACCTCCCCGGGTGGGTTCTGTCTACCCCAACCCACTACCCCAGGGGCGGTAGTCCTCCCTGGGGGGTTGCGTCACCAACCACTACCACAGGAAGGGAGTACCCCCTGGGTGGTTGCTGCTACCACCTCTACCACAGGCGGTAGTACCTCCCCGGGTGGGTTGGTCTACCCAAACCCACCCACAGGACGGGAGTACCTCCCTGGGTGGTTGTGTCTACCCAACCCGCTACCACAGGACGGGGTTTCCTCCCTGGGGGGTGCTGCTACCAACCTACTACCCAAAGGGCGGTATCCCCCCTGGGTGGTTTCTGTCCACCAACCTACTACCACAGAACGGGAGTACCTCCCTGGGTGGTTGCTGTCTACCAACCACTACCCCAGAACGGAGTACCTCCCTGGGGGGTTGCTTCTACCAACCCACACCAAGAACGGTATACCTCCCCGGGTGGTTCTGCTACCAACCCACTACCACAGAACGGTAGCCTCCCCCGGTGGTTTCTTCACCAACCCACTAAACAGAACGGTGTACCTCCCTGGGGGGTTGCTGTCTACCAACCTCTCCCCCAAGGCGGTAGTCCTCCCCGGGGGGTTCTGTCTACCAAACCTACTACCACAGGACGGGAGACCTCCCCGGGTGGGTTTCGTTACCAAAATATACCCCAGGACGGGAGTCCCCCCTGGGGGGTTTCGTCTACCAACCTACTACCACAGGACGGTGTACCACCCGGGTGGTTTTGTCTACCAACCTACTCCACAGGACGGTATACCCCCAGGGGGGTTGCTGTTACCCAAACCCACTAACAGGACGGGGGTACCTCCCCGGGGGTTGTGTCACCAACCTATACCACAGGGCGGGAGTACCCCCCCTGGGTTGGTTCTGTTACCAACCTACTACCAAGGACGGGAGTACCCCCCGGGTAGTTGGTTACCCAAACCCACTCCCCAGGGGCGGGATCCCCCCGGGGAGTTGCTGCTACCCAAACCCACTACCACAGGCGGGGTTTCCTCCCTGGGGGGGTTGCGCTACCAACCTACTACCAAGGAGGGGAGTACCTCCCTGGTGGTTTTCTGTTACCAACCCACACCCCAGACGGGATACCTCCTGGGTGGTTGCGTCTACCAACCCACTACCCCAGGCGGTGTACCCCCTGGGTGGTTGCGTTACCAAACCCACTACCACGGACGGTAGTACCCCCCTGGGTGGTTGCTGTCTACCAACCCCACTACCCAGGCGGGAGTACCTCCCTGGGGGGTTGCTTCACCAACCTACTACCACGGACGGTAGTACCTCCCTGGGTGGTTTCTGTCTACCAACCTACTACCACAGGGCGGGAGTACCTCCCTGGGTGGTTGCTGTTACCAACCTACACCACAGGACGGTAGTACCCCCTGGGTGGTTGCTGTCTACCAACCTACTACCACAGGACGGAAATACCCCCCCTGGGGGTTGTGTCTACCAACCCACTACCACAGGACGGAGTACCCCCGGGGGGTTGTGTTACCCAAAACCACTACCACAGGACGGTGAAACCCCCCTGGGGGGTTGCTGTCTCCCCAACCTACTACCACAGGACGGTAGTACCTCCCTGGTGGTTGCTGTCTACCACCTACTACCACAGGACGGTAGTACCCCCCGGGGTTGGTTGGCTGTCTACCAACCTACTACCACAGGACGGGTATCCCTTTCCCGGGTTGGTTGCTGTCTACCAACCTACTCCCACAGGACGGTAGTACCTCCCTGGGTGGTTGCTGTCTACCAACCTACTACCACAGGACGGTAGTACCTCCCTGGGTGGTTGCTGTCTACCAACCTACAAACCACAGACGGTAGTACCTCCCGGGGTGGTTGCTGTCTACCAACCTACTACCACAGGACGGTAGTACCTCCCTGGGTGGTTGCTGTCTACCAACCTACTACCACAGGACGGTAGTACCTCCCTGGGTGGTTGCTGTCTACCAACCTACTACCACAGGACGGTAGTACCTCCCTGGGTGGTTGCTGTCTACCAACCTACTACCACAGGACGGTAGTACCTCCCTGGGTGGTTGCTGTCTACCAACCTACTACCACAGGACGGTAGTACCTCCCTGGGTGGTCGCTGTCTACCAACCTACTACCACAGGACGGTAGTACCTCCCTGGGTGGTTGCTGTCTACCAACCTACTTACTTTGAATAATATTAATGTGCAACACATCCTATTTTTTGTGTTTATCTATATGAAGAAAAGAAGAAGAAAAAGATGAAGATGAAGAAGAAGTAGAGGAAGAAGAAGAAGAAGAAGAAAAAATTATTTTGATTACTTGCAATAGAGTCCTTTGATCTTGTCCCGCAGAGAGCGACCCACAACAGTCGGCTAACACCCAGGTACTTACTTACCGCTAGGTACAGCAGCAGATGTAAACAAAACGCACCCAATGTATCCACATATAAACTAAATAATGTAGGTCTTAATACTACTGATTGCGAAAAGGATTTAGTAGTTCAGTTATTCAGGCTAAAACGTTGTGTAGTTTTAAAAATAGGTTAGATAAATACATGAGTGGGTGTGGGTGGGTGTGAGTTGGACCTGACTAGCTTGTGCTGCTGGGTCTGGTGGAGGTGACCAGACTGGGTGGGTCATTGGGCTAATCCGGGGGGAGGGTCATTGGTCTAATCCGGGGGGATGGGCATATAGACCTGCTCCGTATGGGTCAGTAGGCCTGTTGCAGTGTTCCTTCTTTCTTATGTTCTTATTTGCTGCTGGAATCGAGCACCACCTGGTCATCGCTACTCACCTCTACTTTTCTCAATGATGAGGTGATAGTTGACCGAGGCGGACCCAGCACTCTCTCCGAATATAGTAACTCTCGAACTGTCACCACCGAAGCCTTCAATGTTGTCCTTGACCTATGGCGATATAAAAACTGGTCAACTAGTTAGTCCATAACTTTTACAATAGGCTCTTTTTTCTCTCTCCTTTTATAACAATGTAGTTTTTAGCGATCCTAATAACATTGAATATTCACTGTCAACTCTGTACAGTATTGTAATTCATTGTAATTCAATGTATACTAAAGATAAATTAATTTATTTATCTATAAAGTGTTTTTCCTTCAGGACAATATAGGGAACAACTGACCCACTGCATGGCTGTGATCTGGTCCCAGAGGCCAGCGTTCCCAGGTGCATCATCGTTGTCCAAGCTGAAGAAACCTGCCGTACGAAAATAAATAAATATAATGAGCAAATAAACCATGCAAACAGACGCCACATAAACCAGAGTTTACCATATAAAAAACTTAGAAAAGAATATATGAAAAAGAATTATATGTTATCTAGAAATCAGTAAATATTATCAGGTCAACATTTTAGCTTGAGGAAGGGACACCCTTCGTGATGTTGAAGAGCTCTTGGTCCAAGGAATTGGGGGCTGCCCTTCTCTTGGATCGAATCTGTTTATCTTCAAATCGCCAAATCGCTGTATGAACCATGTGGGTTTAGCGTGTTAAGAGAGAAGGGTTGCACTCTTATAATTTTACCCTATATGAAACACTAGCTCGTGTAGGTCATCCAGCGGGGTATTGCGAGAGATAAGACGTTGAAAATTTAGACTATGACTGAAACATAAGTCATAATGAAAGAGGACGTGTCAGGATGGGAAAGTGTAACTAGAAGAGTCCTGCAAAGATCAGTATTAGGAATATGTAATATTCTTGATTTAAAATTAACATGGAATACTGAAACACTAGTACTAGTGGATTAGCGCTCTGCACAGATATTTTGGTGTTGTCGGCGAGTTTACTTACTTAGCTTTCATTCTATTATCAAGGTTCTTAATGTAACCCAAAGCTGACGATCCTCATGGAACTCTTCTTGTTATGGATCCACATTCTGATTTCGCCCCCATTCGTACCCAGCCTCTTAACACACTGAAGTACATAATGAAAAACAGATAGCGGAGGACTTCGAAAAAACTATCTAGGTTAATGACTATCGTGTCACTGGTGTTATGCTCACCCAAGGAACCTAGACGATAGTGAATGACCACAAGAATGACATCTCGGTCGAGGAGTTTGGTGGGAGTGTAGAGGGAAGCGTCTCCAGAGATGAAAGCACCACCGTGGATGAAGAGCATGACGGGCAGCAAGGTGCCGTTGTGCTTCTGCTCGAGTTCGTCCGGCAGCTGTGGAGGACGTCAAAAACTCAGAAGAGATGTTATACAAAATTACGGTATGCCTACTATTTATTTTAAAACCAAAACGGGGAAACGTAGCCAATTTTTTGCTTATATTTGCCTATAACAACATTACTCATGTTGGGTAAAAAACACATGTAAACTGATTTTGATATTTATATATGTCAGTTCCGCTTGACAAAGCTCCTGGAGAGCGAAACGATTGCCACAATAAAATATCACATAGTTGTACATGTGTCTGCCCTTTACCTAACATATTGTCGGTAATTCTACCTCCATTGATTAATATTACTTAACCATCTAAGAATTTAATGGAGGGTAAGAATGACATATGCAAATGAATTTATTTTCAATGAAAACTAAGAAATATTGCCTAATATTTGCCAAAATTTGCATAAAATAATACTGCTCATTTCCTTTAACCATCTAAGAATTTGATATGTGTTTGGCTGAGGGAAGGAGGACGAGTGTCATGGAAGTACCACAGTACACTCGCAGGGCAGGAGGACGAGTGTCATGGAAGTACCACAGTACACTCGCAGGGCAGGAGGACGAGTATCGTGGAAGTACCACAGTACACTCGCAGGGCAGGAGGACGAGTGTCATGGAAGTACCACAGTACACTCGCAGGGCAGGGGGACGAGTGTCGTGGAAGTACCACAGAAACACTCGCAGGGAAGAAGGACGAGTGTCGTGGAAGTACCACGGTGCACTCGCAGGGCAGGAGGACGAGTGTCGTGGAAGTACCACAGTACACTCGCAGGGCAGGAGGACGAGTGTCATGGAAGTATCACAGTACACTCGCAGGGCAGGAGGACGAGTGTCGTGGAAGTACCACAGTACACTCGCAGGGCAGGAGGACGAGTGTGGTGGAAGTATCACAGTACACTCGCAGGGCAGGAGGACGAGTGTCATGGAAGTACCACAGTACACTCGCAGGGCAGGAGGACGAGTATCGTGGAAGTACCACAGTACACTCGCAGGGCAGGAGGACGAGTGTCATGGAAGTACCACAGTACACTCGCAGGGCAGGGGGACGAGTGTCGTGGAAGTACCACAGTACACTCGCAGGGAAGAAGGACGAGTGTCGTGGAAGTACCACGGTGCACTCGCAGGGCAGGAGGACGAGTATCGTGGAAGTATCACAGTACACTAGCAGGGCAGGAGGACGAGTGTCATGGAAGTACCACAGTACACTCGCAGGGCAGGAGGACGAGTGTCATGGAAGTACCACAGTACACTCGCAGGGCAGGAGGACGAGTATCGTGGAAGTACCACAGTACACTCGCAGGGCAGGAGGACGAGTGTCATGGAAGTACCACAGTACACTCGCAGGGCAGGGGGACGAGTGTCGTGGAAGTACCACAGTACACTCGCAGGGAAGAAGGACGAGTGTCGTGGAAGTACCACGGTGCACTCGCAGGGCAGGAGGACGAGTGTCGTGGAAGTACCACAGTACACTCGAAAGGGCGGGAGGACGAGTGTCATGGAAGTATCACAGTACACTCGCAGGCAGGAGGACGAGTGTCGTGGAAGTACCACAGTACACTCGCAGGGCAGGAGGACGAGTGTGTGGAAGTATCAAAAGTACACTCGCAGGGCAGGAGGACGAGTGTCATGGAAGTACCACAGTACACTCGCAGGGCAGGAGGACGAGTATCGTGGAAGTACCACAGTACACTCGCAGGGCAGGAGGACGAGTGTCATGGAAGTACCACAGTACACTCGCAGGGCAGGGGGACGAGTGTCGTGGAAGTACCACAGTACACTCGCAGGGAAGAAGGACGAGTGTCGTGGAAGTACCACGGTGCACTCGCAGGGCAGGAGGACGAGTATCGTGGAAGTATCACAGTACACTAGCAGGGCAGGAGGACGAGTGTCGTGGAAGTACCACAGTACACTCGCAGGGCAGGAGGACGAGTGTGGTGGAAGTATCACAGTACACTCGCAGGGCAGGAGGACGAGTGTCATGTAAGTACCACAGTAAACTCGCAGGGCAGGAGGACGAGTGTCATGGAAGTATCACAGTACACTCGCAGGGCAGAAGGACGAGTGTCATGGAAGTATCACAGTACACTAGCAGGGCAGGAGGACGAGTGTCATGGAAGTATCAGAATACACTCGCAGGGCAGGAGGACGAGTGTCATGGAAGTATCACAGTACACTCGCAGGGCAGGAGGACGAGTGTCATGGAAGTATCACAGTACACTCGCAGGGCAGGAAGACGAGCGTCATGGAAGTATCACAGTATACTCGCAGGGCAGGAGGACGAGTGTCATGGAAGTACCACAGTACACTCGCAGGGCAGGAGGACGAGTGTCATGGAAGAATCACAGTACACTCGCAGGGCAGGGGGACGAGTGTCGTGGAAGTACCACAGTACACTCGCAGGGCAGGAGGACGAGTGTCATGGAAGTAACACAGTACACTCGCAGGGCAGGAGGACGAGTGTCATGGAAGTACCACAGTACACTCGCAGGGCAGGAGGACGAGTGTCGTGGAAGTACCACAGTACACTCGCAGGGCAGGAGGACGAGTGTCATGGAAGTAACACAGTACACTCGCAGGGCAGGAGGACGAGTGTCATGGAAGTACCACAGCACACTCGCAGGGCAGGAGGACGAGTGTCATGGAAGTACCACAGTACACTCACAGGGAAGAAGGACGAGTGTCGTGGAAGTACCACAGTACACTCGCAGGGAAGAAGGACGAGTGTCGTGGAAGTACCACAGTACACTCACAGGGCAGGGGGACGAGTGTCATGGAAGTACCACAGTACACTCACAGGGAAGAAGGACGAGTGTCGTGGAAGTACCACAGTACACTCGCAGGGCAGGGGGACGAGTGTCATGGAAGTACCACAGTACACTCACAGGGAAGAAGGACGAGTGTCGTGGAAGTACCACAGTACACTCGCAGGGCAGGAGGACGAGTGTCATGGAAGTATCACAGTACACTAGCAGGGCAGGAGGACGAGTGTCATGGAAGTATCAGAGTACACTCGCAGGGCAGGAGGACGAGTGTCATGGAAGTACCACAGTACACTCGCAGGGCAGGGGGACGAGTGTCATGGAAGTATCACAGTACACTCGCAGGGCAGGAGGACGAGTGTCATGGAAGTATCAAAGTACACTCGCAGGGCAGGAGGACGAGTGTCGTGGAAGTACCACAGTACACTCGCAGGGCAGGAGGACGAGTGTCATGGAAGTATCAGAGTACACTCGCAGGGCAGGAGGACGAGTGTCATGGAAGTACCACAGTACACTCGCAGGGCAGGGGGACGAGTGTCATGGAAGTATCACAGTACACTCGCAGGGCAGGAGGACGAGTGTCATGGAAGTATCAAAGTACACTCGCAGGGCAGGAGGACGAGTGTCGTGGAAGTACCACAGTACACTCGCAGGGCAGGAGGACGAGTGTCATGGAAGTATCAGAGTACACTCGCAGGGCAGGAGGACGAGTATCATGGAAGTACCACAGTACACTCGTAGGGCAGGAGGACGAGTGTCGTGGAAGTACCACAGTACACTCGCAGGGCAGGAGGACGAGTGTCATGGAAGTACCACAGTACACTCGCAGGGCAGGGGGACGAGTGTCATGGAAGTACCACAGTACACTTGCAGGGAAGAAGGACGAGTGTCGTGGAAGTACCACGGTACACTCGCAGGGCAGGAGGACGAGTGTCGTGGAAGTACCACAGAACACTCGCAGGGCAGGAGGACGAGTGTGGTGGAAGTATCACAGTACACTCGCAGGGCAGGAGGACGAGTGTGGTGGAAGTATCACAGTACACTCGCAGGGCAGGAGGACGAGTGTCATGTAAGTACCACAGTACACTCGCAGGGCAGGAGGACGAGTGTCATGGAAGTATCACAGTACACTCGCAGGGCAGAAGGACGAGTGTCATGGAAGTATCACAGTACACTAGCAGGGCAGGAGGACGAGTGTCATGGAAGTATCAGAATACACTCGCAGGGCAGGAGGACGAGTGTCATGGAAGTATCACAGTACACTA
>NC_069412.1:22926212-22942231 GCF_026875155.1 Cherax quadricarinatus | reverse complement strand
GGAACACTGCAGGGGCCCTGTGGCCATACTAGGCAGGTCCTTTACAATTCATCCCACTAACAAAACATTTGCCAACCCAATTTTCAATGCCACCCAAGAAATAAGCTCTGATGTGAAAGTCCCACTCAAATCCAACCCCTCCCACTCATGTACTTATCCAACCTAGATTTGAAACTACCCAAAGTCCTAGCCTCAATAACCCAACTAGGTAGACTGTTCCACTCATCAACTACCCTATTTCCAAACCAATACTTTCCTATGTCCTTTCTAAATCTAAACTTATCTAATTTAAATCCATTACTGCGGGTTCTCTCTTGGAGAGACATCCTCAAGACCTTATTAATATCTCCTCTTTAATACCTATCTTCCACTTATACACTTCGATCAGGTCTCCCCTCATTTTTCGTCTAACAAGTGAATGTAACTTAAGAGTCTTCAATCTTTCTTCATAAGGAAGATTTCTAATGCTATGTATTAATTTAGTCATCCTACGCTGAATGTTTTCTAACAAATTTATGTCCATTTTGTAATACGGAGACCAGAACTGAGCTGCATAATCTAGGTGAGGCCTTACTAATGATGTATAAAGCTGCAGTATGACCTCTGGACTTCTGTTGCTTACACTTCTTGATATAAATCCCAGTAATCTATTTGCCTTATTAGTACGCTTAGGCATTGCTGTCTTGGTTTAAGGTTGCTGCTCACCATAACCCCCAAGTCCTTTTCGCAATCTGTATGGCTAAGTTCTACATCATTTAACTTATAAGTACTAGGGTTATGGGCACTCCCAAGCTTCAGAACCTTGCATTTATCTACATTGAACTGCATCTGCCACTTTTCTGACCGAGAATAGAGTTTGTTTAAATCCTCCTGAAGTTCCATAACATCTACGTTTTGAATCAATTATCCTTCCTATCTTTGTGTCATCAGCGAATTTGCTCATATCACTAGTAATTCCCTCATCAAGATCATTGATATATATTATAAACGACAGCGGGCCCAAGACTGATCCCTGTGGAGCGCCACTTGTTTCAGATCCCCACTCGGATTTAACCCCATTTATGGACACACTGCTTCCTGTCAGTGAGCCATGACTCGATCCACGAGAGCACTTTTCCCCCAATGCCATGAGCTGCCACTTTCTTTAACAGTCTTATGGTGCGGAACTCTATCAAAAGCCTTACTAAAATCTAAGTAAATAATATCAAATTCTTTATTGTGGTCAACAGCCTCAAAAGCTTTACTGAAGAAAGTTAATAAATTAGTTAGACAAGACCGGCCTCTTGTGAATCCATGCTGAGTATCATTAATCAAGCTATGCTTATCGAGATGGCTTCTTATAATCTCAGCTATAATTGACTCTAGTAATTTGCCTACAATTGAGGTCAGGCTTATTGGGCGGTAATTTGATGGTAACGACTTGTCCCCTGTTTTAAAAATAGGAATTACATTAGCCATATTCCACACATCAGACACTACACCTGTTTGAAGAGATAAATTAAAAATATTAGTTAATGTTTCACAGAGTTCCATTTTGCATTCCTTAAGAACCCTTGAAAAAACCTCATCAGACCCGGCGACTTATTTTGCTTCAGTCTGTCTATCTGCTTCACAACCATTTCACTAGTGACTGTGATGTTACATAATTTATCTTCTTCTGGCCCACTGAAAAAATTAATTACTGGAATATTTTTAGTGTCTTCCTGTGTAAAAACTGAGAGAAAATAATTATTTAAAATCGAGCACATTTCATTCTCTTTGTCAGTAAGTTGGCCCATAGTTTTTTTTTAAGGGACCTATTCTTATATCTAAATTTTTTTGTTCTATAGACCTGGAAAAAACTTTTTGGGTTAGTTTTAGAATCCCTAGCAACTTTAATTTCATAGTCCCTTTTAGCTTTTCTTATCCCCTTTTTAATGTCCCTCTTAATGTAAATTTAAAACTGATTCATAAGATGACCCTCACCTCTTTTGATACGCCTAAAAATTTCCCCTTTCTTATCCCCTAGTAGATATTTGAGCCTATTATTCATTCCATTTTGGGTCATTTCTATTTGATCTAATTTCTTTATTATGGGATAAACGTTCTTTGAGCAGCATGTATAGTGTTCAGAAACCGTCATATTGATAGCTCTCTTCGTTACCCCCAGTCAACAGATGATAAGTGTTCTCTAAGCCCATCGTAATCTACTAAGCAAAAATCTGGGACTGTTACTGAGTTTATCGCTACTATCGTACTTCCATTCAATGCTAAATGTAATTGATTTGTGGTCGCTAGCACCCAGTTCCTCTGAAATTTCTAAATTTTTAACAAGGGATTCATTGTTTGCCATAACTAAGTCAAGCAGGTTATTTCCCTTGTAGGTTCTGTCACAAACTGCTTCAAAAAACAATCCTGAACTACTTCTGAGAAGTCGTATGATTCTAAATTCCCATAAAGAAATTCCAATCAATATGACTAAAGTTAAAGTCTCCTAGAATTACTACATTATCGTAAGTTGGGGCCCTTTAACAATTTCCTCCCATAGTAGTTTCCCTTGGTCCCTATCTAAGTTTGGGGGACGGTATATCACTCCTAAAATCATTTTTTTTCATGCCCCTCTGAAAATTCTATCCAAACAACTCTGTATGTGTTACTTCAGACTTAATACCCTTTTTTTGCAACAGATTCAAGCGATCTCGGACATACAATGCCACCCCACCCCCCCCCTTCCCCCCCGATACTTCTATCTACTTGGAACAATTTAAAACCCTGAATATGACATTCCGCAGGCATGTCCCGACTTTTTGAATTAAACCACGTCTCAGTTAAGGCAAATACATCAATGTACCTGCACTAGCAACAAATCTCAACTCATCCATCTTATTCCTAGCACTACGGAAATTTTTGCATAATTAACATTGAAAGACTCTCCTTTCTCTTTACCCTTCCTGCTCATTTCTATTTTTCTACTAAACCTATTACTGTCCTTATCACCCAAGGTCCCTGGCTTTTCAATATCTACCTCGTTCTTATTATTACTATTCCCCTAGAACTCGTAATATTACTACACTGGGACTTCACTGTTTTCCTGCCAAAACCCATACCACTAACTATTCCTAGTTTAAAGTCCTAACTGCTCCCTCCACTGCAGTTGCCAGTGCTACCCACCCCCCAGACCTAGATATGTGAACCCCATCCCTGGCATACATGCATTTCCGCCATAGAAGAGGTCCCAGTTGTCAATGAATGTTAAACGCATTTTCCTTACAGTATTTGTCCAGCCAGCAATTGACACCAATTGCCCTGGACAACCATTCATTTCCACTCCCCTCCTTGGCAAAATTACCACATATGAGAGGGTTCCCACCCTTACTCCCAATTATTTCTTTTGCTGACCTATACCTGCTAATCAGGTTTCACTTCCTACGTCTGCCAACATCGTTGCCTTTCCAGCACTGGGGACAGATAATAGGATTGCTCCCATTATCCTCTCATGATGTCATCCAGACGGCTAACAGTATCCTCCATCCCAGCCCCAGGAAAGCAAACTCTCTGTCTCCTACTCCTGTCCTTCAAGCAGAACGCCCTATCCATATACCTAACTTGGCTATCCCCAACAACAACAATATTCTTACCTTCCTTAATGTCGTTCGTCGTGACGTTCCCAGTAGTCGACTCACATTCGTCGGGTAGCACTGGAAATGTATTAAATGTTTTCACAACAGTTTCCACGGCAGTCTCTTTCTTCTTCATCGTTTCTACCTTTCCATTCGTCTTCTTTATCGTCCAACTTCTTTCCCTGCTGTCCAGCCACTGACCAGTTACCCTTCTTTACCTGAGGACTCAAAACAGGAGAACTACTTCGAATCCTCCTGTTTTCCCCCGGGCATCGCCAATTTCCATATTCGCCCCTCCTCAATTCTTCCTTAAGCTGTTGGTAAAGTTGCTCGATGGAGGGCATCTTGCTTCAATTCTAGAGAGCGTGCAAACAGGTCTCCCCAGAGCTAAGTACACGTCACCACTGCGCAAAAGCCAACTCAATCAGGAGCTACTGCGCAGCATGTCCGCACGGTCAGAGGCACACTCTGTAAACTCCTGTAAAAAACATCTTAGCCGCTTTTTTGTCAGAACTGGCAGCCTCACCATGCCTTACCACACTGTTTATGTCACTTTGCTTCTTAAATCTCTCAAACCAACCTTTACTGGCCTTAAAATCACAAGCATCACCACTCGTTGCAGGCATTTTCTTTATGAGATCGTCATGCAACTGCCTTGCCTTTTCACGTATTATCAACTGCATAATGCTGTCTCCTGCTAACTGTTTTTAGGTAATCCACACAAACAATAACCTTTCCACTTCTTTGAGGGTTTGCGATCTCTTTTTTTGTCAGCATATCTACCCCTTTTGCAACAAGAGCACACTTTATTCGTTTCCCTTCACCACAATCAAAGTGATGGTTGAATGGGGTTTGTCATATATCCTGGTTAGCTCTGTAACACGCACTCCACTCTCATATTTTTCAATGATTTCTTTCTTGAATTTGATCATGTTCCTCACTTTCTTTACCAAAGGGCTGGCACTAGCTTTCCTTGGGCCCATGGTGACTTATTTAGCAGTTGCAAGCATAAAAAACAATGGATTATTATGAAATGTGTTGTATGAACCCGTGGGGTGATGGTCATGCACTGGTAAACAATGGCACACTGCGTGTGAATGGTGTGGGAGACTGGCTTTGTGTGTGCACTGACAGGCAGACGCGTACCAGACGGTTGCCAAATCGTGAGTCTAATCATGAACCGCCAAGCTATATTTTTCCGAAAAAATTTGCCGAAAGTTGGATTTCACGAAAGTTGCAGCCGCTGAACAGCGGGGGTTAACTGTATATTTGTGCACCAAACGTTCGCGATTTTTCAACATTGATGAGGTTCTTGATTCCCTAACCCTCGCGAATGTGGAGGGAGACCTGTAACTTACAGTAATAATAATAACTTGTAATAATAATAATAACTTGTAATAATCATAATTTTTAATAATAATAATAATTTGCCAGAGCATCATTCCTTCTAAAAATTACATGAGAATGGAAGTGTTGGTCTTTATTTATTCTACTGTATCAATGTGGAGACAACATGTACACAATGTAAAGTGTTTGTTTTATGGTATAATACAAATGTGTATGAACGAACACCAGACATGTTCGCATGGTTTGTTTACATTATGTGTGGGTGGGGTAGGGGGGGGAGGGCTGCCATGGCTGGCTACCATACTTCCTAAACATGACTTCCTACAAATACAACTCACCTCTCACCCTACATTAAGACGACAGTGGACCCTCAGTTAACGTCATCGGATAACGTAAAAATCGGATAATGACACGTTTTTGTTTCATAATAGAGCTCAGTTAATGACAAAGAACTCGGTTAAAGTCATTTGTCCTGAAAGTGTCTGTGCATTGTGAGCGGCCAGGCCACTCCATGTGCAGCCAGTGTGCCATTGTTTACAAGGCAGTGATGGCGATTCCACGCATGCATGCAATACATTTTGTATTATTTCATTGTTTTTAGTGCTTGTAACTGCTAAATAAGCCACCAAGGGCCCAAAGAAAGTTTCTAGTACCAGCCCTTTGGTAAAGAGAGTGAGAAACACTAGAATTCAAGAAAAAGTTGGTAGAAAGATACAAAAGTGGTGGTAGAGGGTGGTAGTGATGGTGGTACACTATCCAGGGTACTTCCCCACACACCAGCCAGGGTACTTCCCCACATACCAGCCAGAGTACTTCCCCACACACCAGCCAGGGTACTCTCCCACATACCAGCCAGGGTACTTCCTACATACCAGCCAAGGTACTTCCCCACACACCACCCAGGGTACTTCCCCACATACCAGCCAGGGTACTTCCCCACACACCCACCAGTGTACATCCCCACATACCAGCCAGGGTACTTCCCCATTCACATGATTTGATTTGATTGGGACTTGCACATGAATGAACAGAATTATCAAAGCTTATTGCTTGGGAAGCATTGAAAATTGAGTTGGGCAAATACGATTCTGTTAGTGGGATAGTTTGTGAAGGACCTGCGTAGTATGGGCCAACAGGCCTGCTGCAGTGTTCCTGCTTTTTTATGTGCAAACATTTATGGATGAACATCACCCTGACACAGCTGTTGCAGGCCATGCTGGCAACATCTACAATGACAATGTTGTGTCCCATTTTAGGGAAATTTTAAAGAGACACCAGAAACAGAGCTCTCTGGACAGATATTTAGTGCCACAGGTGTGCAGTGACTCTCAAGCTGGACCTAGTGGCATTAAAAAACAAAGAAGGGAAGTAACCCTGGAAAAGGACTTGGTACCTTAAGTCTTCATGGAAGGGGATTCCCCTTCCAAACAACAGTACACTTCCATCCTCTCCCTTCCTTCCATCTCATCACTCATTAATAAGCCTTCAATGAAGGTAAGTGTCATTTTAGTATTGTTTATTCTGCATGTCTCATTGTTTTCTGTGTGGGGAAATGTATATTTCATGTAAAAAAAAATGATTTTGTTTAATACTTTTGGGTGTATGGAACAGATTAATTAGAGTTCCATTATTTCTTATGGGAAAATTAATTCGGATAACGAGAGAATCGGTTAAAGACAAGATCTTTGGAACTGATTAATGTCGTTAACTGAGGGTCCACTGTATAAATATTTTGAGGTAATTAATGAATGTACTGTATATGTATTTTATCACTCTGGGGCACTTTAATTAAATGCCGTAGTATATTACATGTGGATGGGGTGGGGTGGGCTGACCTGGCTGGCTACCATACCTCCCAGACTTCACTTCCTACTAACAAAACTCACCTCTCGCCCTCCATTAAGAATACAAATATTTTAAGGTAAGTAATGGAGGTGAGGAGAGGAGACACAGCAGAGGCATCCTAGCAGCTCTTATTCTCCAAGAAACCATCGCTTATCAAAACTTGTGACGGCCTAATTGAAGGTACAGCTACATGAACCCACGTAGACCACAAAATGACCTAAGAATACTAAGAATGTAACCCAGATCTTGACAAAAGAAAAGATCTAAGGAAGACAGCCCTGCTAACCCAAACACTGCCTCTGCTGCCAGACAATCACTTAACTCAAGCTCAGGGAAATCAAGCCCTCTCTGCCATAGCTACACAGTATCTACTTTAGTGATACTATGAAAGGATATCGCAGAAGAAACAACATCAGTAAGACAAGAATAACACCAAGGGCCCTAGAACTCAACTTGTCTACCCAGCACGAAGCCGGTGTATCATCAACCCCTCTCACCACCACCACCCAGGGAGCAACAACAACAAACATGGCTGACTCCCCCTCCAACTCCACTCCCTTCAAAGGATTCACCCATGATAACTCAGGTATGATTATTCCTGACAATATCAGGGACTACATAGTCGCTCTAGAAAGTGAAATCAAAGATATTAAAGCAACACTTACTCGACGAGAATCCAAGATAACCAACCTCGAGAACAAGATCCAAAACCTTGAAGAGAAGATTACATTGGGAAGTGCTGACACAGAAAAAATATTGAAAACAGCTATAGCCAGTCACACTGAGCAAATAACAACTCTAAATATGAAGGTTGAAGAAGCAATCAAGGACTGGAATCAGAACATGCACACTCGACTGAATGAATACCTTGATTTCCAAGACGACAAAACTGAACAAGATAAGTTGTCTGATGTAGTTATAATAAACAGTCCACACATTCCTAGTGAAATAACCCAAGAACAGTGCAAAGAAACTGCTATCAGGATAATACAGGACCACGTAAAAGTTATTGTGCAAAACAATGAAACCAAAGAAACACGTTTGTTAGGAAAACAAGGTAGTAAACACAGTATTATGATCAGACTTCATCATATGATAAAAGAAATGACCTAATTAAATCAGCAATTACAATGACAAATGGAGTGTACATCAACGAGTGTCTAACAAGAAAACGTCAAAACCTTCTGTTCAGGTTGAGAAAACTTAAACAGGAAATCAAAATACATCAGTGTTTCACTCGAGATGGGAAAATACTATAGAAAAACTTCAACAGGACAACATTACACCATCTCAAATGAACATGATTTCTCTACCTTCCTTAGAAAAGCAACATTTCTGTAACAGATTAGATAAGTGTCCTTTACACATATATACGTGTGGTGCATATAGTGTACGTTACTATTATATTATTGTGCATTATTATTTTTTCTTTTACTAGCTAATACCAGCTACCTCAAATACTTTTTACTTTTTAATTGCTATTAATTGCTCATAATTTTGTATTGCAAGTCAAATCTTACTCCAAATTAATGTTATTCATGCTTGCTACCTGTCCATTTAATTCAGCTTACCACTACTATTTTAATTCCCTTTATATTGTGTGAGCAATTAGTGTATATTCCAATTACATTATTGTGTGAGTCCCAAAACTATCTTTTGCTAGCTAGTACCAGCTACCTCATATTTCTCTACTTTTTATAGTGCAATTAATTGCTCAACTTATTATACATTACAAATCAGATCTTACTCCCAAATCAATATTATATCATAGTGACTATCTGTCCATTGAACTTTGTTCACCATTACTTAATTTAGTCCCTTATATATTTTCTCCTTTATTTTAGCTTTATATAACTACCTTAGTCCATATATTCACAATTGTTAAAATAATCAAGGTGCTATTCTCAGGTGCTAAAGTGTAATAAGTTCACTATTTTGCCATTATATTATATCATAGTGATTATCTGTCCATTGAACTTTGTTTACCTTTACTTAATTTAGTCCCTTATATATTTGTTCATATAGTCACATTTATTAAAATACTCCAAGTGCCATTGACTACCTCAGGTGTTACTGATTTTGCTTTTAATACATTCTTTTATTATTATATTCATTAGCTCCTTTATTTTAGCTGCAAATATCTACTGTAGTTCATAAACCCACTTGTTAAAATAATTAAGGTGCTATTAGATGCTTAACCCCTTCAGGGTCCAAGGCCAAAATCTGAAGTGGTGCTCCAGTGTCCAAGAAATTTTGAAAAAAAAAAAAAAAAAAAATTTTTTCTTACAGAATTAAAAAGTATATTTTTGTGAAGGTAATAAGAAAAAACAAGAAATTCTGATCAGTACTTACCGAGATACAGTGCCGAGAAGTTGAACCCAAATGACGTGGTGGTGGCAACAGCGACGATTTCCACATACACACATTACTTTGTTTACCGTTTTTTGTAGTTTTTCTCTTCTTTTCAAATTTTTTTCTTTTCCTACTAACATTTGGGGCCTGAGAGACCAATAGTGTATATAATATATATATATATATATATATATATATATATATATATATATATATATATATATATATATATATATATATATATATAATATATATACAGTGGACCCCGGTTAACGATTTTAATCCGTGCAAGAGGGCTCATCGTTATGCGAAATAATCGTTATGCGAATGAATTTTCCCCATAAGAAATAATGGAAATAAAATTAATCCGTGCAAGACGCCCAAAAGTATGAAAAAAATTTTTTTTTACCACATGAAATGTTAATTTTAATACACACAAACTGAAAAAGGCATGCACAATTACATGACACTTACTTTTATTGAAGATCTGGTGATGATTGATGGGATGGGAGGAGGGGAGAGCATTATCTTCTTACTGTTTAGAAGGGGGAATCCCCTTCCATTAGGACTTGAGGTAGCAAGTCCTTTTCTGGGGTTACTTCCCTTCTTCTTTTAATGCCACTAGGACCAGCTTGAGAGTCACTGGACCTCTGTCGCACAACAAATCTGTCCATAGAGCTCTGTACCTCCCGTTCCTTCAAGACTTTCCTAAAATGGGCCATAACATTGTCATTGAAATAGTCACAAGCACGGCTTGCAACAGCTGTGTCAGGGTGATTTTCATCTATAAAGGTTTGCAGTTCAACCCACTCTGCACACATTTCCTTAATCTTTGAAGTAGGCACAATGGATTCCACAAACTGGCATAGGCTTCTCAGGGTTAGCCCCAAACCCTTCAAAATCTTTCTTAATTTCCATACTAATTCTCACCCTTTTTACCACAGGGTTGGCACTAGAAGCTTTCTTGGGCCCATGGTCACTTATTTTCCAGAAACAGCACCGAAAATACTGTAATAATACGAAATATTCCGAGTGTATGCTTGGATGTTACCGCGGAGGCTGGCTGGTAAACAATGGGACGGAGCGGCACATGTGAGGCTGGCTGAGGGCACATTGGACGCGTCTCGGACGAAAATCGGTATGCGGGTTTTTAATCGGTATGCGCGGCAAAAATTTTGCGATAAAAGTAATCGTTATGCGGAAAAATCGCTATGCGATGCCATCGTTATGCGGGGGTCCACTGTATATACGTATATATATATATAAACTCACTGCATTGAACACAATAACCGCACTAAAGTTATTATCATATTATTGTTTACCACTTTTGTTTATTACAATAAACATGCACAAATCTTGTATAATACTAATGTTCTATCATATATTTACATATTTACAATCACTGGACATGGTTTTAGAAGTGCTGGTGTTTTTGAAACTCCTTGAAACAAGGCACCATGCACAGAGGTGCCTTTCATTCCTCACACATAAACCGAGTGTCTTTGCGTCTTTGTTGCCATCGTTTTGTTTGTGCACAGACGATGCATCTCTTCTGAGCAAATTTTTTCTGAGTTGAAGGAAGCTGTATTATGAAATGATCACCTTCCCTCCTCAAACGCTTGGGTATATCCTGAGGAGTTCAAGGATCTTGTTGTATAGCAGGTGTTGTTACCTGGTACAGTGGACCCCCGCATACCGATTTTAATCCGTGCAAGAGGGCTCATTGGTATGCGAAATAATCGGTATGCGAATGAATTTTCCCCATAAGAAATAATGGAAATCAAATTAATCCGTGCAAGACACCCAAAAGTATGAAAAAAAAAATTTTTACCACGTGAAATATACATTTTCCTACACACAAAGAGAAGGATACATGCACAATAGTAGAGTAGTACATGCACAGTATATATTGTGCATGTACTACTCTACTAAATGAAGAATAAATGACACTTACCTTTATTAAAGATGCAGCAATGACTGATGAGACACTGTGTCCTGGGAGTGCCTTTTCCTCCTGAGTACTGTAGGTCCTGTTTGGTATTTTCTTCCAGAACATGCCTTATCACACTGTATGTCACTACGATTCTTAAATCTCTCAAACCAACCTTTGCTGGCTTTAAATTCACCAATATGAGCACTAGTTCCAGGCATTTTTCCCTGTTCACCTGGGTGTTAGTCGACTGGTGTGGGTTGCATCCTGGGAGAAAAGATTAAGGACCCCAATGGAAATAAGTTAGACAGTCTTCGATGACACTGACTTTTTTGGGTTATCCTGGGTGGCAAATCCTCTGGGGTTAATTGTTTCTTGGTATTCTCAATAAGCCACACCAACAACAGTGCTACAGCAGCAGCAGCTGACAGTGCTACAGCAGCAGCAGATGATGCTACAGCAGCAGCAGACGATGCTACAGCAGCAGCAGACGATGCTACAGCAGCAGCAGACGATGCTACAGCAGCAACAGCAGCTGACAGTGCTACAGCAGCAGCAGACGATGCTACAGCAGCAGCAGACGATGCTACAGCAGCAGCAGACGATGCTACAGCAGCAGCAGATGATGCTACAGCAGCAGCAGCAGCTGACAGTGCTACAGCAGCAGCAGACGATGCTACAGCAGCAGCAGACGATGCTACAGCAGCAGCAGACGATGCTACAGCAGCAGCAGCAGCAGCAGCTGACAGTGCAGCAGCAGCAGCTGTACCACCAATAGTAGCGATGGTTGATTGGGGTTTATTATACAACCTGGCCAGCTCGGAGACACGCACTCCACTTTCATACTTATCAATGATTTTTTTCTTCATCTCTATAGTAATTCTCACCCTTATTGCTGTAGGGTTGGCACTAGAAGCTTTCTTGGGGCCCATGGTCACTTATTTTCCAGATAAAATCACCAAAAGCACTGTAATAATACGAAATGTTAAGATTGTATGCTTGGATGCTACCGCGGAGGCTGGCTGGTAAACAATGCCACCGGCGGAACATGTGAGGCTGGCTAAGGCGCACATTGGACGCGTCTCGGACGAACAGCGGTGAGCGGGTTTTTAAGCGGTATGCGAGGCAAAATTTTTGCGATTAAAGCAAGCAGTATGCGGATTAATCGTTATGTGATGCTAACGGTATGCGGGGGTCCACTGTACTTCATTACGAGTTGTCTGACAACAGACAAACAAAATTCACCATACAGTGGTCTGTTGCCAGTCTTCATTTGGTACATATTATATGCATTGAGCATTGAAATGTCCATGAGATGGAAGAAAAGTTTCATGTACCACTTGTAACTTTTACGAACACAATCAACAAAGCCAATCTGCATGTCACATTTGTCAACCAAGTGCATGTTTTGTGTATAATCAATCACTGTTACTGGTTTTCGAATGTGTTCATTAGTCACTCTATCAACTTTGCCACTGTCTTGCATTTCATTACGGTGAATGGTTGTCACCAATGTGACATCTCATTTGTCATGCCACCGTAATGGTATGATGTCATTGGCAGTAAACACCTGCACGTCATCACCACAAGCACCTGCATTGAGCCTAGGCATATGTTTACGATTAGAACGCACTGTGCCACACACATCTGTCTTGTTCACTCGCAAGAAATCACTAAGTAATGGGCTTGTGTACCAGTTATTGGTATATAATGTATGCCACTTACCAAAATAAGGTGCCATCATGCTTCTCACTACGTCACCTGAGATACCCAATAACATCTTGGTATCTTTCAATGTTTTATTTCCCCTGTATACAGCAATATCCAATACCAGGCCATTGTCACAGTCACAGAGTACAAACAGTTTTATACCAAAGCGTTTCCTCTTGCTTGGTATATACTGCTTGAATGACAGCCTACCTTTGAACAAAATCAAAGACTCGTCAATTACAAGATTCTTGAATGGATAAAAGTACATGCTGAACTTTTGTTTGAGATACATAAAAACATTTCTAATCGTGTATAACCTGTCACTTCTGTCAGGCCTGGTTTTGTCAGAGAAGTGCAACATACGTAACAGTAAGATAAACCTGTTCACTGGGATGATTTCACTGACGACCGGGGTAGAAATTAGCCAATCTGTGGACCAGTATGCTTTTATATTATGCTAATAGACATGAGGCATAAGCATTATTGTTGCAAAAAGCAAATACATTTCTGCAACAGTCGTCTCTTTTCACCGGTGTAGTCTTGACTGCGGTGATATGATCGTATTTGCCATGGTGTACTCAAAATACTTATTACTTTCCCTGACAATATTTTCCATCATTGGCTGGTCAAAGAATAGTTCAAAGAATTCCAGTTCATTTGCAGTGTTTCCAAGGGGACAAGTTGGTAGCATTCCACTTTCAGAGTCATCAAAGTGGTGGGGCTTGGGAACAAAATTGGGATTTTGCTGTCAATCCCAGATACGGTTTGCTGGTGGATACTGGACATCGTAGGCTGGTTGTGTGGGTAGTTGTGGTTGTGGTGGGCTGGTGGCTGACGCTCCGCTTTGTCCTTGAACTGCGGCGTCAGCAGCATGGGTCCCAGCCTGGGCTGGTGAGTCACGCATGGCCGTGGCACTACCATCACCACTACCACCATCTACTGATGCCTGTGGTCTATCCATGCCAAGTGTAGCCACATCATCCTCACTAACACTATCTATACCTGGTGTAGGGCAACGGGATGTACTCCGGGATGTATTCCGGGATGTACTCCGTCCCCTGGGCACAGCATAGGGTACACTACCCAAGCGCATGCGGTGGCGTACATACCGATGCTTCACTGGTGAATATGATTCCTCACTATCACTACTCGAATGATCGTCAAGAGCAATAAAATCACAATCCACGTCACTTTCATTATCATTACTGAAGTCAGAGGCCTCTCCACAGGAAAATAATAGTTTTCTCTTGCGTTGAGGTACAACCGACTGTGACTGGCAAGTGCCCACACCAGAGGTAGAAGGTTGAGGATCGTCAGGGTTTTCTGCACTATTATCGATATCCTGGTCATTCCTTTCGGTCACTAACTGATCAAAGCCAAAGAATTCATCTTTCATTTCCACTTCCATCACTGTCAGAACTATCAGATAGGAAGAGGAGAGTTCCAATTTTCCTTGGAGTGAGAGCTGCCTTGCGACGAGGCATGGTGAACAAGGGTAACTGAGCCAGCGTTCCCCCAATGCTATGCGGGTGCCTAGATTTTTTGTTTATGGTGCACACCCGCCACGCAGACACGTTCTCTCACATGTAGGCCTATGAGTGTTTTCGTGCTAAATTTGATGGCACTAGAATTTTGGCGTAGATCTACGGTTTGGACACTCAACGTGAAGCTGTAGATCTACGGAACGGACCCTGAAAGGGCTAAGTGTATAACTGAATTATCTATTCTTTAAGTTGTAGATTCAATATAAATCTTATATCATTTTACTCAGAAAATCTAGTATGTAAAATTACTCTCATCCTATGATTACAGGGATACATCCTGATGTAAACTTTTTACAAAATGAATTACAGGAATCAACCAGTAACTGTAATTACTATACAGCAGACCAAGCAAAGACATTACTCAGTGCAAACAATAACATAACCATCTTTACCCCTTTCAGGGTCCAAGGCCAAAATCTGAAGTGGTGCCCCAGTGTCCAAGAAATTTTGAAAAAAAAAAAAAAATTATTTTTTCTTGCAGAATTAAAGATAATATTTTTGTGAAGGTAATAAAACAGAAAAAAAAAATTCTGATCAGTACTTACCGAGATAAAGTGGCGGGAAGTTAACCCAAAATGACCGGGTGGTGGCAACATCAGTGACTTCCGCAAAATCACATTTTTTTATTTTACATTTTTTATACTTTTTTCTTTTCTTTTCTATTTTTTTCTTTTTCTAGTAACATTTTTGGCCTGTGAGACCAATATAATGTATATTGTATAAGTGTACACTCATTGTATTCAACACAACATCTGCACTAACTTGTTTATCATTATATTGCTTACAAAACTTGTTTACAAGTTTATTGTAAACAAAATGATAAAAATATTAGTGCAGTTATTGTGTTGAATACAACGGTACCATATAGTACTATATGGTACAATGGTGACATAGGTGCAATTGTACCATATGGTACATTGTACATACAGTACAATGATACCATATGGTACATTGTACCATATGGTACTATATGGTACTGTTGTATTCAACACAATGAACACACTAATATTTTCAGCATTATTTTGTTTACAATAATTGTTTACAACGAAAATATGCAAAAATGTTGTATATTAGGTAGTAGGTTGGTAGACAGCAACGACCCAGGGAAGTACTACCGTGCTGCCAGATGACTGTGAAACAGAAACCTGTAACTGTTTTGCATGATGGTAGGATTGCTGGTTTCTTTTTCTGTCTCATAAACACGCTAGATAACAGGGATATCTTGCTACTCCTACTTACACTTTGGTCACACTTCACAGACACGCACATACATATATATATACATACATCTAGGTTTTTCTCCTTTTTCTACATAGCTCTTGTTCTTTATTTCTTCTATTGTCCATGGGGAAGTGGAAAAGAATTTTTCCTCCGTAAGCCATGCGTGTCGTATGAGGCGACTAAAATGCCGGGAGCAATGGGCTAGTAACCCCTTCTCCTGTAGACATTTACTAAAAAAGAGAAGAAGAAAACTTTATAAAACTGGGATGCTTGAATGTGCATGGATGTAGTGCGGATGACAAGAAACAGATGATTGCTGATGTTATGAATGAAAAGAAGTTGGATGTCCTGGCCCTAAGCGAAACAAAGCTGAAGGGGATAGGGGAGTTTCGGTGGGGGAAAATAAATGTGATTAAATCTGGAAAATCTTAGAGAGTTAGAGCAAAAGAGGAGAAGTAGGAAGGTTTTTTA